>CM060244.1:18909340-19509340 GCA_030555515.1 Acutogordius australiensis
AATGAATGAATGCGCATCATGTAGGATGTGCATGTCTTGTTCCTAAACATACTGCTCCCCTTGAAAGGTTGGGCTTTCAACGTTCTTATCATTGTCAAGAGGCAAAATTCGTAGTTTAACGACTGGTCGTTTTAACGAGCCTCCTCTTGATTTAAGAGTCACGACTCTTACTACTCCATCTGCCCCTGGGTGCACCTGTTAGATTCGACCGATTGGCCATAGCAACAGGGGAGAATTGTCTTCGGCTATGAGTACCAATTGTCCGACCGGTGGTGATGAATCTTTCCAGCGGGTACGCTGTTGTAGCTGACCTAAATATTATCGGGACCATCGACGCCAAAATTGTTGCCTAATTAGTTCCACGTGTTGGTAGCGCGCTAAGTTTGATAATGGTATATGCGATAAACAAGGCTCATTAAACGAAGTAATCGGAGCTCCAATTAAAAAATGGCCTGGCGTAAGTGGTGCCAAATCATTAGGGTCTTGTGATATGGCCGTGAGAGGGCGAGAATTTAAAATAGCCTCAATTGTACATATAAGCGTGCTAATCTCCTCCATTGTTAAAAGGGCTTGGCCAAGCATACGCTTAAGATGATATTTAACCGATTTTACCGCCGCCTCCCAAAGGCTTCCGAAATGAGGAGCTCGTGGCGGTATGAAATGCCATTGGATATTTTGGGTTGCAAGAAAATTTTGGATGCATTGTCTACGATGAATTGTTTCTCTAACCTCAGCAACTCCTTGCTCGCTCCTATAAAATTCGTTGCGTTATCACTATATTCAAAGGCCGACCACGCCTTGATACGAATAGTTTTAGTGCAGCGATGAAAGCTTGAGCCGACAGATCACCAACGATTTTGATGTGGATGGCCTTCGTGGCTATGCAAATGAATATAGCACCATAAACCTTGAAGGTTTTTGAATTGCGTCGCCTTGATTCCTTCACGAGTACGGGGCCAAAATAATCAATCCCAGTGTTGGAGAAAGGACGGGAAATGTTGACGCGTTCAGTTGGAAGGTCTCCCATTAGATAGGGCTGGCATCGAGGCTTAGCTTTAAAGCTTACTATACAATTGTGTATTTGCCGCCGTATCAGGTTTTTAGCTGAAAGGCCAGTATTTGCATCTTATGGCAGAAAGGGTGGTTTGTAGCCCCGAGTGCATATTCTCCTTGTGATACATTTCAATTATCAATGCCGTGACACGTGACTCGATGGTGAGATGGCAAAAGTACAGGATGTTTTTGATTGTAAGGTATAGACGAGTTTTTTAGACGACCGCCCACTCGTATTAACGCTTCCTTATCCAAGAAAGGATTTAATGATAGAATATTGCTGCTGTTATCTACTCTATGGTAAGGTTTTAATTGGTTAAGGTCATGTCCAAAGGCTTGAGTTTGAACAATTTACATTATTGTATTAGTTGCCTTTGTTGTCCCTAGATAACGGTATATGGCGCCTGATGGCGGTGCCGCAGGCGGTTTAAAAAACGCAAACAGTAAGCGACAACTCGTATAAGTCGTCTATAACTTGAGAATCGTTCCCAAGTTATGACCTCCGTTGGCATTGTTGCAACCATTGTCACCAACCTTTTCTCTGGAAGGTCATCATGTAGTGTAAAGCGTTTTTGAATGGGAAGTTTGGCACTCGTTAAAAATGCGGGTCCATTCTACCACAAAATATTGTTTAACTCTGTTAAAAAACATCCTCTTGATAGCAAGTCAGCGCAATTTTTTTGAGAAGGCACGTAATTCCATAGCCAACCCTGAGAAAGCTGCTGAATTTCGGAAATTCTGTTTTCTACAAATGCCTTCCAATCTCTTGATGGGGATGCGATCCACCCTAATACTATGGTGGAATCGATCCAACAGTAAACGTTACCCACACTCATTTCCAAGGCTCGCAGCGTTGATGAAGTAAGTTGTGCTAGAAGTAAAGCTCCACATAGCTCTAACCTTGGAATTGAGAGGGCTTTTAGAGGCGCGACCCGTGATTTAGAGCATAGCAGGCGCGACTTGCGAAGAAGATTATCCGAGCTAACCATGTATATTGCTGCCCCATAGGCCTTTTCACTCGCATCTGAAAAACCATGTAGCTCTATACGCTGAGGATTGGAAACTGCTATTACTAGTCTTGGTATTTTAATAGTATGGATAAGGGACAAATGGTTGATAAATTGAATCCAATCTTTTGCAATTTTTGCGGGAAGTTTATCATCCCAGTCTCGTTTAAGTACCCAAAGCCTTTGTATAATAATTTTAGCCATCACAATAGTCGGTCCTAAAAGGCTTAGTGGATCAAATATTTGAGCGATATGCGATAATATAACCCTCTTAGTTAATTTAATGCCTTCAGTTAATTTTGCATTGAATAAAAATATAAAATCGTCCGAGTTTGGGTTCCATTTTAGACCTAAAGTTTTAGTATCGTTCTGCTTATCTATCTATATAAGAGATTGTTGAACATCGCGGTCATGGTCACAAGTTTCGAGCAAAGATGATTGATTGGTGACCCATTTTCTGAGATTAAAACCACCCCTTTGTAGCAGCAGTTTTGTTTCCCTAATGATATTTTGAGCATCCGTGAGATTGTGAGCGCCCGTAAGCATGTCATCCACGTAGAAATCATTTTTCACTATTCTACAAGAGGAAAATTGAGTTTTTCGTCGTTTGCTAACTGATGCAATGTTCTGATTGCGAGAAACGATGATGAAGCTAATCCGTACGTAACGGTGAGTAGATCATAGGATTTGATGGGCTCACTGATATCGGCTCGCCACAAAATTCGTTGAAGTTGCCTTTGCGATTCATGTATGTGAATTTGTCGGTACATTTTTACAATATCGGCCACAATAACGATTTTGTGTTTTCTAAATCGCATTAAAATTGAGATTAGATCCTGCTGCAGCGTTGGTCCGACTAATAAATAATCATTTAACGACTGCTGGGTGTCGGCTTTCGCAGAAGCGTCAAATACTACGCGTAATTTAGTTGTAGTGCTACTTTCCTTAAACACGGCATGATGCGGAACATAATATGTGGGTAGATCGGAGGATGGCTTGGTTGAAACCGCCATGTGACCTAGGGCGATGTATTCGTCCATGAAGGCTCTGTATTGTGTGTGTAGCTCTTTGTTCTTGGCAAGTTTTCGCTCATTTGAAACAAATCGCATGTATGCCATGCTATATGTATCGCCTAAATTTAAAATTCCCGATTTGAGAGGCATTTGTACTATAAAACGCCCTTCGGCATTTCGTTGATAGGTGGCATGGAAATGGGCCTCACAATCTTTTTCCTGGCTTGATGGTTCAAATTTGTCGCCGCGCTCTTCGATCTCCCAAAAGCGCTTGATTGCTGAATCTAAAGATACAGATACATTGCATGAGCTGTTTCTTTGAGGATTGATGAATTTACCCGACAGGATATAACGGAAAACCGTATTTTGTAGAATTGGCAAGTTCCTACCAATACTTAATTGTTCGGGTTTTAATATCTCCCAGAAAAGCTCGGCCCCTAATAGTACGTCTATCTTGGAGGTTGTGCTGTATGCGGGATCCGCCAATGAGATATTATCAGAAATGTTGGATGCCATAAAAGAGGTCGCTGGTAAATCTATAGTCAAGTTTTTTAAAACGAGAAACGAAGCATGAGCTTGATATGGCTCAAAACGTGATGTTATTACGGTGTGGACTGTATAGTTAATAGTAGATGTGCGCTGGTTTATGCCATGAACGGAAATGTTAATTCTTTTTTGGTTAAGAGCTAGCTTGTCAGCCAAATCATTTGTAATAAAGTTGGACTGTGAGCCTGAATAAAGTAATGCTCTGCAGTAGTGTATTTGTTCATTTCCGTCCCTAATACCAATTAACGCGGTGGGCAGTAGGGCTTGATGACGCTCTGTTAAGTGGCATGTTGTTGCCGAAATTGTAGCTTCATGTATGTGTAATAAGGTATTGTGCCGCTTGTTGCATTTCTTGCAGCTTTTTGAAGTACAACTAGTGAATGTTTATATTTTAAACAGTTTGAGCATAACCCATTCTGGCGATAATTTTAATTCGTTTTCGTATTGGTTTTTGTAAGAATTTGGAGCATGTGTAGATTGCATGCTGACCGTTGCATAGGGCACAACGATGTTCCCTGCTTATGGCGTGCCCATTGAATTTCTTGAATACAACTGGTGCTTCATTTTTGTCGTTTGTTGTTGCCTCTAATACTCTGCATCTGTGAGAAAGAAATTCCATCATCTGTTCAAATGTTGGTATTTGATTTTTAATCAGAGATGTCTCCCAAGCCTTATTAGTGCTTGAGTCAAGCTTGCTTGTAACAATATGTATTATTAATAAATCATCCCAATGTTTTACAGAGCGTTTGAGTGCTTCAAGTGCTCTTGTGTGTTTGTAGACGACGTCCACCAAATGTTGGAGTTGGCCATGTGATTCCATTACGCATTTTGGAATGTTGTGTAGACTCGCAATGTGTCGTTGAACTATAATTCGTTTGTTATCAAATCTTTTTTGCAATAAATCTCGCGCTATTTAGTAGTTAGCTTCACTGATTTCTAAAGATCGAATAACCGCAGCTGCTTCGCCTTGCAAAGCGGACTTTAAATAATTGAATTTGTCTGTTGAGGATAAGGAATTATTATCGTGTATAGTATCGTTAAAAATATTAATAATTGTAATACTCGTCAAATGCTCCTGTAAATGTGGGTAGTGTTATTTTAGGTAAACGAATGTGACTTGATGAGTTTGAAGAATTTGGCATATTCTCTTGAAGAAGAAGTTTGGCCTTAGCAATAAGACCAAAAAAATCTTCTTTAAATTCCGTCCTGGTTAGGCAATCATTCTCGCCAAAATTTTCAATATTCACTTGAATTTCCTCAAAGTTGTTGTAAGTTTCTTCGTTTTTCAATTCTAGACTTGAGATTTTCTCGGTTTAAAGGATTTTGTTGATATTGACTCATATATGTATTAAAGCGTGTTAGGGTCGCTTTTAGAACTCCTCTCCTTTGTATAAGTGCTGATAATTCCATGATAAATCCGGCACGTTTGGACCAATTATGTTATGAATTTATTAAAATGATGTAATTAGAAAACAGAGAGGATGAATAAAAATAAAATGAATCGGAAGTAAAAAAATGAATGAATGCGCATCATGTGTGATGTGCATGTCTTGTTCCTAAACAGCGTTCAATGTCAAAAGGTAAAAATTATAAAATTTTTAAATTTTTTAAAAAAAATGTTGAGTCTGAACGCGCCCTAAAAAAGCGTTCAATGTCAAGAGTAAAAATTTTAAAATTTTTAAAAAAAATGAAATGAGTTTGAACACGTATATGGGTAAGCTTGTCTTCCACAAAGCACTTCTTGTACCTTTTTTTCACTTACTAGACCGCGGGTTAAATATTTTTAAATAATTTAATATTCTACGTTAAATTAAAATTTTTAAACTTAAATACTGAGATATAGGAGGTTTAAAATTGGGGTACGCTTGTCTTCCACAAAGCACATCTTGTAACTTTTTTTTACTTACTAGACCGCGAGTTATATATTCTTAGGTAATTTAATATTCTGCGTATTTTGATTAGAGTGTCTCTGCTCTAGCAAAATGGCGCATGAAATAAATATTTATAATTTAGCAATAATATCCTTAACCAAATAAATTAGCTTACATATTTCATATATGTGATAGGTATATGATTTTAAAATAATTTAAGGGGGTGATAGTTCTTGAACCAAGAAAAAGCACAGAAATTATACGCACAGAAATTGTACAAAATGACAACATTTTTAAAAGAAGGTTCCGAGTACCCAAAAAAATTACAAAAATTTATTTTTGTTTTTTATTTTTTTTTTGTAAAAATAGGACAGGCCAACTCGAAAGCACCACGAAAACATTAAAGGCCTGCTGATCAAAATCTAATTTTGCGTGCTTAAAAATGAAGAGTAACTTAGATGATCGCTTTGATGCTGTTTTATTTCAGCAGGTTGATGGTTATCCTGATGACATACATGAATTTTTCTATCTAAATCATATAAAAAATTTGGCTTTATTTAAACATGTTGATAATTGTACTAAACTTCAAATTTGTTACAATAAATGTATAAAAGAACAAGAAAAATTTATTGATACATTGAAATTAGCGATAGAATCACAGACGAATGTTACACAATCTTTGCTGAATTTAGTTAATTTATTATTTTAAAATGTTTTAGCTTGTTGATGGAGAGTTTGATTTTGAGAATAACTGTATTATTAAGCAATCTGCCAAACTACTAAATATTATGAATGTAATACCATTCTTTCCCAATCCAACTAAGGTTAAATATTATTAAAATTTTACATTACTTTTTGTTAGCAAAAGAAACACAACTATTTCTGATCATTGACTACTAATTTGGTGTATTATTATTTAGTGTTAGCATTATTTATTTTTTTCTATAATTATTACCAATTTTTGTCATTGATATTAGCTTATAAAAATGTCTATTGCCTATACATTAAAAATCTAGAATTGTAAAAAATATATCCATTATTTGGGATATAAATTTACTCCTAATCAAATGCATATGATTTTGAGTAATTTTTTTTGATGAATAGAGCAAAAAAGACATTATTTTTATTGATGTCAATTTTTCATTAAAAAGTTTAAAACAATTGCAAACAAATTATTGAACATTTAATTTAAATTAATTTTATTTAAAATTATATATTTTATATATTTAATAATGCAAATGTAACATTATTTGAAATTAAATAAATTTTTTGATAGTAGGATAAGAATAAAGATATTTAATTATATTTAGTCCCTTAATAATTATTTTTATAAGGGATGTTTATTTATTATTATATATTTTTTCATTTTCTTAAAAAGAAATATCTTACATAAATATAAATGAATTAATGTAGCAGTAAATGCAGGTTTCTATTAAAATGTTATAAAATTAACCAAAATACAAAGTTTTAATTTGTTATTATCATATAGTATGATTACATAAAAAGTTAATAACCACCAGTCTTGTCAAATTATTTATTAGTTTAATAGCTGGAAAAAATTTTGCACATAATTGATTCCTTTGTGACATAAAAATTTTGTTGATGTATTATCTTTTGATTAACTTATAAGATAGAAAGGCTATTTTTTTTATATGAGTATGCCTTTTTTACTGAGTTTATATTTGCAAGAATAAATTATTTGATTCCTTTTTTTTTACATCAACATTTTTACAGACTCTAATTATATTAAACAGCAATCATTTTTTTTCATGTATTTGATTTTTGTCTACTTGCAACTTAAATCAAATTCAATTTTTTGTATTCTCAATATCTTATAACATCTAACAAATTTAACAACAAATTATCTAACTAACACCTATCTGGCATAGACCAATTATTTCAATATTGTTAAATAAAATTAGCTAAAATATGTTCTAAATCTTATAAGTTAAACACGATTATTAACCAGAAGAATTCTATTTACAAATAAAATGAGGCACTAGTCAATATCAATATTAGGAAAATTATAAATTCAAATTTTTATTTGTATCTTAATAATGCTGTATAGGCTGTGGTCACTAATACCTTTAAAGTTAAAAATATTTTCTATAACAATTTTTAATATTGGCTCTTTTAATGCTAATCACTTGAGTCCAAATCTGCAATTTCATCCACCGGCCACACTCATACTAGGGCATGTCAAAAGTCCGGGAGTCGGGAAGAAGTCCATCAACTCCGGAGTTCCGGAGTTTTATTTTTTTGAAATTTGCTAGTTAAGATTAGTATTGTAAATATTGTAATTTGTATTTTTGTATTCCAAACTCATTTTTGTTTAATGAAAGTTTTAAATAAATAGAGCAGCTTATTTAATAATTACATATATTAAATAGCAATTTTCAAAAAAAAAAAACTCCGGAGTTTATGGACTTCTTCCCGATTCCGGAATTTTAAAATGCCCTAACTCATACTGAGAATTGTGTGTAATTGATTGATTACTTGCCAACTGTATCATATTCCTCTTACCTGTATATGTTAACATTAGGCTTTTAACTGGTTAGACTGGCTGATATAAAATATAATATGGGGTGGGATTGGGATTCGTTTTTTTTCCTTGTTTTTACCTACCAATTTATCGATTTTTTGCTCACCTTTTACAAATGTGCTTTGTTAATGTATATTTTTCAAAACCCTTTTCTTTAAAGTTGGGCATGGTTCCCCTTTCATTTATCTCTTCATATTTTAATATTTTGGCTTGTACTTTTTAGATTCTATTATATATACTGTCTAATTGTATGGGTGATTTTTTTCTGTAACTTACTATCTCAAAAAATGTTTGACACATATTAATTTGTGTAGTCTAACATTATGGCGGACACGTTAAGATAATTCTTTACCAATACAGGTGTGAAGAGCTTTATATTTTTTTTCCATCCCATGAGAATTTTTACTTTTACCACATTCATTTGGGGTAGGGAGCAGTTAAGTTGATAGCGACGTCTAAAACTTTTGGGGTCAATAGGATCAAGTGCGGCCTTCTGCCATTACCTAAATGTTGTTGAAAAGTCGCCGAAAATTCTTAAAAAATATAGCTTGCTATTAGGGCATGCCAAAACTCCGGAGTCGGGAAGTAGTTTATCAATTTCGGAGTTTTGGAATTTTTTTTTTGGATTTTGCTAGTTAATATAAGCTTACTGGAAATATTAAAATTTATATTTTTGTTGTCCAAATTCATTTTTGTTTAATGAATGTAAAAAATTGTAAGAGCAGTTAATTATGTAAAAATCACACTAACAAATTTTCAAAAAAAAACTCCGGAGTTTGTGGACTCCTTTCCGACTCCAGAGTTTTGACATGCCCTACTTGCAATATAACCCTGGAAAAAGTCGAAGGTCCCAGATAAAAAATAAAAAAATTTGTTTTTAGAGTATTTAATGTAATAAGATGCTACATGTTATTAGATATGAGGCCACGTTGTGATTGTTGTTTAAAATTAAAAAAAAAATTGAAATTTTACTTTGTGAAAAAGCGCAGTTATACAAAATGGCGCTAAATTTTTATTAGGGCGCTCAGACTTTATTCGTTTCAAAAAGTTTAAAATTTTTAAATTTGAGTTTTTACACTGAAAATTATCAACCATTATTTTTACAATATTTTCACACTCGGAACAGTTGCTCTAAGTGTATAACAGAAATCGTGATAAATTTTAATCTGAATCCATATAAATTTAACGTTAATAGCTGGTAATCAAGGCTCTTAGAAAATTTTAAACCCTTAAAAAATCTGAACATTGACCAATATTTTTTTATACAAAATATAAAATTTTTAAAATTTGAATGAAGTCTGAACACGCCACAAAAAAACTTTTTCTCACATAAAAATATTCAAAAAATTTTGAAAAAAAATAGAATTTTTAAATTTTCTGAATGTTTTGAAATTTATTTTCTCACTTTGAACATACCCTTAAGGGTATAAAAAAAAATCTTTTTATTCAACAAATATCAATCTCAGAAACGTGAATTTTAAGAAAACATAAAAGAATGCATCCCCATGATGGCCTGATCTTACATATATATTTCGTTTTTCTTAGTGTCTTCCGTCTTTGGCTCCTTAGATCTGTCTATAACGAAAAATGGCCTGCTTTGACCAAATTAACAGATCTAAATATACACTAAGAAGAAATAATTTTAAAATCTTTTTTGCATATAAAAATTCCTTGCTTATTTTTAATCACAAATAATAAAAAATAAATTTTATTAATATATCAAGCTCTTACATCGGCATTTAAATAATACAAAATATTTCGCGTCCAAACTTAAATACGACACGATATGTTGTCGGTTTTTAATAAAAATATTGTTTAAAGTTTGAATTCAACAGTTTAAATATTTGTGAACATGCAAAAATGAAATTTTGATTAATTTTTGTTTTTGAATCTTATTTAATTTTTTGACCTTTTTTTCTAAAATTTTCAATGTTTATAACTGACTAACTAAGTTTGATTAGGAAAACGGTAAACGGATTTGATATTCCTTAAAATGGCAGGTTTAATCTCTGTAGTTAACTCATAACTCTCAAAAAATTAATGACCTGTCTTATTTATATATATCTGTATTATGCAAAATATATACAATCGACGTTTTTTTGAATTATTGAATGCAACCTAATCAAATTTTTCTTTTTATTCATGCGAGAACCCTTCACAATATCAAATCACCTTTTATATTTATATGCCACCATTTTTATAAAAAAACTTTCTGTTAATCCCAAATTTTTTGTGTACTAATATGTTTAATCAATACATTGTTAACAGTTCATCGTCACGGTTTATTTTTACGCGTAAAATTGGATGAATGAAATTACCTGAGCACTAATAATGAAAATATTAAATTACCTGAAACGCTATTTTCCACCTGTTAATTAACGAAATTCGTAATATGCTTTTTTTTTCATTACAAATGATTTAACAAAGCGTCGAACTTTTATTTACACAAATGTTTTCTTGTTCTTATTGATCCAAGCCGGCCTATAAAATTGATTTGCAAAACGTGCATATAATGCCCTGTTTTATTTTACATAATTGGTCTAGAAAAGTATTTTTAAGAGGTTATAATAATCACTCATAACCTTTTTAATTTAGACGGTCCAGTCCTGCCCTTCCGATCCATTATATAAAATTATTAATCAAATATAGTGTGTCGAGGCAATACCTTTTTTAAATAATATACTTGCGATAAGTGACAAAAATTATGACTTTTCAAAATAATCTACATGATGGCCTTATCTCATACGTTTTTTCCGGTTTACAAAATTTCCTCCAAACTTGGCTATTTTCCTCCATAAAAATCCAAAAAATGGCCAAATTGGCAAAATTACCTTGCGACAGCGAGAATACCCAAAGAAAAAAAATTAAGGATGTTTTTCTTCATTTTTAAAAACTTAAAGCTGGCTTACAAAGTTTGATTAAAGAACGGTGATGAAATCTTTAAGATTGCAGGTCTGGTCTTTAATGTTAGCTCATTAAAAATTTGTCGAGCTGTGTTATATAAAACATTGGGCTTGAACGTAAATCTTTAAAAGAGGAGAAAATATTTTAGAGGCAACGTCTTTATTATTATTGTTGTCTTATGTCAGAAATATAGAATATGACTGTCAACAAATTTACCATTTCTAAAATCTATTAAATACCTTATATTTTAAATATTCTATAAAAACTGTAAAAATTTGTTTTGCCCTCGAATTTGATTGATTTTTTAGGTTTCTGTCACGGTGTTAAAACCCAACCTTTTTTTTAAGATGAGATAAATTTTTATTTGGCAGATATCATTAGTTTTGTAGTCAATTAGGTATTTAAAACACATTTTAAGAGTCCCCTCCCCTCACTCCTCTAACCCCAATTTTAGGTGTCATGTGTCCATTTAAACTTGTATTAGATAAATTATAATGTTAAAGGAATGTTAAAATCTTTTAGCATATTTTATTTTAATTCAAATTCGTTCGCCCAATCATGGAAATTTCCAAGAATTCTAATACAGTATGCACCACATATATTGATTTCTAATTAACGACGGTCACATTCGTGTCTATGTAAGCGTACCCCTTAAAATTCAGTTTATTTGACGCTTAAACTTAAATTTTTTTTTAGATTCTTGGCCATAAAGACTTTTATAATGAAAAATAAGTTATGGATGGGCTTTAACAATAGAAAAAATTAATAAGTTAGAGTTACACATTGTACAAAATAAGGTAATACGTGGTTCTTATAGGACTAAATGCCCTAATATGCTTCCGTATACGAAAATGTATATTTTGCTAGTCATTTTTGGTTAATTTATATTGCATAGTTAATAGTTATAATTAAATATTTTCGCAATTAACTGCAGTGGCTTGAAGTTAGTTTACCCATTAGTAATGATAATAAGGTTAAAAGCCATGTAAATATTATTATTATGCGAATACATTAAGAAATTATTAAATTTTTTATCCAAAATATAATAAGATTCTTCTTAAATTTAAAGGTAATGTTGTTCCTTTTGTTTTAAGCTATTTAATTGGTACAAATTTTAATTAAGGTCAATCACCTAGTTTCATGACTAATAAAGGTAAAAATAACCGTTTAGAATAATATTTCCGACTTGCAAGTTGCAATTGTAACATAATTTTTAGCTAAATTTTGGTAAGCCTGCTAAGATTAAAAATTTTAAAAATTACACAACTTGGGAATTGAAAAATATAAAAGCACGTTTCTTTATGAACAAATTATTTAAAACTTTGATAAATAAAATTAAGATTCCTTGCCTTTGTAAAGATTTTAAAATATTTGTAAAACTAAAAAATTTAAAATTTTTACTGAAAATAAAAGGTGGGCTTCAATATATATATTTTTTGTATTAAAATATATAAAATAGATTAAAAACAATATTTTATAATTTATTCAAAGTATTACTTACTCTTTAACACTCGGAGTCGCAAAAGTAATTTTTTGGCATTTGTACGAAATATTCCCTTGTGTAGAGGTAAGAAAATTTTGGCGGAAAAATTGGAAAGAATGATAAAAATATTTATTAGTTCTTGCTTAGTACCCTATCTGATATATGAATTTTGACATTATGAATGTTTTTCTGTTCTTTAAACATACAAAAATTTTTTTAATATCGCAATAATTGTTTTAGGTCGAAATTTGGAGCGTCCTCTCAACTATAATTAAGAAACACGTGAGAAATATGCAGGTCGCCACAGATGTCCATTTGCTGCAATACGTTTTACGAAAGCTCCGGTATTCGCAAGGCATTGTAGCTGGTATGAATTTTTATGCCCTTGCTTTTTCAAAAACAAATTACACATATTGACAAAATAAATAAGATAATATCCACCGATATCACTTTTTTAAAAATGGCAATAATTGTATTTTACACGATAAAATAACTTTATAATTCTTAGAGATTTTATATGCTTGTTATGTGCACATTTTGTATTTTGAAATGTCGTTTAAATTTAACGAGTTTTGCTAAAAAATATTTAAAAAAATGGCTAAATTGCAAAAAAAATTATAATGGTGTATCATTCAACACTTTATAATTTTTAGTTTTTCAGGAAATTTAAATATGTCAGCACAACAGTTATTTTGTTCTTGTATTATGTTCCTCAACAGAAAGTTAAATTAGTCAATAAGTGATTGCAATGATTCAATAATTTATAATTAAATAATTCTTTCAAAAAATTAAATCTTTATTAAATAGTGTATTTTAAATTTATTTAAATTTATTTAAGTTTATTTCAAGATTATATTCTAAGCCATTAAAACAATGAATCAACCATAATATTTATTTAAAGTTACATTATAAATAATTAATATTGTATTTTGTCTTTAATATGTATAAAAAATTTAAATATTATGATTAAAAATTTTGCAATATTAGGAAAAAAATGTTAAGTTACATCAACATACAGGTTAAGAAAATATTTGGCAACCCAACCTAATGGACACGATATTTTGTAGGTTTGAAATAAAAATATCAATTGTTTGAATTTGACAGTTTTGCTGTTTTTATTTGTATATATAAATAATTTTTTTCGATATTTCTTTGAAATTATTGTAGAGCTGGCTTACAAATATAGAAAAAACCAATGTAAACAATTGGATTTGAGAATCCCTGAAATAGCATGTCTATTCTTTAAAGTTAGCCTATATATCCTAAAAATTCACTTTTTTTTTAAATTTTGTTAGGCATATTAAAACGACCAAATTACATCAATTCTCATTTTTTGATAGCCGTTAAATAATTTTTTTTAATTTGAAATTTGTAATAGCCACAGCCTATGATGTACTCAAAACACATTTATTATTTTGTACAATAAGATTGGCAAGTTAATTAGATTGCCAAGCGAAAAATTTTAGTGCTTGCTTTTACGGTGTTTAATGACAGAGCTGATTGCAACTTGTATATTAGAACATGGTTTAAAATAGGAAATTTTATAAACTAAAAAAATGTAGCGTATAATTTTAAAAAGGAAATTATATTTGCCATTTTCTCGTTCATGTTTAATGATTGAGGTTATAACATCAATTCTAACCTCGGTCTTAGATTTGTTTTTCTCATATTACTTCGCCTGATTGATTTTCCTACATACCCATCTTTTCGCGTTGCATTTTAATTAAAAATTATATTTTCCACCTTATTTTGCCCCTTTTAGCTTTATCCTTATTTTTGATATATTTATCATTTGAGTTGCATCATCGCTTTCTATTTAGGTGCCTAAACTTTTGTCACTTGTATAAATTTAAAAAAAATATATAATGTCTTGCAGAATTTGAATTCATTTTGCTATATAATATTTACCACAAACCATTTGAATTTAAATGGCGGAATTACTGAATTTAAACTATGACCAAAAAAAATACGTTTGTAAACACGTAAATTACCTAAAAATGAAACACATATTTTTCTAAATAGTTTTCAAGTGACCATAAATTCTACTATTTAGCTCTAAATGTTGTTTTCTTTAATAGACTATAAAAGGTTCAAAATAATTTTAAAAAATTTATTTTATATACAAAATAAATTAAATGCCACTTTTTAAAAATAATATTTATCTTCCCTATAAAAATTATGTCATTTATAGAAACATTATGCCTTAATTTAATACACAGGCCAACAATTTTTTGAGAGTTATGAGTTAACTACTGAGATCAAACCTGCCATCTTAAGGAATATCAAATCCGTTTACCGTTTTTTCTAATCAAACTTAGTTAGTCAGGTATAAACATTGAAAATTTTAGAAAAAAAGGTAAAAAAACCAAAAAAGATTTAAAAACAAAAATAAATTAAAATTTTATTATTGCATATTCACAATAGTTAAACTGTTAAATTCAAACTTCAATTAATATTTTCATTAAAAACCGATAATATATCGTGTCGTATTTAAGTTTGGACGCGGAATATTTTATATTATCTAAATGCCGATGTAAGAGCTTGATATATTGATAAAATTTATTTTGTATTATTTGTAAAAATATAAGTTACAAGGGATTTTTATATGCAAAAAAAAATTTTTTTTAATTTTTTCTTTTTAGGGTCTATTTAGATCTGTGAATTTGGTCAAAAAAGGTTATTTTTTGTTATAAACGGATCTAAGGAGTTAAAGAGGAAAGAAACCAAGAAAAACGAAAAACATATATGAGATTAGGCCATCATGAGGATGCATTCTTTTATGTTTTTATAAAATTCACGCTTCTGACATTGATATTTGTTGACCTGTGATATATAAACAAAATAAAATTTTTATTATTTTTATAAAAGTGATTCGATATTTTGTCATATTTTCGACTTTCTCAAATTTGTAGGGCCTGGGAGATAAACGGAAAAACGAAAAAAATTAATTTTTGTTTTTAACGTAGACAGGATTCAGGAATCGATAAGGTTTGAGTAACCCTAGAGGGCCGTTAAGATACATTAACGTTAAAAAAAACTAAACAAAATTAAATTCAAAAAGGCGACACGTATTGTCTCTTTTATATGGATCTGATTTGTAGACCATATGTAAGGCTTAGAATTTATGGGATGCTATTACAAGACACATTGCTACAAAATATAGTTATATATTTTTATTGATTTGACCACGTTTGTCATTACTATTTTTTGTTATATTTATGTCCTTGTCATGTTTATATTTTATGGCTTGCGAACATTTCTTATACGACATTATGGGTGTTTTTGTCAATCAATTATGTTTGGTTTTAGAAATATTTTTATAATTCCGAATAACTCAAATTATGCTATAAATATAACATATTTGCGTTCATTTTAATATATTTTATTAAAATGAACACGCAAACAAGCTAATAAAAATTAGGAATTGTAATGTTTTTTATTAACATTTTTATTTTTATAAGCTTAGACCATTTTTCGTTACATGTTTCATTTTGTCACTTCCCTATCCAAGAGTTTTCTCGTTTTCGTGCGAAAACCATTTAATCACTCAAACTATTTATCGACATGCTATTATTTTATCTTTTATTGTTATTTAAACACTTTGCGTTCATTATTTTAATATTAATATAAAAAATATTGGTTGAATGTTGATTTTTTTACAAGCGTTTGAAATTTTTAAGACGTCATACAGAAATTATTATCAACACTTAATAGATTTATATATAAATATAAAAAGATTATAACATTTATTCAAAGCAATTGCACCGGATAAAAAAAATATTGATAAAACAATGGGTATTTATTTTCTATATATATACCTAAATTAAAAAATTTTTAGATAAAGTTCTAATCAAAATTAAATGTTAGCAAATTAGACATATTGCGGCCGCTCAATTTTTTTTTTAAATATTCTAAGAACTCTTAAAACTTTATTTCTTGTATTTTTTCTAGAAAGTATTTTTAGTGCTAATAACATAAAATTGGCAACTTTTTGTTACAATGCAGTGTTCAAAAAAAATACCTCAACCTACGTGCCTTTCTTATAACGTTGCGTTATTTCATTTATAAAGAGGAATTGTCCACTTTCATTATAATTTAACTAAAATATTACCAATGCAATCATACTGTACATTTTATTCACAAAGCTAAAATAAGTATAAAATTGAAAATTTTTATTGAGTATATATATCTTCTTAATACACAGGTCAACAAATATCAGTGTCAGAAACGTGAATTTTATGAAAACATAAAAGAATGCATCCTCATGATGGCCTAATCTCATATATATATTTTTTTTTCATAGTTTCTTCCCTCTTTGGCTCCTTAGATCCGTCTATAACGAAAAATGGCCTTTTTTGACCATATTGACATATCTAAATTTAGCCTAAAAAGAAAAAATCTAAAAATCATTTTTGCATATATAAATCCCTTGTAAATTATATTTTTAATTACAAATAATGAAAGATAAATTTTATTAATATATCAATCTCTTACATCGTCATTTAGATAATACAGTATATTTCGCGTCAAAATTTAAGTACGACACGATATATTATCGGTTTTTAATGAAAATATTATTTGAAGTTTGAATTTAACAGCTATTGTAAATGTGCATAAAAAAATTTGAATTTATTTTTGTTTTCGAATCTCTTTTGTTTTTTTGACATTTTTTCTAAAATTTACAAGTTTATAGCTGACTAACTAAGTTTGATTAATAAAAACGGTAAACGGATTTGAAAATCCTTAAGATGGCAGGTTTGATCTCCGTAGTTGGCTCATAACTTTCAAAAATTTGTTGACATGTGTACTAAATGTGTCAACGTTAAATAAATTTTGTTTGGGTATAGTAGAACATTTAAAGAAGGATTCATAAAAAAAATGATAAATAAATTTTTTTTAACTATTATTATTCACTAAAAATTAGATTTAGAAAATTATAAAGGAGTAAAAAATTAGTTTATAAAATTAATGTAAAATTCAACCCTCAATTACTCCCTCTATTTATACTATTAAATATAAGTTTTAATAAACTGTTGAATAAGGCTAAATTTTTTTAAATTCAATATATATTGAATGAGTCTACATATAACTTATTTTTAAACAAATTTTATTTTAAAACTTAAAGCAGATTGTAAACAAAAACACAAGTTTTTAAAGATGTTTTATTTGTTGAAGTCTTACCCCATCCTACATACTTGTCGCATGTATACTCACATTTATTTGATGTATGAATTGAATAACATTTAATTTACTTTTTTATTTTAATAAAAAATTGTATAAAAATCAAAAGCAATTATTTTAGTGGCCTGTTCAATTCAGGCTAGCGTTTATCAGTTGTGGGCGATTTTTTATACAACATTTTTTTTAAACAGGCCTCAGCCATATATGTTTCAGGGCATTACGTGATTTAAAGCAATAGCTTAGCTCTAAGCGATTTGACCTCATTAAAGTCTTCTATCTACGTTGTATGTGCATGCCAACTAATTTAAATTTACTTATAATTTTTTTTAATCAAAACGTCACTTGTTAAAATTACCTCATACCAGTGAATAATTAAAATTTGTTTTAAAAATATTTTGTGGTGTTTAGATACATTGAACATAATTTATTAGAAAAATGTTTTTTTTTCTAATTATTTAACAAAACGCGACCGATTTTCAATGCCCTAAGGCAATATGCGTCGCCTAATGCCCTACAACTTTATGAGGATATAAAATTTAAATATTTTTAAGTTTTTTTTTTGAATTACAGAATTTTTGATTGAAATAATTGCGGCTTTGCTAAATTACAGCGTTGACGTGACAGAGCTCAAATTACTTTTACAATATTTTCAAATCGATGAGAAAGGAATGTGGGTATAATATTTATTTAATTTTGATATCAATTTCCCTAATTTTTTTATAGAGATACTCGAAATATTAGAATATATTTTTTTCGATTTACATAATTTTTCCCGTTTTCAATTTATTTTTATAAGCCTGTTGCTTGAAAACATAAATGAGACACAAGCTTTATATATTCAAAATTTTCAAATTATTTGACAAAAACCTAAACTAATGGATAAAATTTATATTATATGATCACAAATATCATAATTTTATTATGATTTATATATGTGTAAAAAGTTGTTCTCAAAAAAAAGATTTAAATAACTGACAGTAGCTATTCTGTTAAATAATTCTGACCTTTGTTGAGATTGGCTTGTTTATAATTTATTATTCCACTTGTAAATTTATTTTAAAATCTTTATAAATATTTATTAAGTATTATAATTGTTATGGATTCAATTAAAATGTTTTTCATTACAGAATCCTTACGCTCGAAAATTACTTGATGTTTTATGCGCCTCTATCCGCCGATTTTCCCCTGAAAACTTTTTTGTTTTTCCGGGAGACCTTAAATCCGTAAAATTTATTAATATTTTGAAAAATTTTGTATATTTTTACATGTATAATATTTTTAATATTTTTTTTTTAATCTTCTAAGTTTGACTTTTTAAGATAAATTGTTTTGTATTTATATGTTTATTAGATGATTGCCCTACCTCCTTTAACTAAATGGCCTATTCATAATGGATTTACATTTAACACTTGGATCCAGATGGAAAATAATAATAATTTTAACTTGAAATACGATAAGGAAAAACAATACCTTTACAAGTTATTTTTATTTACTGGACAAGATTTGTACTTGTGATTATTTGAATGTTAATCAATCTCACTGTGATAAATTTTTTTATATTTTTTTTTGTAATATTTTGCCACATGTTCATTAATATGTATTATACTAGATTAAAAAGTTTTTTAGTTAAGTTTAAGGAAACAGCTTGTCTTTATACATTTAAATTTTTAAATTAGCGGTCTTATTTTAAAATTAATAAAGTAGCCAATCAGATTAGTCAGTTATGTTTCCAATAAATTTTTTAATATTTTTTAGTCAATTTTTAAATCTGCTTTTACCAAAATAAAACCCATTAAAAAAATTTTATTTATGTAAACTAATTAAAATATGATACTTCATAATTTGGTATATATATCAAACCATTTGGGAACTTTTAAAAAAATTAGATTATTTAATCAACAAATTTTCTATTTTTTTAATATTATTAAAAAGTTAAAGTTCCATTTACTTTAATTTGGTTTTAGATTTTAAAGGTCGCAAAAAACGTCATTTTTGTAATAAATCCACCCTAAACGAAAAATTTAACAAGTAATCTCACAAGGGAAAAATAAAATTTAATAGTTAAATTTCTCGATCTCATCTCATGGATTTTGTGACTTTTTTTTAAAAATAAACTTAGGTTATAATTGTTAAAGATATTTTGCTTTTCTATATATTTGAATTATTATTGCTATTTTTATAAACAAAAATGTAGCTTCCTAAGTTCCACTAAAAGTTGTGGCCTGACCGCTTACTTCCTAGCCTCGACTTTCCTCATTCTCACTTGTATGAGAACGAACGGGAAAGGGTTCCAGCATTGCATTAAATACGAATTTAAGCATCAAAAAGTTTTTTCTCCCAATATTTTGTAAAGTTTTTGCAATGTTTGTTTTTCTTTAAATTTGTTTCCCTTCTTATTCTTATTTGTGTTTTTTTTCTTTAAACCGTGTCTTATCATTGTTGCGTTTTGGTTTCTTTCTTGCCTTCTATATCGCATGCCAAATTGTGTAAAAAAAGGGCTAACTTCGATGACGGTCTAGAGCCTATTTCTTACAATTATTTTGTTATGCCAAAAAATCTACATCCTTTCAACCCCTGTTCCCTGTTTATAATAATAATTCGATTTGACAATTATATATAATTTTATTCGTGAAAAGGAGTAAAGGTCCGCCGAGCCACGAAATTTACAAAATATATTTTTTTAATTTTCCTTTGGATAATATATTTATACAGTTTTTTTACTCTATGTTCCGTAGGGCCGCATGGCTTGGGCATTTAGATAGTTTCACGGACCTATAAACTCTACATTTAATATAGAATGGTCCCAAGAACAAATTATTATTTGTTAAATAGGTGCCTAACACAAAAAGATAAAAATAAAGAAATTTAGGGAAAAATTAAAAACACCTAGGCAAAAACAAAATTAAAGCATTAGGGCTAAAATAAATACATTTATTAATCTCAAAGGCAATCTGAATATTTTAGCTAAACTTTGATTGTTTTAATTTACTTTAATAGTTAAATTTTTTTAACAATTTTTTTATTAATTTGTTGCATAGAGGTTTTGCAATAAGGGCATAAATTTATCTTGGTAAAATTTTAATGTTGTCTATTATCGGGGCATCCAGAACGAAATTATGTTAGTTAAGGTTATTATGTAGATTATTTCGGTTTAGTTTTAATAACCTCGCAGATATTTATTATAGTAGACCTGTGTTATTATTTATGTCATGGTTACAAAAACAAAAATTAATGTAAAACTAAAATAATGTGATTGTCAAAACTAGTAGTCAAACAAAAACGAATTATTAAATAATCCAAAATCACAAAGTCCAAAATAATAGCAATTTTTTTTTGAATGCCCAGCCCTAATACTCGCTTTTTTCAATATTTAGATTAATTCACGTTATTACTTAGGCCGCGTGCAAAGTGAGTTTTTATATTCATAAAATAATTTTCAAAAATTTTATTTTGTAAATAAACGCATATATTTAAAAGTTGCCAAATTTATGCACATTACTGTTTCTAAAATAAAAAAATTTCTGAAATATTTTGAAACAAATAAAATTTCCAGAATTTTAAAAATTTTACGAAAATGAAAACTCACTTTACGTGGCTAATCACAACTTTAGTTTTATATGGAATACAAAGTGTTTAATGTCCTATATATGTTTTATGTCTGTATTTTGTGTATTGTTGTAACTCCGTGCTTTAGCTTTTCCTCTGTCGTCCATAACAACAGCTGTTCGTGTTACTTGATTGGGAATTGCATGATCATACATAACGCCATAAAACACACAAATAATGCCACCCAGACATTAATATCTGCGAATAATAATAATTACAACGATTATATTCATTGTATGCCCTTTGAATTTGACCTAAAATTGGTAACTATTTGGAAATTCGTTGTATTGGGTCGGATTGATTAAATTTTAAATAATGTTTCTAGGAATATTAGGGTTGTTAATCTTTCTTTTTATCGCTTAATAAATTATGTATACAATGTTGGGTTTCCTATTTTTTGATAAATTAGAGATTTCTATAAAAATATAGTTATTTTGTGTAAGCCGTCCCATGTCATAGCCAGATTTTTTTTTGGGAGAAAATATAAAAATTATTTGTTTAACGTCGAATAAAAAAATTACATTCCCTAAGAGGGTTATATAGTTCTGCACAATCAACAAAAATCATATGTTTGAATTTTTTCTGAGAGGCATGTTAGCGTTTTGTTTTCTCCGTTATTTTTGATGGAGTTGAGTTATTTTTCTTCCATGTTAATCAGGACCGAAAAAATTGATTTTTAAATTATTTTGAAAATGAAAGCATTAAAAAAATAGCATATCGTTCTTAAGGGTTTTTATATAAATAATACGAAATTTGTTAAGGTATATTACTTTTGTTACAATTCGATGAAATATAGGGAAAACACACTTATGTTTTTTAAGCTCTGGAAATTTGTGGTTTTTGTCATTTACCTTTACTTTTTGTCGAATTAAAAATAATACCTTGTGGAAATTTCATGAAATTTCCCTTATAATTTTGCATTTATAATTTCTTTAAAAAGTACTTGACGGTATAAAATTTTATTTAAAAAAAAGATTGCAATTACTGCTGTTAAGGGTACGTGCAAAGTGAGTTTTTATTTTCTTGAAATTTTCAAAATTCTGGAAAATTTTATTTTGTAATAAAACGCAAATTTTTAAAAAGTTGCCAAATTTAGTTTATGCACATAAGGGCGCGTTCAGATTTAGTTCATTTTTTTGAAAAATTTTAAAATTTTTACCTTTAGACATTGAACGCTTTTTTATAAAAAGTCGCCAATTTTTGTTATTAGCATTTAAATAGTTTTTCTGAAAGAAAGGTTTTTAAAATATTTTGAAGAAAAAAAATAAAATTTCAAAAAATTCGAAATATTTAAAATTTTTCTAAAATTTGAAATGAGTCTGAACGCGCCCTAAGAAGCTTTTTCTAAAATAATTAATAAATAATTTTAGAAAAAAATAAAATTTTTAGAATTTAAAATTTTACGAAAATAAAAACTCACTTTGTGCCCTGATATACACAGGAGAAAATAATTCAGAAAGGTTTGTTAATTGTGTTATGCAGCGCAAAAATGTTTAAGGTCTTTAGATATATTTGGCTAAATTTTATGTTTGAACCAGTGCTGGGAAAACATTGAGCCAAAAAACTTTGGCTCATTTTTTCCCCCAAAACATAAAAAAAGAAAGGGAGCTACAAATAAAGGGCTAAAATAAGAATTCAAAAAAACCCCTTACTAAGAAAAGGGGCAAAACAACCCCCAAAAAAGTGGTTCTTAAAAAGAGCCCCAGAAATCCCATTTTTTGTTTTCTTTATAATAATTTCGAAAATTTTGTTTTTTCTTTATAATAATGATGGGTGGGTATTTTTTTCTTAAAGATTCTAGGAGTTTTTCTTTAAGAAAAGGGGCTTTTTTTAAACATGCCCCTTTTCTTTAAGCAAGAAAAGGGGATTTTCTTTTGCCACGCCCACGAGTTTGTGGGCATTTGGGGAAAAAAACTCAAAAACTTGTTAAAAAAAAGCCCATTTATTTTTTTTCCCAGCCCTGGTTTGAACTATATTATAAACAAAATATTAAATATTAATTTAGGTTTTCGATTCGACCATTTTATTTATTTTTTAACATATAAATTTTTTTAATTCGACAAAACATGAAGAACAATGAATTTTTTTTGTTATTTTAAAATTTGATTGCACGTATAAAATGATTTTTTTTTAATTTTACAAATTTTGATTTTGTAAAAAATATTTTATGCAATGTTTCCAAATTAATTACAAGCACAGAAATAACTTTTTCTAAAATATGAATTATTTATATAATTTATGAAAATTTTAATTTTTTTGAGCGTGCCCTTCAACTTGCTCCTAAATATTTGCACATAGGACGTAACCAAAAAAAACAAAAAGGCAATTAGCCTTAACACTTATTTCATTCATTTTTTTAGATAGTACGATTATGGTCTGCTTTTTTGCACTTTTTAAATATCAATGTTTGAATTGCTGATGTATGGTTATTATACGTTAAAGATCCATTTTTGAATCTAATGTCTTGATATTATACTTATACATTTATTTTTTTATATATGGCATCCAGTGGTATATGGTAACAATTGTTTATGTCAAAAATCGTTGGAGCAAAAATGAGATTCATTGCTACGTGAATGGCGAACTCATTTCACGGCTTGAAACTAATTGGATGGTTTCCGTCACGGAAGTATAAACAAACTTATTTTGTGCAAAATATTTATGTTAATATATTTTTTTGTCCGGTTGGCGGATTTTTAAAATCAAATTACTTTTGTACATTACTTTCCATATTATGCATTTTTATATAAAACTTTGTATTCTTTATTAGTTTTTTATTTCTTATTTATTTATTCATAACTACACACAGACCTTTGACAATTGCTCAATCGGTAATTCATTTTGTGGGCAAATCTCAAGTCTTTATTTGTTTCAAGACGCTTTAAATAGGCAACAGATTAGTGCCGTCCACAAACTAGGGCCATCTTATGGGGTATAAACAATACCTATTTTTATATATAAATGTTTTTGGAAATTTCTATTATACAAATTTAACTATTATCTATTATTAGAACAAATTATATATAGGGTCAATTTCGATACGAAAACGAATCTGAAAACCTTAGAAAATTAAACGAAGCAGATAAAAAGGTAATATATAATTAAATAAGTAATTACACTAAACAAAAAATTTTCGAGCAGGCCTTTTTGCTTGGTTTTTCTTTCAGAAAATCTATTTGCAATTACAAAATTGGCTTTAGTTTTTTTTATTAATGTGACTTTTTTAAATTTGGCTTCGAGGTTATGAAAATATGTCAAAAGCTTATAAATTTAATTAACAAAAATACAGGTTAGTAATCCCGATCTTAATATTTAAATCTTTTATATATAAATTTTATGGTTCATCGTAATAAAGTCAAACTGCCGCACATTTGTAAAGGGCACTAATATTACTTTTTGGGTTTATTAATAGGTTTATTTTAAAAACGTTTTGTATTTTAAAATGCTGTTTGAATTTTTTTTATGCTCAAAGTCCTTTGCTCATAATTATAAATGAAAATCGTAATTATAATTAAAATTTAAAAATTAATTTCACATATCCCGAAATTCGAAGTTTTCTTCAAAAATATCAAAATTATTAAGAGATTGGTCACGTGATAGTTGAGTTTGGAGATTAATAAAACTTTTTTTAAACTAGTTTTAAGAACTAAAAGTGATAACTTTTTTATCACAAAATTAAAGAGACATATTACTTCTACAATCTGTATTTTTGATAATTTTGACGCAAACAATATGCAATATTAAATTCCGGGCCTTATTTTTAAAATCGGCCGGCCCGGCCTACTCTAAAATGAAAAACTAAATTTTGGACCCGGCCTAAATTGAAGAATAAGTTGGGCGGACGGGCCGGAGCGAAACATGATGGCCTTGTATGAACTATTCTTATATCATTTATATAAACCATCCAAGTTAAAATTTGTCGATATGTGTTGTTAATATATGGTGTAGTAGGTAATTTACTATTAGATTAATTAATATATTTTAGGTGCTCTACGATGGCAAACTCAACGCATCTATCGTATTTCTCTACGACCCGCTCGCATGTGACGGTCAGCTTTGCCTTGAAAGTTCTCCCAAAAATAATGCAGCTTATTTCGTTCATTCTCCCCACGCGCTTATGATCGGGGTAAAAAATTATTCATTACGGCCCAAATTTCAAAACAAATTAATGTTTAGGTTAAAATTTTTCTGTGGCGGTGGCCCTTTTTGTTTTTTCTTGGGGGCGAGAATTTAAAAAATATTAAAAATAAAAAGCTCATTTTCTTCTAATTCGATACCTTGCAATTGTTTAAAATACAAACCAAAAGAATTTTTATGGATGTCGAAATAAATATTTGAAAATTTATGTGCCTTAGCTATCAATTTTTAGATATAAGATACTTGATGCCCCTTTGTCAGTTGCCTTGAAGGCGTGAATTGCTTTAAAAAATTTTTTGGGCAACATGTAAAACAATGTATATATTTTTCACTCCTTATCTCTTTGATAGGACGTTCGGGCCATAAACACTAATATGCTAGTTGATACGATGCACTCACTTGGCGGAATAACTATTCTTTACCCTTTATTCGAGCAAATTCCGTTGAGACACGCTATATGCTTCGAACATCTGGACCATTCTGAAGTTTTAGACGAGGAAAATGATCCCGATGTTGATCTTAAAATAGAAAAAGAAACTTTTGAGATTGATTATACACTGTGGTATTTATCTTTTCATAGTTTGAGGGCTTAAATAATTGCAGATGTTTTACCCCTTTTGGAACATTATACAGTATGATGTATATAACATTAAAAAAAATTCCCAATTAAACTATTACCTAGCTGATTATACAATTTATTGAGTGATTGGCAACAATTATGACACAATTTACTTGAAGGCTATCTCTATTTTTTCACCGATATTACGAGCTCGGCTAAATACTTAAATAAAAATCCAAAAAAGAACAATTTTGGAAAATTGATTTATGACAAATCAACTGTAACCTCTTTTTCATTTGTAATAATAAGAAAAAATTTTTAATCATGTCAAGCTCTATAAATAATTTGCACCTCAACCTAAATACAACACGATAAACATATGGGTTTATAAAGATATTATTTTAAATTTGATAAAAGTCTAGTTGTTTTATTACATAAATAATTTATCTCAATATTTTTTGTTAATTCTTTTTTTTTTGATTATTTAACATTATGTAAAAATTAAAATTGTTTATAGCTGATACAAAGTTTGATTATAAAAAACGGTAAACGGATTTAATCCTTAATGTAACAGGTCTTGTCACTAACGTTAACTTATGTATTTCAAAGATTTGTCGAGGTGTGTTATAATAGTTTCTTATGTTAAAATATAGTTCAACGTTTTTCGAATCTCGTCAAACGTCCCTTATTTGAATTAACGTTTTAGATATGTTACAAAAATACATTTTAGCCTTAAAAGCTAGGCCATTCACTACAATTTTAAATTTTTTAAAAAAAGTTTTGAATTGTACGTTGCAATTTGTACAATATAAAGAGAACCCATAAAATCAAACAAAATATATGATATAAACAATTTTTCATAATTTTATCTGGCTATAAAAAAAATTAATGTTTTGGTTCGGACATGTTAACACAACATTTAGGGTCAAAATATTGAATTTTTTTTATATATTTAATTATACAAATTTTACGGGTTTGGCCAATCATTTAGTAATGCATAATTGATAATGAAATCTGGACATGTTTTAATAAAAGTCTAAACAGATTAGAGGATACATGCTTCTATTGCCATAGGTAATCATAATTTCGACCTAAGGTTTAAATTTTTCATGTGTATTCAATATTTTCTATTTTTGATTATTTTTCATATAGTTTCGTAATTTTAAACATACCATTTCAATTTATCATAGCGGAAAATTAATCAAGTTAATCGAAGAATTGGCTATAAATTCACACGATGTTTGCTCCCAATTGGTTCAAACAAAAGGAATTATCTTGATTGCATACATTCTAACGAATGTAAGACGACATTCAATTTATTTTCACTAAATTAGATCTAATTAATTTTAGACAAATTGTTCTCATCAGTTAACATTATTGTGATTTTTTAAAGAACTAGTTGTTAATATTTGTTTTTTTTTAATTTGTATTGCCTAGAATTCACGAAAGCATTTAAACGAAGACATGGTTGATTCCTTTACCAATCTCATTGAAAATTGCGAACTCTACGACATGGCCAAACAAATCATGGATTTTTTGTTTTTTAACCCACAGCTATGGGTCCTCGCGGATCCCAGGGTAAGTCATTACGAAATTATTGAATTTTTTGCCAGTTTTTCTTATTAAAGCCTAGTTGTTAAAAAGAAGTATCGTAAAATTTTAAGCAAACAACAGTCTTTTTTGCAAACAGGCTCTATCTCTTCGAAATGATATTCCTGAAGATATTATTCTTTGGGCAGATTTTTAAAAGAAAAATAAATAAATAAGATTTTTAATTCTTTTTTCCGTTTTTCGGTCTTCAGGTTCAAGCCAAGCTCTATATTTACCTTGCCACCGAGTTCATCATCAAAACTGATTGGTACAAAGGTGCCGGCGTGAGGGCAGAAATTGTTGCTCATATATTGAGCTCCCTCAAGCATTTCTATTACGTTGTAACCCCGTATTGGATGCTTAAAGATTTCATTAATAGACCAGAAAAACATCAACAAAAATTACCGAGATCTGTATCAGCATCTCCTGAATCCCTGAGAAGCTCTACAAGAAATTCCCACAATTTTAATAGTTATAATAATAATATTATGAATAAAGACTCTTCAACTTCATTAAAAAATATGAATCTCAATAAATCTGATGACATTATCCCGATAAATCAAACAAACTTAGAAAATCACGAATCATTAGCAAAAATTACTTATCTCGAAACTCTCCCCAAGGATGACATTGTTTTTACGCTCCGTGTATCAGTCCATGATTTTTGTGAAAATAAACGAAATGTAGCAGATACTAACCCTTCCAACACTGCGCATGATAATACAATGCAGATCCAAACTACCGAAAGAGCCTATGAAGACGAGGAAAAGATAATAGAAGATATTAAAGAGGTTTTTGAGGCGCTATATCGCTTTTACTTTGATTTTTTTTTAAAAATATGTTTAAATTGTCTATGCACTACATATGAAATGATTACACTGTGCAACAAAAAATGGGCACAGCAAATGAGAATTTTTGGGGGCAAGTTAGACCGATTTCATATACATTTTTTTTTCTTAGCACATTCAAATTTAAAATTATGCTCGAAACCAGAAATTTTTCACCTTTTAACACAATTTATGATACGCTAGGAAAATGTTTTTGCCAGATTTACAAAAAAACATTTACACCCGTAATTAGGTTATTATATTTTAACATTTAGAATTTAAATGCTTAAAAATATATTTTGCTTGTTTTTATCTTTGAGCATCAAAATCAGCACCAATTATTTCTGTGAAAAAGAGTTCATATCGCTTTTGAAAAAAAATAAGCTTTTTTCACAATATACCCTTTTTCGCGCCAAACTAATTTTTATCAAGTTTTAACCGATTTTGGAGATTATATTGACTGCAAAAAAAAGGAATTTGAGAAAACTTTAAAAAAAACTTTTTTTTGATTGTTTTTTTTTTCAAAATTTTAAATTAAGGTAAGAGATTGACTTAAAAATAAAGAAGGGAGTAGGCGGAATTATATTACGATAGTAAACAACTTGTGTTTAAAAAGATATATTAAAGCTCGTTTAATTGGACGGAATAAAATTAGAATTATCCAAAGTCCAAAGAATTCACCAGATAAACTATTTAAAAATAAAAAATATATGAATTTGGTGGTGATTTTAGCTCAAAAAAGCCTATTGAATTTATCAGCCCTCTCCCGAGTTATAAGGCTTCAAGAAGTGCTGTGTCCGCACTTTTTACGACTTTATAAAACAAACTAGACGTTGATGTGAAAAACGGAAGTTAAATCTGAAATTAACATGTTATTTGCCCTAGAAAATTTATTTTTACTTCATGCCCAAAAAAATGAGGTCTATTTTGTTGCATAATGTTAAATTACGGCAAATGATATAACCTAGCTAAATTTAAGTTTTTTAATATATCTAGAGAGAAAATATTGTTTTAAACCAAAATGAAGCTACGAAAGTAGGCGGCGAACTCGAATCTTTTTCCGACACCCAATCTCCTAAACCTCTTGCAACCGGAAATCAGTCTCAATTAAAATTGAAAGATAGAGGCAATAAAAATTTGATTGACCCCTCCAAGCTTATTTGTGACCAACGACCCACTCAAATAGAGATTTTAAATTTGCGGGCTTATATTGTTTTATTCCTAAAGCAAATCCTTGTTAGGGATGGGGGCATGAAAGAAGCCGAAATGGGACATTTTATTGCTTACCTTTCAACAGTTAATGAGGTTTAAAATTTTTAATTTATTTTTTATGTTTAGACAGAGTTAGTAAAATAAAGTCACCATTTTTAAGTTTTTAGAAGCTTGAACAAAGGGGCAATTAAATAAGCTTAATGGAAAAACTTATACATTTTTATTAATATTGGTAATTCAAAGTTTTAATTATTATGATTTGTTTGAATCCCAAAGCGTCGTTCTTGTCATTTTTCGACTATATGTGTTAATCCGGCGTTAATGAATTTATCTAGGACTATATGTGTTAATCCGGCGTTAATGAATTTATCTAACAATTAGAAAAACTGAAGAGGACTTAAGTTGTTTTGTAGACCTATATCAATCAAATATTTGTTATATAAAAATAGTTTCAAGTATATTTTAAATATTTTTCTTTTTTTCTTTTATTAAGTTTGAAAACATCCAAGACGTTTTACAACTCCTGATAACCCTTGCGTCTGAGCATCCATCTTCGTTTGTTCCTGCATTTGATCAAAAATTAGGCATTAGGTACAATTTTTAAAATTTTGTATTTTTAATTATATAATTAAATTAACAAATATTGTTCAGAAATTAATTTTTTTTTGATTGAGATAAAAAATATAATTCATCATTATTTATTTTATCTGTTCGCCATGGTCAATATATTTATGAATATAAATTTTATTAACATTTTTTTTAAAGACATTATATGTATTTTAAGCACCTTTTTTTTATTTGTTTATAGGATGATTTTTAAACTGCTCAATTTTGAACAAGAGATAATTCGAGCCCAAGCACTTAAACTACTCGGCATATTCCTGACACACAGCACTCAGAAGTAAGAAAAAACTTTTTTTTTAATAACTATATTTAAATCATGTTTATCAAATTACAATTTGCAAATTTCATCCTCACTTTGAAAAAATATAGTTGACGAGAGTTAATAATTTTTTTTTGATTATTAAATCTTTTTAACTCTGACGCATAGGCGGAAAGAAGACGTTATGACAACTCACAACCTCTTTTCTTTAATTGGCGAACGGATACTTATGCTCGGGCCTGCCTACTATACACCCTCGATACATAGCATTTTAATGGAGGTTATTAAATACTATTTGTAATTATGTTTTAATACTAATTATTATATTGCGCTTGTAAAATAAAGCATATATTAGCTACGGCTTAAATTATTATAAGAATTGTATGTTTTAGATATTGATTGAACAAATGAGCCCTTACATAGTGTTGCGTTCTCAACAAGGACCACTCTTTCCCAATACAAATTTAATGGGACCTAATTTAGAAGAATCTAACCCTGACAGTATTATTATTTATATTAAATCTTTTGAATGGAACCCGTTTATTTGATTTTTATTACAGATCAATATGTGTCTTAAATTCTTTTAAAAAAAATAGGTTTTTAATGTTTTTTTTTGTTAATATAATATGATATTTTTCCCATTTGATTCGTTAGTTGGTTCATTTGTTTATAACTTTTGTGTTTAATATAACTTGCCCAGATCAAACCTTTTCGCACAACATCGATTACAATAACTCGAGGTCTCCCGTCTCACCTTCCAAAGGTACTAGCCCCTCTAACATATTCGGTAGCAGTGGCAATAAATCGAACACAAACGATTCTAAAGGGTCCCCAGCTAATGCTAGCTTTCAGAGTAATAATGCTCCGCCCGGAACCCCGAAATATTCTAAATACTCTATTGAAAATTCTGCAATCCTGCATGTGATAGCTAATATTCTTCGCGCGTTTTCCGGTAACCCAGTCTTGTCATCCCCTCGGGCTAATATTGCTTACAATAGCAGTACCAATGACGCTTCTTCTCAACACCCGACTGAAAATGCGCATTTTAATTTTATAAATGATCAAAATTCGGGTGTCACTATGCTCGATTTAAAGATATTCTTTCTTAGCGACATAGCTTACCTCTGCGCAAATAATTTTGAAAACAAACGTAAAATACTACAAGTATGTTTTATTTTGTGCTACCAATATTTTTTATTATTATTTTTTTTCAAATTAAAAAGATTAATAATATGTTTTGTATTGATGACATGAATGTTATATAAAATATAATTAAAATAAGAATACGATCTTTTTTATTTATTAAACAAGTCAAAAAAATTAAATTATGGTCTTCAGGTCTGGTTTCAACTAAGCTATAACTACCGCGCCCATTTGTCACCATATCTAGTTTTTCGATAAAAAATTCCTCTACCATTAGAATATATCATAAAAATACGAAAAAATGACACCTTTGCCACTCTGAGACTCAAATATTAATACATTATTTTTTATATTTTATTAATAAAATTTAATTTTAAAAATCCAGCGTAATTTTGCAATGTTTAATCATTAATATTTAATATTTTATAGTCTAATCAATTAGCCATATAATATTATTTTTATTGACTTAATGAAATAACTTATTCATACCTTAAATATTTTTAAGAGTAAGAGTTTTGAGGTTAAAATGTGTCATTTTTGGCTTTTTAGTAATTTTGAATGTTTATGACAGGCGGAAATTGCAATTGATGATAGATACATGGATTAAAAAATAATACAGACTAAATAATAACCTTTTAATTCTGGAATTTTTGTAGACCTGTGTTATTACACCTTTTTTTATATCTATTTCTATTATAGATGTCCGTTTGGCAGGAATGGCTGCTAGGACTTCTTATTTTTAACCCTCAAACACCGAAAGAAAAATTTGTAACCGATTGTGTTTTAGACTTGTTAGCTAATCTGATACATCACGCCATTAAATACGAATACGGAGGTTGGAGGGTGTGGGTCGATACTATGGCGATCATTCATTCGTTGGTATATTTATATACTTTTGTTGAATTTTATTAATTTTGATTTTCTACATGTTAATGAATAATATTTCAAGTCCTTGGATAATATAAAATTTTAATTTAAATTATATTTATATCTGTTGGATGTTTGATGTGCCCTCAAATGCGCTCTTCTTAGCAAGAGGCAATGATGGGTTTTTTTCCTTTTTAGACTCATCAATGATTGGGATTAAAAGAAAATTAAAAGGGCAGAGTTTTTTCCTCTTTCTATTTATCCCTAACAAGGGTAATTGAAAAAAATAATAATAAAATAATAATAATAATAATTAAAAATGTCAGTTTTATTCATTAAATATTATATTGAAAATTTTGGTTGTTTTATCATTTAATTATTTTGGCCTCAACTTCTCAGTTATTGAAACTGCAGAGTGTTTCATTCAACCTTCGCAACGTTGAAAACGATTTGCATAAATTTTAAATAGGTTTCCAAGGAAATTTACATTATACGGCACAGACCTCGACAAGCTCCTTTATATTTACCAGCCCAAATTACTCATAAAACACCTATCCAGCATAATTTAAATTCTGACGCTAGTCACATAGTTTTACCAAATACTGATCAAAGTTCTTCGATAGATCGATTTAACACACCACCCTTTAAAATTCCTGAGTTTAGATGGTCCGATATACATTTAAGATTACTCTCCGACTTATTCACACGGCTTGAAAAGGATGTTGAAGCATGGAAATGGTAAAATCTCTTAAATTTGTGAAAATATTTGATTCAAAACCTTTTTAAATTTTATTTTTTTTTATTGCATAATATCTTGGCAATTTTGCCAACTTATAATGACATTCACGCTAATTAATTTAATTCTTAATTTTAAAAGGGTATTATGCTTTTTTTTAAATAGGAGCCGAGGAGAAAATCTGATTTAGTATTAATTAAAGTTATTATTTGATTTGAGTGGTATAATTGTCGAACAATTGCCCTGTTCATTAATAACCAAAAAAAAATATGTAAAATTATTAAATTACCAACTAAAGCTTCTAAATAAATTACTTTATGCATTAAATTCTAATTGGAAATAAATTATCGGTATATTATATTAATCATTGAATTGTGATTGATTAAATTATATTCAGTCTTTTAATATCTATTTAGCGAAATCGGGAAAAACTTGATTGATATTGTGAATTATGGCGAGCACCAGATCTTTGTGCAAAACGTAATTCATTTACTTTCCCAGCTTATGGATAATATGATAGTTAGTAGTGGTGGGATTATACAACTTTTGGCTTACACAACAACGACAAACAATTTATTGCAAAATGCAAACCCTAACGTAAGTTATGTGTGATATTTTGTTTTATACATTTTGTTTTTTTAATATTTACTCATTCAACATATTTATATATATACGGGCACAATTCATATTTTTTGTTTATCTTATTCAGCTAGTAGGAAAATAATTTTCACCACATTGCCTTTTTTTAACTAAGTGTTTAGAAATTAAATTGTTTCAAATGTATAAAATTTTAAGCAAAACGAGAATTTTTCGTATTATTTGACAAAGTAGAACAAGAGAACATAAATTAACGTTGTTATTTTAACACAAAATTTATATAAACTGTTTATTTTATATTGTATTGTTTATTTTAATTGCTGAGACAAAATTTGTTAAATTTTGATTGCCTCTATTGAAAAACAAATACAGGATCGTTACAAATCTTCAACAGCATCGATAAATGAACACGGCAGTTTAACTCCTGCTAAAACAATGTCCTACCTTGTTCGTATGATTAACCTCGTGGATGTGTTTGTCTTTGCTAGTTCGGTTAGCTTTCAAGAAATGGAAATTGAAAAGAATATTCCGGCTGGTGGAATCCTTAGACAATGCCTAAGATTGGGTAAAATTTGAATATTTATGACTTTTTAGTTTATTCATTAATTTGTATTAGTAATTTTGTTTAAAAACTTTATGCACATATTGTGTTATTTATAATATTTATTTTGTTTACATGTTGATTTATTATTCAATTAAATGCCTATGGATTTTATATATTTTGTAATTAATTTTTTTTTAAAATCTATTAAATTAAAAATGCAATTTTGAATGACAAATTAAAGGTCGCATACTTTTATGAAATTAGTAGTTATTATTCACTTGGAAGTCATTGAGGCATTAGCTATATGTACCTAAGCTTAGGCTTAAAAATTAGATTAGAAATCGAAATTATTTTATTTTAAAAAAATTCATACCTGATTTTATACTATATCTTATCCATTTCAAATATTTTTAATCTTTATTTTGTATTGGTTTTGTGGCAGGTGAAAATTAATAAATTAGTTAAAAAGTTATATTTTAGAAAAATTAGCTTTTGTGAGTTTGGACGCATGCTTTTTCTAAATTTAAAGCGTAATATATACATAAAAAATTACAAATTTTATTTTTTATCTTTATATAAGTTTTTACGCATGCAATTCTTAACATTTAGTATAGACAATTTAAAAGATATTTATTTTCTGTAAATAAACTTATAAAAAAATAAACTAGCATAATGTTTTTAAAACTACAAGCAATTTTTGTAATGAAAATATTAATTTCTACTAATAAACTTATTTCATATGGAGACCAATTGTCTTGAATATTAATTATTATTTTTTTTTCATTTCTAAATGTAATAAGATTGCTGTTTTTTTCATTGTATAGTTGAAGTGTTAATTAATTTTTAAAAAATAATTTAATTTATATAATAGTACCTAAGTTTTGAAGTCGCAACAAATGTGACTTTTGGCATTTTTCTATCAATGGATTTGGCTAGCTGTAAAAAATATTTTTGGAAAACGGATTTGATTTATAAATAGGACCATTTGTAATATTCAACATGCGTAATTTTTAAAAGGATCTGGGTCTCAAGGTAGCATTCTTTAGATTAGTGTATTAGAATAGCTAACAAATTGTTATATTTGAATAGCTAAAAATTGTTATTTATGAATAAACAGCAAAACGTAAAAATTATTTTACCATTATCAACTACATTTTAACTCTACACATATACACTTACCTACATTTGCCTCATTTCATTTAATTTTTATATTTTAATTGTTTTCTAATTGAACTGATATTTATTTTTGATATTTATACGGGTTAGACCTTATTTAATAAAACCATAATACTATAAATCAATATTAAAAAGATTTTTTTTATATATATTATTCTATCTCCCTAGCTTGTCTTTGTAGTATCCGGAACTGCCTTGAAAATCAATATCGAAAATTGTTGTACGCTATAATTTCCACGAATTCTCATCACCACGGGCAACCACAACACTCCCAAATTTCATCCCAAACCTTAAGGCAAATCGATAAACTGGATCCGAATATAATAAACTTGATACTTGGGGGCAATGTTGATAAGGTATATTTAAATAAATAAAAATATTTACATTTGTTTTTTGTCTAAACTATATAGTTATTTTTTAATATTGAGTAGAAAAGAAATTTTTAAAATTTTTAAATATATGTATCATCCCTTAAGCAAAATTTTCTTAAATAATTACTACCACGCATTTTCGTTAAAAATAACAGTATGTGACATTTCTACATAGGCTCAAACAGGCTACCATACCATGACCCCAAATATCCTAGACACTGAACTCTTATTGCAAAACATTGATATAACCCGCCTTAAGGCTATAATTTATCGGGATATCGTAATAAAAATACTTATTATATATATATTTTTTTATTTAATACTACTTTATTATAAATCATAATGTGAATTTAAATTTACATTGTGTTTGTATATATTACATTGTCGTGTGACATTATTTAATTAGATGGTAAACTAAATGTATGTCTCGCATTGTAACTTATTTTAGGGCACGTGCAAAGTGAGTTTTTATTTTCGTAAAATTTTCAAAATTTTGAAAAAAAAATATTTTGTAATAAAACGTAAATTTTATAAAGTTGCCAAATTTAAAATATGCACATAAAATGCTTTTTTTGAAATAAAAAATTTTTGAAAAAATTTTGATAAAAAAATAAATTTTCAAAATTTTACGAAAATAAAAACTCACTTTGCACGTGCCCTTAACTGTAAATTTGGAAATGTTTAACTGGATTTGATTTTAATACATTCAGGAAGAAACCAAACAATCGCAATTCTTAGCCTTGTGCGTTATGTATTTCGTCTCAGTTTTGACCGTTTCAAAATATCGCGATCTTTTGGACCCCAACCAAACCCACCTTGGTATTTCTCCTAGCGACAATAATTCGTCAGACATTCCAAGGGCCCAGAACGGTCAAGAAGCTCAACCTAATAACAATTCTTTGTGTAATGGTATTAGGCAGCATATTCCGCTCAGCGATGTTACTAAAAACGGTTTTTTAATTTTGGTCGGCTTTGATTAATTCTCTAGAATTTTATTAGAGTTTTTATTCTTGAATAATCACTCCCGTTTATTTAATTAAATTTCTGAATATTTGTTGTTAAAATTGAAAACGTCAAAAAAGATTTTATAATTGATTCATTTACCTGTGAAAAACTCTGACCTTTTCGCACTTTTGTTGCTAAATTTTAAAAATCATATTTTTGGGGGGAAAGGAAATATTGCACAAATTATAAATTTTGGTCTATTACTCTATAGCATAGTTTTTAAAAAATAACTCTTTGCATGACAAATTGTATAAAACTACTTCTCAATATGTAATAATTATTCTTTATTAAACTATATAAATCAAATTTTTAATGTTTTAATTTAGAAAACCGTAGTTTTTTTAAAATTATTTTAGTTATTTTTTCTTTGAAATATTACCTAGATTATTAAATTACTTAAAAGAAATATATGCTTGATGTTATTTATCCAAAATTTTTTTTATTTTTTTTTCATCCAATTTTTAGGCTAATAGCAACAAACGCCCCGAAAATATTAATAATAACGTTTAATTTTAGCTCTAAAATTTTATGTTGTTAAAAACTAAAATAATATTTAATAAAAATTTTGTAGACAGGTCAGTCGATCTATAACTTCTATTTATTTTTTTTCCATAAAAATTTTCTCTTCTTGTCCTAACTTTTTTTTTGTTAAATTAATTATAAAAACTGTCAACATTTGTATTAGTGATCAAAGTTAGGACCCGAAAGCGCCTAACCCTGTGCCAACCCGCCCGAAATACTGACCGGGCTGAATTTTTAAATTTTAATTCAAATTAATATTGTAACTGAGGACTAGGAATATTACAGTGCTCACTTCAATAATTTGGCACATGTTAGAAATAGAATGATCAATAGACACAAAAAATGTGACCATCTAACACTATTTTTTTGTTCGCGGTCACTAATAAAATGATCGCGATCACAATTAAATGATCTCTGTCACAATTGTATGGCCAAGTTGATGATTTCATGGTAAACATCACTAATTTGTGTGACCATTTAGCCACAACATAGTGATATTTACATGAAAACATCATCTTGGCCATTTAATTGTGATCTTGATCATTTAATTGTGATCGTGATCATTTAATTATGTGACAACGATCAAAAATATAGTAGCTGATGGCCACATTTTATGTGTCTATTGATCATTCTATTTCTAACATGTGCCACTTTATTGAAGCTAGCACTGTATCACACAATTAGAGGTATCACATCTACACTCTGTATTTTATTGATATCTATAAAGCAAAATGTAGCTTGCATTTTATAAATTCCGGCCAGGCATACGTTGTAAAATATGTCGGTCGGATCGGGCTGGGGGATCACGGTTTGGTTGAAACGTTAGTTTATATATTGAAAACACCTGATAGAATTTACGACGGTCTTAATCTACCTTGATTTTTTTTCTTATTTTTTTTTACAATCATCTTTTATTTTTAGTAAAAAAATAGGAGGATAGACCAAAATTCAAATCACATTTTGAAATTGTTGTTGCAAAAATATAGATTACTATTTTTGTAGTTTTTTAATTTTTTGCGCTTAAGTCGCTTTCGAAATTTTAAGTGCTTTATGAAGGCTGCTAATTTTACGGCTACCGCATAAAGATAGAAAGAAGGCATATAGTAGTAATCTTTATGTTTTAACCTTTGAAGTATTTTAATTGAATTTTGAATCTCATTTAAGCTGAATTTGTCTAAAATCCATTTTTTTCTAAATTTTGTTTATTTTTATTTAATATTAGTATTTTAACTATCTCAAATATATTCAGTTTATCAAATTTATGGTATGTTTAGCAGATGACCCGAGTTTTCAAGAATCGTTAGAACAGTCCAACCTTCATCTAAAACAAGGTTCCGATTCAAAGTTTAAATCCACGGAATTAGGTGAAAAACAAGAAATCGCGAGCGATGATGGGATAGATAGTATAAAGGAAGGCCAAATTATTGAAATGAGACTCGAACCTATACAAGATTATAATAATTTACCATTGGCCACCTCTTCCCGCCACATTCAACCAGAAGGAAATGGTAGGTTGCCTAAATTTGTTTTGTCTTTGATTTTGTATAGAGGTTTTTTTAGCCTATTTTCAAAATCTAAAATTTCAGTTATCATCAAAATTGCATAATTTTAGTTGCCGTTCCAAACGAAGACTTGGAGTGTGATTTAGGCGACAATTCAACACCTGTGTCCCCTGAACGCGCAATTGGCGCTTACAATGACTCCCCTTCATATATTAATGGTTATTATTATATTATTGTTTTTTTAGGTACATCTTATATTTTTCAATATTACCCAATTTTTATTCTCAGAATGAGATAGTTATTAGGAGACTAAGAAAAAATTTAAAATATTATAAAAACATTATTATATTAGATTTTTTTTATATATTTATTTTACGACGGTCATATTTAAATAGGTAATATACTACCTCAAGAATTTAGTTCTTACAATTCTACCACAGGGCAAATTTACGATGGTGAAAGTATCACTAAAACCGAGAGTGAAGCAACGTCCCAATCTAAAACGGGTATATATATGAATCATCTGCTTATTACACAATTTGTCCTTTTTTTACAGGCTTTATGACAATTGCTATTAAATAATTGTTTTTTGGCATAAATTGGTCCTATTTAATGATACCTAATTTTACAATAGCTAATTAGTGATTAATTTTAACTATTTAGAAAATTAAAGTTTACGGTATATATATATATTCAAAAATATTATTTATTTAGCCTGTTTCATTTTAAACATTTGTTCATAAATTTTTTGCTATTTAGATAAAACGGAGCTAATAACCAAACGGATAGAACGGGTTTTAAGCACCAGCGTGTACTTGCTTAAAGAAATTCTTAGTGATTTTTTATCTTTTATGACGAAAACTTTTATCGGTAGTCAGGGACAAGAATTGCTGAAAAATACAAATAGTAATTTTTATTTTCTATAAATTTTACTGCATTTAACCTTTATTTTTTTTTCTATTTTGCCTTAAGCTCACTCTAATATTTAAATTTCTAGAGAAAATTTATTATTCTTTAAAATTTAACGCAGGTCAAACTTTGTTAAAGGATAACTCTGTACTCGAGTTCATAATGATGCTGTGCTCACAGGAATGGCAAAACTCCTTACAAAAACATTCGGGATCGGCATTCTTAGAACTTATTAACGAGGGAAGGTTTTGACATTGAATTAGATTGACTTATATATACTTTACATTTTGGAAGTTGTGTATTTTGTTTGTTTTTTAGCTAGTAAGCTTTTGTACCTTCCGTCTGTAGGGTTTGTCATTTTCTGATAATAGCTCGACAAATTTTTAAGATATATGAGTTACATTTTAGCGACAGACCTGCCATCTTAAGAAATATCCGTTTAAAGTTTTATCTAATCAAACTTTGTCCAGCTATAAACATTGAAAATTGTTGAAAAAAAAATGATTAAAAAACAAATAAGATTTGAAAACAAAAAAAAATTATCACAAAATATTGGTATACGGGTAAATTTATATAATAATGTTTTTATTTCACAGTTAAAATATCTCCTATTTAAGTTGGGGTGCCAAATATTCTGTACAACCTTAATGTTGATATTGATATACTAAAAATTATATTTCTCTTTATTTACGTTGAGAATGTTACAGTAGATTTTTATATAAAAAAATGTTTTTACAATTTTTTTCTTTATGTATTCCGGTCGTAAAATTATCAATTTGGCGTTTGGCCATTTAGATTATTAATTAGCCGAGTAAAAACGTTAGGTAAACGGAAAATAATTGAGATAAGGCCATCTAGTTGATTATTTTCCTGAAGGTTCATATTTCTTATAAATCACAGATTTTTGTAGACCTTATAAAAACGAGGGTGTTTAAAAGTTTACATTACCTACTTAGAATTAACTTCACACATTATAGGTCAAAGCTCTTGGTTTTAAGCAAACTGCATAAGTATATATTTTAAAGATTAAAATTGGCAGTTTTAGCAGGCGCCTTTTATAAATCGCGCTTGAAGTCTAGGCTATTTAATCAATATTATTTTCAACCTTGAACAGTTTTTAATTTATTTGATATTAAGTATTTTATATAATTTTGAGCTCACTTATTTTTATGCCAAGAAAATTAAGTATGTGAATTAATCGCCTCCCCTAAGAGCTTAAAACTTTGCCTTCTTTTATTTTGTTGATACAAAGATTTGGAAAATATTGTCAAAAATGTTACAAAAATTACCGTTATATAAAAATCGAGAAATAGAATATATAGAAAAAAGATTTCAATTTAAAGAGAAGTGTTACTCTGAATATGCTCCGTAATGCAAGCCTACCTCCACATAGGAACTGTAATTTCTGTTTTATATTTTAATTGTAAAGGATATTAAGTCACGCAATGAAGGACCACGTCTTACGGGTCAGTAACGAAGCCGAATTTATTCTAAATAAAAGCCGCGCTCAAGAACTTAATAATCATTCCCAATTTGAAGAGTTGTGTGCTGAAACGCAGCTTAGTTATTATGATGAGACTATCTTGACCGACAAGTATTTTGAATCATAATTGCTGTTACTTCATTCTTAGATACAGTATACGAAATTTTAAATATTATTAATTTTTTTATGTCTTATTTTTCTGTATTTTTTTCTGTTTGTTTTTTGTTATCATATTTACTGACATTGTTATTTTTAATTTTTAAAGTATTTGTTTGTTTTCAAGTCTTGCAGATTGTCTCCCTTTTGGCTACAATACCTTGTGTACCGGAACATAATTTTAGTGTTCATAAAATTTTTCGTAAAGTATTAAATTTATTTATTAAGAAAAAAAGTTGGTATAAATTTTATTAGGTGTCTAAGTTGTTTTCTACTCGCTAAGGAATTTTTTTTTAACTTCTGAGTCTCAAAAAACGACTTTTGTATTTTTTGATTATGTTAAAAGGGCAGATTACCCTAATGTAATACCTTAATGGTTAAATGACTGATTACCGAGAGACTGACAATATGTTCATTGCCATAATTATTATTATTTTTTATAATGATATTTAGATCACCTAATTTTTTCTAACTAATTTTATAGTATTTTTTTATCCCTTTGATTATATAGTAACATATTCTTTTTACTCATTATTTAAATATTATTAAAGTTCAAAATTTACAATTTTTAGAATTAATGAAAAGGGGGAAAATTCTTTGCAACTCTGTTTTACCGAACGTGATAGAGTTAAAAGCCGCGAATATTTTATTGCCCTACAAAATTTATCCCTATATAAAAACTACATAACCCAAACTCTTTCTGCTGATGAACCTGCACAAGAATTTGAAATTGAGGTCGCCATAACGAAAAGGTACAGGTATTTATAAAATGAAATATTTTAATTTTTTGTGCACTACTTAGAATTTTCTTAGCCTACCCATAATGTTCAAAATACACTAAAATTATAATTTCGGCATACTTTTTTAATTCTAAAGTTTGTAACTGAGCCATGTTTATAATATATTTTTTAATAGTTCCGTCCTTATTTAATTTATCATCCAATTCGCAATGTATTCTAATATTCAATACACCATTTGTAAATTTCTATGTTTTTTAGAGAAATACCCAAATATACAAAACTTGATGGGTGGGAGGACACATCACGTATGAGACGTAAGCTTATACCTAACCCCGTTGGGACTTCACATCTCGAAGCTACTGACACGACATTGCTTAATGGTATAGAGCTTCTTGGGTTTTACAAATTAATTTTATTTTACTAATTTTTGCAGCTTATACAGACCAGTTTGAGACTTTTTCTATTTATATGTTTTTACATTTTAAAATATCACATTTTTTTTTGCTTTTAGCAATTGAGTTTTCTATCTCGTTCGAGCTTGGTATTATTTGAAGCATTTATTATATAATTATTTTATAATAATAGAAAACAATGATGACATTGAGATAGTATCAACCAAAGAAATTAATGCTCATATGGGTGAAAATAACACAGATCAAAATTCTTTAACAGATAATGCAAGCGCCATTGGTGCATCAACTGTGGATACTGCCATAAGCCAACTTAAGTTTTAATATTATTTATTTATTATTTTTCTTTTTCATAAAATTAAAGGTACCATTTGATGATCTCGTAAGCCTTTTTTAGGAAATTTGCTTTCTACCACATGATCAGTAAAAGGACCATTTTAACATCAGAAGTTTCACAATTATAAACAAGAACAAATAAATTAATATGAAACTAAGTTGAAATTATTGAAATATCGTAACATGTCATTTTTCTAGTTTATGAAATCTGACAGTTTTTCATATATTAACTATTATTATTTTTATTATAAAGTTAGATTAGTTTTATTGTGTATATACTTTTTTTTTCATTTTTTTCTCAACCTGTCAAAATTTAAAATTAATTAAAATGCCCAAAGTTACCCTTTTTGCGAGCCAAAATTATTAAAAGTGTGTTGATAAATAAGCTAGATAAAACCGAAAGCTTTTTTTATAAAACAATATTTATGTATAGTTATATTAGGGTTTAAAACACAGCTCGACTTTAAGAGTTATGAGCTAACTTTAGAGACTAGACCTGCCATTTTAGAAAATTTTAAATCCCGTTTTTTATTCAATTTTTAAGGCATCAATAAACTTTGATTTTTTTAAAAAAATGTTTTAAAAAACATCTTGACTATTAAATTTAAATTTCAAATAATATTTTTATATCAAAACCGATAAAATATCATGTCCTATTTAGGTTGAACTTTCAAATATTTTGTATAACTTATATGTTGATGTTAGAGGTTGATATTCTGGAAAATTTTATATCTCATTATTTGAGATGAATATTAGATGTTACAGGTGATTTTAATATGAAACAAATTTTTTTTAGAGAGGTCCTAAAATCAGTCAATTTTTTTATTTTTATTTAGCAAATTAGCCAAGTTTTGAGCGAATTGCAGAAAACGTACATATGAAATTAGGCCATCATAGAAATAATTTTCAATAAAGTTTTATAATTTTCGGTGAAATACTTGATTGTCCCGTCGACCTGTGAAATAATTAAAAAAAAATTAAATTTTTTTTGTGTCACCAATCAAATTAATTAGGTTTCGTTAAACCACATTCAGTTACGTATGATATGTACGTAAATAAATGTGGTTATCTCTTTTTTTTCCCCTTTACTCGCCACATGTACATCAAATAAGTCTAAAAACTTTAAAATAAAAAACCTTCCCACAAATAAATTCAAAATCAATGTTGAAAAGTTTAAATTCAAATTAGTTAACCTGTTACTTTGTTGGTTTTTGAGTTTTGAAGTCTTATTCTTGGCAATTGGGATATATATCGATTTGTACAGAAAAAAATTTGTCTGGCGAAAAATAGAGTGATTATAGATAAATTTTGGTTGTTAAATCTGATCTTAGTACTTAGTTTTAATATTGTTGACCTGTGCTATTTACAATACAAATCAAGGTTATATAAATCACGACGACCGAGTAAAGATGATTCAATTGAAGATAATGCGAGTGAGGAAACATCTGTTATGGGGGATGATAGCTACACCTCTATAAAGGATGGCCCAAAATTGACAACTATTTCGACATCTCAACAAATTGCTAACCTAGCAAACGAAAGCATACTTGCTTCTGATCATGCCTTAAGTTCATTACTGGAAAGTATAAACGAAAATGGTAATTATTTTTTTATTAAACTATAATTTTTTTATATTTTTTTGTTTACTCATACTATCTCTTAATTATGTTTTCTTAATTTATGACATTCAACGTCTATATATCTTACACTATTAAGAATGCTAAACTGGGATCTGAATATTAATATTTTGTTTTTAGATTATATATTAATTATAATAAATATGATTCTTTATTTAAGTATAGCTTATATATTTTTTAGAGGTCTTGCTGACAACTAAATGTGAACTCATTAGCCTCGGTCAGTCGATCTTTGGTACGTATACCATTTGCAAAGAGTGTTTCTTTTTTGAAACGGAGCAAATTAATCCTAAAAATGCGAGACTCGATCCAGATGTAAAGAATTTTTTAGAATTTTTTTTACATTTTGAGATTAAAATTTTATAATCAAAAAGTAGTTTTTATATAATATTTGTTTATAAAAATATATTTCTTTAAATCTTATAGTTTTTATTTAATATAGTGCACAGTAAAAGGATGAAATTATTTTAATTAGCGATTTGTAAAATTGTGAGACGACATCCCAGGTGTTTTTCTACGTTATTTTAAATTTATTACTATACTTAAAACTTATACATATATTATCTTGGCTTATAGATCATCAAATATCTGGATGTTAATCTTGGTGGTTGTGTTAGGTGGAACTTCACTGATGTGACTGCAATATTTTCGCGCCGTTATCTGCTTCAAAATAATGCTTTGGAGATATTCCTAGCAACCAATAGTATCTTTTATTTTTTTTTGTCGCAACTATATTTGAATTTCATTGTTTAAAACAATAAACCCCTATAAGATTGATTAGCTGCCATTATTTATTATTTTAATCCAGAGCTAAGAAGCACATTTTTGGGTTAAACTCATTTTTCTGATATAAAAGAGGAAAAAGGGGTAAACTTTAGGTGAGAAAAAAGTTATAAAAATTCCGGAATTTTGTGAAAATTTTTCCCTTGTGGTTTATTCCTTATTTTTATTAATTTATCAAACAAAAAAATGCGTTTAGCCAAAGTGGGTTTTATCCCAACTTAGCTTAAATCTTCAAGATTTTTTGCAACAATAAGTAATTTATTTCGTTTAATCAAAATATTTTTGTATGTCGATTAGCTTCAATTATGATCGCTTTTTCCGATCGTGCAATAGTTAAAAAGGTGGTCAACCTATTACCTCGGGTCGGTTGTGGAAATCATTTTGGAATACCTAAGGCTAGGTTTGTTAATTTTTATTTACAACAAACTTTAAAAAATGAATTTTTTATATTGTTAATAGTACTATATCTAAAATAGCTGTTATGTTTTGTTTTGTAATTTAAATTGCATGTTTGTTCTTATAACACTGGACAACAAAAAAAACAACATCAATGATTTTTTGAGGGTTTTGTAGAGAATTTTCTTGCGACAACGATCCTGGGTTTAGTTTTTTTTCCAATGCCTCCATTTTTTTTTAAACCGCGTCCAAAGTTCAGAAAAAAATTCACAAAATTTCTTTAACTATTAATTTTCAAAAAAATCTAATGGCATATTCAGATTCCTTATAAAAAACATATCTAAAAGGTTTATTACCGAAAATAATTAGCAAATTACTTTCAAGTTATTTAGGATCAAAAAACGGATTTAATGACAAAAACCACTAATTTTACAAAAATGAAAAAATAAAAAAAAATTAAATATTCAAAAAAATTTCAAACCCCTTACGTTGATAACACAGGTCAACAAATTTCAGTGTATGAAACGTGAATTTTATAAAAACACAAAAGAATGCATTCCCATGATGGCCTAATCTCATATATATTTTTTGTTTTTTTATTTTCTTCCGTCTTTGGCTCCTTAGATCCGTCTATAACGAAAAATGGCCTTTTTTGACCAAATTGACAGATCTAAATATACCCTAAAAAGAAAAAATTTAAAATTTTTTTTTGCATATAAAAATCTTTTGTAACGTATATTTTAAATCACAAATAATGAAAAATAAATTTTATTAGTATATCAAACTCTTACATCGGCAATTATATAATACAAAATATTTCGCGTCCAAACTTAAATACCACACTATATATTATCGGTTTTTGATAAAAATATTATTTGAAGTTTGAATTTAACAGTTTAAATATTGTAAATATGCAAAAATTAAATTTCAATTTATTTTTGTTTTTGAATCTTTTTTGATTTTTGACTTTTTTTCCCAAACTTTCAATGTTTATAACTGACAAACTAAGTTTGATTAGGAAAAACGGTAAACGGATTTGATATTACCTAAGATGGCAGGTTTGATCTCTGCAGTTAACTCATAACTTTCAAAAAATTGTTGACCTGTGTAATGAATGTTTTCGTTATCTAAACATATTTTTAAACTTTTGTTACTACCCATAGGTTTTATGATATAGAAGCCCAAAATACCCCAAAAATTAAAAAATCTCAACTTTGACACTGAATAACTAAAAATCTGAGGCATTGACTAAAATTCTGATTTCATATTCGTGATCAGCGCCAAAAACTTAACCAAAAACCATAGTTGCCATAAATGATGCTTAGGGTCGTCCAAATTTTGTTGTCCAGTGTAATTTTTGATATTTTAGGTCTACAATAATCTACCTAAGTCTTGTTTAACGAAACACAAATTTATATTATAATTTATCCTAATTTCCATATTTATTTATTTTTTCGCGGCGAGTAATAACCTCGTTGAGCACGTTCTAAAAGTGATGTTTTTGACATCTAAACTAAAAAAAATATTTGGGGCTTGCTTGTAAAATGTTTTGAATATGCATTAATGTTTTGTTAATAATTTTTTTAAGATGAAACAATAATAACAAAGTCTCACTTTTTGGCCGACTGTAATAATTAATACGCGGTGTATGTGTATTTTAAGAACTTTAGTTATGTTTTGACTGCAAAAAACATGTTAAGGAAATACGAAAAATTAGAGATCCTTTATAATGTCTTTTAGAATATTTAACGAAAAAAAAGCTAGCTATTTTTATATTTTTCAGCAAAATCAAACATATATATTTGCATTTACATCAAATTAGTTAAGGCGACCATTTTTCGTAATTAATTTCCAACATTTAAAATTAAAACTGTGCTCGTTTATCATTTTTTAATATATTTTTAATCATCAATCACAACCGATACACTAAGCCCGGCGACTTTAAAGAGCAATATACAGATAAAATGTCTTAAAATTACTTGCGTGTTTTTCTTTGAACCTTTTCAAACATAAGGCGTGATTTATATATTATGGCCATTTAATTCGTCAAAATCTGACAAATGACAGTTAAATGATTTAAATTGCACAATAACATTTTTCAAGTTTCAAAAAAACTTAAATTTTAACATTATAAACTATTTTTAGCTAGGAATTAAACTATAGACTGATATAACTTTTTTATATTCCATTGGAGTAGTTTTATACTACGTTTGCAGTGGTACTTTGTTTTTCATAAGAATTTTAATTAAGTAATAAAAACAAAGATAGCTGTTTTTCGGGGAAATTAAGGCATCCAGTTTTAAAGATTTTGGTGGTCAATTAACGTTAGCTACTTATGAAATTATTTAATTAAGCAACTTTATTACAAAAAACGAAAATATTTGTTTGTAATAAATGGTAAATTTTTAACGAAAATGCGTTTATTTAAAAATGTAAAATCATAAAAGTTACTAGTTTGTATCTACAATTTAGGTTTACTGGCTCTCACTTAAAATCTTTGGCATAATGCTACGCTGAGTGGCGCACTTATGTTATTTTTATTTCAACTTTTGATATAGAAAGTCTTCCCTTTTGTCACCTAAGCAACTATTTAAAACATCAAACATGACCGAACGTTGGATGCATAGGGAGATATCGAATTTTGATTACCTCATGTTCTTAAATACTATCGCAGGTTCTACATTTTTTACAATATACAAAATTTTTACATTATTGGTTATTACATTCACAAAAACAGCAATTAAAATGTAAGTTTAAACTGATGAAATTTACGCAATATATGACATATATCAGCAAAAAATTTGCACTGCAATGTAATTATACTTTATTGTTTTATTAACCAAGTTCTTCGATAAAGGTTAACAATTCTCTTTTTTAAAAGGATAAAAATGAATTTTTTGTTAAAAAATTTTTAATTTTCATTGTTGAAAATACACAAAACATTTTTAATTTTTATATGCATTTTAATTTTTTGTTTTGCATAAATTTTGCTGAAAATTTAGAACTCCATCAATTTGTGAAAAAATGTTTTTTATTAAAAATTGTCATAAATGAGTTTTACCAATAAAATTTTTTTAAACATAAGCTTGTAATTTAAAAGAACATATAAGACAAATTAGTTTATAAATTTTTTTTTGCACATTAAAACTATTTGAGTTTGGCTAAAATAAAAGGAAGGTGGTTAACGAATTTGAAAAGGTCATTATTATCTCGTGTTTAAATTTATTTTAGGCCGAACATACCAGGACTTAAATCAATATCCAATTTTCCCTTGGGTACTTTCCAATTACGAGTCGAGTGATTTGGACCTCAACGACCCCATCAATTATCGCGATCTTACCAAAGTAATCTATGTTATATGATTATATCATGAACGATTTATACAAAATAGAAAAGTTGCTAACGTTTCTAAATATATTTTTTTTTCACAATTTTATGATGCTTGTATTTTTGTTTAGTTAGATGAAAGTGCATATTTACAAAACATGCCGACAAAATTGAACATTTAACACATTTGCCTTACATCTAGTTGACACCGATAATAAATTTTAAAAAAAATTTGGGCATATAGCATTGTCAATATAACCTCTCGATAAATTTTTATTTTAGCTTATTTCATGTTTGTATTTAAACATTTTGATTGGCCAATTCATATAATTTTTTTTACAATTTAACTCTTAATTTTCAGCAAAATTTATTAAGCAAATATAAATTCAGATTATTTAATAAACGTTAAAGTTTTGTTTTTAACAAAAATAAAATCTAACTGCTATGGAGTTTTACACGTTAAACGAGCATTTATATATTTCTACAACCTTGACTTTAGTGATATCGGCTGAACCTAGTATCGAAAACAGTAATTTAATATGGAAATAGACCTTGAAATACTATAAAATTAATACTGGTTCATTAAAAATTTATCGATAAGTGTATTGAGTGCTATGCTCGGCTCTGGCAACCTAAATACAATTTTGTCTGTAATGGTTGCTACAATAATTATAGATATTAAACAATTTTTCTATTTTTAGCCCATTGGTGCTCTCAACACTGACCGTAGGAAAATTTTTTCCGAGCGTTACAAAACATGGGAACATAACAATATACCACCCTTCCATTACGGCACACATTATTCGACTGCTTCTTTCGTCCTTAATTGGCTCTTGCGAATTGTGATTAATTTTAAATACGTTTTATTAAATTTGTTAAAAGAGTTTTGAGATTGGAAAATTTAGAAATGTCTAGATCCGACTCAAAAAAAAGTTGCAAAAGAAGGAAAAGCAAAATTTTGCCTTAGCTGTACACAACTTAGATTTTCCTTCAAATAGAGTATTTTACCTAAAATTTTACACATCGAGAAGAATATAAAAAAAATTTTTAAGAATCGGTTGAGATAAATTCTCGATAAACTCTAAAATAGAAAATTTGAGTTAAACCGATATCAAACAAAGTGTTATATTTTTTTTTTCCACAAATTTAAAAAAATTATAATAAAATATTTAATCAAGTTTACGAATGTTAAATTTTAATGTGGAATTTTAGTTTTTTCATAATAAAAAAAGTTTTTAAAGCGCAATATTAATTCTCAATAGGTAATTTATTTTATTGGTTTGTATTTTGATTATTAATTTATATGTTAGGAGCCGTTTACCTCTCTTTTTATAAATCTTCACGGGGGAAAATTTGATCATCCCAATCGAATATTTAGCTCGATCAAAATTGCATGGTCGAATTCTCAACGCGATACGTCTGACGTTAAAGTTAATTTTCCATGATTTATTTTAGAGATTTTTGCGTTGATTTTAGTCTGCTAAGGTTATATACGCAAATTTTCTTATATATATTTATATTTGTAAATAACTGTTTAATTAGGAGCTTATCCCCGAACTATACTATTTTCCTGAAATGCTTATGAACGTTAACGCTTACCATTTGGCTTCAGTAGTGCCTATTAAATCTCCGTCTTCCCCTAAAAAGAAGTTTGACGATCATAAATTAAATAAGAATTCAATTTCCACAGAAAATGGCAATAATTTTGAAAATAATAATGATAGCGACCCTAACATTATTAAAAGTGAAGAGAGAGATATTAATCATAATAAAGATATTAAACCTATAAATAGCGCTAATGATAATAATGCTAATGCAAATGAAGATTGTAATGTGATTTCCGAAAGTGATGAAATAAAAGGCCGAGAGGATCATTACAACAATTGCACAACCATAGCTCTCACCTTCGACGGCGAGGGTCGGGTCGAACTCCCGCCTTGGGCGGGACATGACCCTCACCGGTTCATTGCAATGCATAGACAGGCACTCGAATCCGAAATTGTGAGCTGCTCTCTTAATCGCTGGATTGATTTAATATTCGGGTATAAACAGCGAGGTAAGTGCTTGCTAAATTTTTATATCATCCCATTTTTTTTTATAAAAAAACATTAGAAACACAACGAAATTGTAATTTTTTTTGAATAATTCCACTATTTTTAGGTTTTATAAACGAAGCTAGTTTTGTATGTTTTATTGCTTAAATCTGTTTTTTTTAATTGTGCATAGGAACTGCGGCGGTTGAAGCCCTAAACGTTTTCTACTATCTTACATACGAGGATAATTTTAATTTGCAGGACATAGTTGACCCCTCCTTGAGAGAGGTTTTATAATACCTTAATCATGCTTTTGTTTTTTAAGTTAATAATCCTTGTTGTATTTTATTCTATTACCTTATTACAGGCGTTGGAAAATCAAATAAAAAATTTTGGCCAAACTCCTTCGCAACTTTTAGATACACCTCACCATCCCCGGCAATCCTTGATGCATATAGTACGTTTTTCTTAAGTTTTTTTTTGATTTTTGTAAATTTTAATTAATTTCTTTATTATTTTTTATTATTATCATATCGTTATTATAATTACTATTATTTATTTTTCAAAAATACTTTGATCCACCAGAGCCCACGCATGTTTACCCCGATAACTCCCGACCAAGAAGCAAGCATAGTTAAGTTTCCATTTAACGCCCCCTTGACCCATATTTCCGTTGCCAGCGTGCCCCTTCAGGCCACTGGGGCTCATCAACACCTTATGACGGTGGTGAATTCTAATTACGGGGTTGCCATCAATAAATGGAATGCCGATTACAAAAGTATATTTTTATAAGAAATGGATTATTTTTTATTTGTAAAAACTTTAGATTCTCTTTTAGTTATGGCTTGAGATGTTACAATATATTTTTATATACTTGTGCATTTTAGCTCATTTGATGCCTCCGAGTTTTACGGAAGCCGACATTAAAATACAACCTAATCTAATAACCCTCGACCCAAATTACGGTGAGTTTATTATTAATTAATTAACTAAATCGCTAAAAATCATATTATATTGTTGTATTATTTCCTATATATTTTTATTTTTTTAAACAGCCTTAGCCGGAGGTAGCAACGTAAATCTTAAAAATAATCCACTTACACTCGCTATTCACCGTGAAATACGGGATCAACTTGACCCGAGGAGACTTAATGCCCGATTTATTGCTACACGGTCATTCAATAATCCTATAGGCGACGAAAATAATTGTAAAGAATCAAATCTAAAAATAAATTCAGATTGCATTCCCCGCACAGCTAATACTGCCTTATCCACCATAATAACGACCCGCGATGGCAAAAGCCTCATTTTTGCCGGCTTTCGGGACAAAAGTTTTCGAGTTTTTAGCCTTGAACAATGTAATTGTTTTAATTATCATTTTTTTTAACACCTTAGGAATTTGAGTTTTACTAAATTCATTTGATATTGAATACTCTAACTTATCATTATAAAGTTATATTTACATCAAATTTTTCCTCCCAGATTTACCTTATTCAAAAATTAAAAACTATATTTTAACACTACATTCTAGTAAATTTGAATACCTATTGGTGTTTTTAATTTGTGTCCAAACTTTGGAGGAGGTCGTTTTTGGTTGTTATTGTTGTATGTTTAGCGTCGACTTGTAGTTATCGGTTATGACCTAATTTTAACTCCAAAATACTAACTTTCAATCACATTATTAAAATTTTTATTAGCTAAAACCGTTCAAATTATTTACGCTCACCGTGGAGTGGTGACCTGCATTGCCAGATCCCATTCAACTTATACCAATTTTGGAAATTATCAACCTAATGACCATTCTACTCCACTCTCAATGAGTAATAGTAATTTGATCGGACTTATGTTGCTCAATTCAACCACCAATTCCGCCTATGTTTCCGACACCTTGGCTAATTTTAACCCTGCGGAAGATTTTTACATAGCGACGGGCAGTCAGGATACGACTATTAAGCTATGGCGCTGGTGCTCTGCCCTGCATCCCAGTTATCGCGTGATAGGCAATGGGATCCTGCCTTATAAACCACAGATGAATTTCACCAACGTGAACAATCTTAAAAGTATACCTGTATTTATATATAAGAACTCTACTTTTTTGCTATTATAAGAACTTACCTATGTAAAATACTTTTTATGTCGTATAGAAATATCTCCCTTTCCCTTGGTTACTCTAACTGGTCACGAGAGTGAGGTCATCGCTATAAAAATATCTTCCGAACTCGGATTAGTGACGAGTGTTTCAAAAAGTAATTTAATTCAAAGTTTAATATTTTTTTATTTTATGCATACATAAATATTTTTAATTAATATCTTAAACATTCAAAATAGCCAATTTATGTCTCATTCATAACGTCCATGGTCAACTCTTACACGCTCTTACGCCTAAAAAACTACAGTTTCAACTGCTTCTTAATTTAACCACTCACTCCAAAGCCATACCCTCGGAAGCCATCAAAAATTGCAATACGATTACTCATTTAATCCTCTCTAAAACTGGCAATATCCTACTTTGCTTCGATCACCAGACACTCATACTGTATTCTCTTAATGGTTATTTCATATCCTGCAAAGAACTCTCACCAAATCACATACGAGTGAGCTTAGCCTTATTAAATTACGTTGTAAATCAGGCTGCGGCTAGTGAAAAAATAAGTTTTAAAGAAAAAAAATCGAGCCTATTTGATTAACATTAAGGTGGCTAATGTAAAAAAATTTAAAAAATTATAAATGTTAGGCATAAAACGATCAAAAAACATTTATTCTCATTTTAAAAAAATAGCCGTACAATTTTTCTTTACAAAATTTTTTTTACAATTTTGAAATTAGTATTAGACGCAGCATTAGAAATAAATTGTAAGATTTTACATTTTTTTCACAGATTTTTTCCTGCGTAGGATTTAGATGCAAATTTCATACTTCCCTTTTGACCTGTATATCAACGGGAAGAAATCGAGGAAATACTTTGAATAATATTAATTTTTTTCACAATTTAATATGGTGCCCCATTTGATATATGTGTGTTTTTTGATATTTTTATTTTTGGATGTGCAGATATTAGACACGTTTACCCACGAATTTTGCCATGAAATTATCGTGATTGTCAATGCTTGCAACATAATTGAACTTTACGATCTTGACAGCTTTGACCAACTATACATTTACAAGCAGCCAGCTGGCCTTGACTCTTTGGATATCAGATGCCTTACCTTTTCGCCCTATTCCAAGTCTTGACTTAAAAATAATCATTTTTGTTTTTCTCTTGTTTTTAAATAACCTTAGATATTAAATATAATGAGTGTGATTTTTAAAATATGTTTTTGTTGAATGTATTGAATTTTGCAACTTGGTTAAAATAAATTATTTATCTTAGATATATCATTACTGGCATGTCAAACGGAACCATAGCTTGCTATCTCGTTGATTCCACTAAATGGAAAAACTTCAAATAAAAGAAACACTGCAATAGCTTTTTGCGTTAAGACATTTTGTTACATTTGTATATATGACCTAGCCTTTAAATCTCTTATTCTTTGGTTAATACAACGAATTTACAATACTTTTTGTGCAACATACATTCTAGACCTTTTAAACATTCCACAACTAGCATGTATTTTTGACGTATATGGGGCGTAATAAACGAATATTTACTCAACTAAATATGCCTTCTACAAAGTCCACTGCCATCTAAACTATTTGCGTTTATATCTTACCGAATCGGGAGGTACTTGAAACTTTGATATAAAACTAGACGCAAATTGGTTTTTTAGGCTGTGCTCCTTTATAGGAATATTATTTAGATGGTCGAATATTTGTCATGGGTATACTTTTTTAATTCCATTAGATATTTATTTAATAAATTATTTAAATTTAATGATTGATAGGGCTCGGCATTCAAAAACAAAAACTGGCGTCTTATTTGTTGGTTTTTTGTCAAGTGTTGTTTTTGTTGGTTTTTTGTCAACCCTATTTTTGTTTTTAATTATAAATTCGTTTTTGTTTTTGTTACATCATTTTTTGTATTTAAACTTATATATTTTTTAACCATAAGCTGATGCAGTTATTTTAATTTTTTACACTAATAAATTTTTATGCACATTATTTATTTAAAATTGTAAGATTAACGTAACGGCGCCACGTAAAAAATATTGTTCGCAGCCATTTACAAAAACTAAATGCAAAATGTAATTTGTTGTGAAATTTAATATCAGTAATGTTGCAAATAAATGAGATTTTGAATGTTTATATTCTATTTCAAATGGTGGTGGCATTCTGGTAATTTCTTTTTTTGCAAATTGCAAGCAGCTTTGTGTTTATTATTTGTAATGATAAAATTTTCCAACTTTAGTCTTTTTTTTTTAATTTTTAAACATTGAAATTTTAAATTACTACATTCGTGTTAACCATATTGTTGCAAAAAAAATATATTTAATTTCAGATAAGAAGTTTTCGTAAACAATAGTTAAAAAAATAAGGCAAAATGATATAAAAAAAAATGGCCCAGGCACGTAATTTTTTTGAACCTCATATAGGTTTCGAGTTTGACTTATAAGTTTTAAGTTTGTCATCTATTTAAATGTAGAAAAATGTCACGGTTTCCCAACATTACCGCAACTGTAATAATAGATGGTTAAAATTCATTTCAACTAATAAAATAAAAAATAATTGACATTTTATTCGTTGTTATATAATTTGCCAACAGTGTATTAATTGATGGATGGTACAATTGGGATTATTAAATTGTTATATGATAAGTAATTAGCTAACCATAGTTAAACATATTAAGAGGTCCTTATTATTAGAAAGATTAAAAGCATAGGTTATTATATATAAATTTATAACAACCCTATAAATAATTAATTTTTAAGTTTTCAAAATAATATTTTTAAAATAACTTCAACTTAGAAAAATTTATTATTTTTTTGTTTTCAAAAATTATTACAGAAAAGGTATTTTTATAAATTAGAATTGGCAACCTTTTGTAATATGGTTTTATTAGAAAAATAAATTGCTTTAATACTTTTTAAAAAATTATCTGTGATAAGTGCCCTTAAATTTCTTAAATTGGTGCCCCCTATAGTTATTTTAAAGGGGGGTGAAATTTTTATGAAGTGAGAGTGATTTTTTTAATAGGAGAGGGGAAGGTTACAAAACTCATTATATTGGGAGAGGGGAAGGTAAAGTGTTTGCGTTTAGTCTGAATATAACATGAGTATATGAAAAATTTATTAACATGTAAAATCACATATTACAATTTATATAATGATTAAAGCATTCTAAGTAATTCACCTTTTTAGAAAAAAAAATTTTCTAAGCAATGTTAAAAAAAAGCTATTAAAGTTTAATTATAAAATTAGCTTTGAAATTGATGGAATAAGCCTTACGTAATTTTTCAAATTGATTTACATTTTTTAAATTGATTTACAAATTATCATTACACAAGTCAAAAAAAATAGTACAACTATGGCCTTTTATTAAAAAAAATGAGTAGCCTTAATCAGTCTAAATTCAAAAATTAAACATTAAAACTTGTAACAAACAATACGTTAAAAAAACAAAATAATAGAAAGTGGGGCAGGTTTTTCAGACAGGCCAAATTTATTTTTGAGGCCCGATTCTAGCTTTTCTATCTTGGGGCGGGGGGCAGAAATTTTTTTTTGCAAAAAATATACATGTACACCAATTGAATCCATGTTCAAACTTTTTATTTTTAAAAATGCGGCCTCACAACTCGATGTTGAAGATCCAAATAACAAACTTTAGAAAAAATGTTGAATAAATTAGAAAACGCACTTTGTAATCTTATAAAAATTTAACAAAATCATTAGTAACACATTCTTTGTAAATATTAAGTTTTTTTTATTAAAAAATTTTTTTGTTACGTCAATTTCTTTAGATAATGAAATTTTATCAATATTACTTATTTTAAAAAGAGGCTCTAATTTATTTATATCTAAAAAAAGGATAATCAAATTAATAAAGGGAATCTAAAGATTCTAAATAAATATAATCGGTAAAAAATCTATTATTAAAAGAATCAATAAATATATCAATAATATTAAAATAAATACTGTCTAATTTGTCATTAATATTTTAATTATTCTCAAACTTATGAGTAGAAAATAAATAAAAATCAGAAATATTATTAGGTTTAGTTTTTCTTTTATCTATAAATAAATTATGGCCATTTAAAAAAGTATTATATATATCAAAACAGTTTTTAAATAAATCTTTAAATGATTTTGTATTTCTTAATTGTTTAATTTCTAACAAAAGTTTAGAAACATAAATCGTTTGCATTGAAATTGATCATTAATTATTTTTAATAAATAAAATAATTTCTCAAATGATAAACACAAAAAAATAAATTTATGATTATAAATATGGTCAAAAAACCCCGACGCTTCGGCCCTGTGACCTGAAGAAATAAGAACTTTTATTTTTAATTTTTAAAAGTATTTATTTATGTAATTTTTTTTTAAAAACAATGGCGTCGTAGTGACCACACCACCGATGGGGCAACAGCCGGGGTATGGTCCCGCATTTACTTACTTCCTTGATTGCATCATGTTGAAAAAATTTATGAAGGGAAGAAAAATTATCAAAAAAATCTTTCTCTTCACTTAAAATTTCAAGACAATCTTTTACAACAAGATGCAATCGGTGGTTAAAGCAGTGAATATACGAAACATGGTGTCCAGCCATTTGCTTAGAAATACTTTAACACCACCTTTTTCCCCGGACATTACGTTCGCCCCATCGTAGCATTGTGCCATCAGGTTTTTTGGTTCTAGATTATATTTTAACAAAAGATTGTTGACACCTGAGGAAATTTTTTTGGCATCAGATTATTGTGCTTTCACAAATATACAGCTTTTTGTAACATCATATTTTTCTATATATCTAATAACAACAGAAATAATTTGTTATTTAGATCTCTTTAGCGCAAGGGCGTAGCAAGTTGTAAAGCTTGGGGGGGGGGGGGGGGGGTTAAAAAAAAAATTTTGCCAAATATTAATGGAATTTTAAATGTTTGGGGGGGGGGGGGGGGGGGGCCCCCCCCCCCCCCCCCCCCCCCCTGGGGGGAGTGTTGTTATGAATGAAAACACTTTTTTTAAAAAAGAATGAAACTAAAAGTAAATTTTTTTAAAGTAATGATTTTTAGATATTTTGGGGAAGCAAATTTAATTTTATGGGGGTGGAAGGGCAAAAATAAATTTTATACGTATTTTCTTGGAAGGGGGGGGGGGCAAAATAAAATTTCTATGTATTTTTTTTTGGGGGGGGGGCAAATTTAATTTTTTTGGGGAAGGGGGGCAATGCCCCCCAAAAGGGGTCTAGAATCGTGCCTGTTTTATAGATAAATTAAGCAAAAGGAAATAACCTCTTGGGTATGAACAATAAATTAACATTAGCTCTGATGATGATGGACTTTTTTATCCCGGTTAAAAAAATTCCAGAGTTAAAGAAATCTTTCTAATAAGAGCTTATTTTATCTATCCAAAAAAATTTCTTCTCTGCCCATAACCTATTTATAAAAGGTCATACATGCCTATTATAAAAAATTAGTAACTTCAATTTAAATTAGCCTACCCCCACCCCATTACTAACTTTAAACGGCTTATCTATTTTGACATTTGCCCCTCCCCCCGGTAGCTTATGTTTTTTTTTCAATTTTATTAGTTTGCTTTATTTTTAATTGGTACCGTCACGCCTTGGAATTCATATTAAGGACATATGAGTCATTTACAAAAGGACTCTAGACCAGCAAACAATTAAAGGGGAAATACACGAATAAACAAAAAGAGGTCGCGCGTGTGTCATATGCTCACAAAATATGCAAAGAGAAGGAAATGTTAAAAACAAAAACAAAAAACAGGAAGTTAGAGATATTCGTATTAACGACATGACAATGTAATATGAGACAACATTATGACAATAATTGCTTAGGCGTGGTTCGGGTCTTTCCCGATCGCTTTCACAATACATTTTGACCTCTATGATATACAATTTAATTATGTAACAAAATATTTTTTTTATTTAATTGGATATATTTTTTTTGCCATTGTGTAACCAAAGTAGAACCAATTGACATGGCAAAATAAATATGTTTTAGTGGTGTAAAATTTTCATGGTTCAAATTTTTCTAGCTTAACATTATTAACCAGCTTGTTTTATTTTACGAAAAAAAAAATTTTTTTGATGAAAACGTACGCCATGTTACATTTACATTAACTTAATAATTTGATATTGAAGGGAGGAGAAAGTGCTCATTCTTTAGCACTATGCGCTAAAATTAAGTTATATTTTGATCATCTCTAAAGATGATCGAAAATTTGAGACATATAATATAAAAATTGAATATTTGTCCTTTAGTTGTAACTCAAATTTTGTTAGTCCCTGTTTAAAAAACATATATAAATAAGTTTTGTAGCAAATAAATGTGGCCAAATTCTAAAATAAAATTAGATTTAATGTAGACCGAGTAGCACCATATTGATGTGTGCATTCGAGCCAGACTCATTCGTGAGTGAATATAAGGGTTCTCTATTCCGTAGAGCGCTAGAATGGGAAAGCGCTTTTTTGTTTATAAGCAACTGTAAATTCCAATTTCACGTTTCATTTTTATTTCCTCGTGCGGCTTTTCATCCAAAAAATAAATCTTTCACTAGCGGAGAATTTTCTTTTACAATTTGCTTTTAAAATTTGAAAAAAATTAATTTCGTATTGACAGATATTCGTTAGCACAAATATATTCCAAATTTGACATTATAAAAGTCAGCTTTTTTTATAATTTTTGAATTAATTCCTGCATGTAAGTACCCCTAAATTTTTATTTTGAGTTTACTTTCATATTTTGCGTTTACATTTATATTTTAAAAATGCTTACAAAATTAATTAAAATTGACCGGACTGCGAAGGATGCCTAAAAAAATTATCGTCTAATTGGGTATCGGTACAACCTTTTTAAGTATGCTATTTCATTTATATATTTAATTGAAGTATTTAGTATTATATTTTATTTTTTCAAATTAGAATTGTATTTTGTTTATATTCTGTTTTTAAGCACTTTCTGGTATCAATAAAAAACACGAATAATATAATTAAATACCTTTCTCTTACAGATAAACTATATTTATGTCGAATGAGTAATATTCATTGCCCCGCTAACATTCGTAATAAAAGAGCCAAAGCCAACGGTTACGGCGGCTTCAAAGAAGAAGAGGCTGTGAGGGGGTGGTTTTTTAACAAATGCTGCTTGCATGGTCGTTTAATTTTCATTCCGGACATCAGTGCGTTTACTTTCTAATCTCCTACTGATCTATCTATTCTTCTTGTAAATTTTAGTGTTAATGATCTCTAACCCAATCTGCCAATAAATTAGTTTTGGTATCAAATGAGCAATTTTTTATACCCATTCACCCAAAAAAATTTTTTTAACTCAGCTGACTGGCTTGCTGGGCTTGGTAGAGTATTAGATTATTGGCAGGGCGGGTGAAATAGGGTCTTTTAAGTAAGCCGATAAAATACATTTTATTTTCTAGGTTTGTGACCAATAAAAGTCTTGAGGTAAATCATTTGATTAAGGTTTTAATCGTTTATATAAATGGATGGAGCTTAACCAAGTGGAAATTATAAACCGTTTAAACACTCTTTTTAGTGATTTACAGACCTGATTTAACTGGTTGTCACAACCTGCAACCCACTCAAGATCAGGAGAATATTAATTAAGCTGAATCATGGTTTCAAAAAAGGGCAAATTGATAAATGTCCTGCTATCTGGCCCATCTTTCAAATGTATCTAATAATTTTTATATAAGAGAAAATAAAATTGAAAAGTATGATATATCCTTAATGCAAAATAAAGCTGATGCCAAATAATTTGCCTCACCATTGGTAGAAATGACCCGAGAAGTGGAGCGTTAGGTCGTTCCAATTACGTTACAGGGTCAACGATGCATCATTTAGTTTTAGCCTAAGCAGGCTCGGTCGTTTGCATATTTGGCACCCCTAAGCAACTCGGGGCGTATAGCCCTTGTCGCTTACACTATACGTTTTTATTAAATTTTTTTTTACAATTTGTCTGGCATCGACCCGTGCTCTGACCGACCCGACAGTGTTATGTTGTAGCTTTTGCTGCCTAAGTTAAAATAAATGACAATTTGATAAATCTAACACCGGCTCTCATATATTAAAAATAAATTTATTCGGAGCTATTAGGAATTTATGTTAGAGTTCTTATTTGGTGTCATCATAATGAGTTAATCACTTAATCCTGTCGGAGTGATATCCAAATTTTCCGTGAGTTCAATAGAGGCAAAACGTTAACACGCATTCATTCCGTCCCTAACTGCGGAGATTCATAAAAATTCCGATTACTAGATTGAATCTTTACCATACTTGACTGTAGTTTAATTCTTACTATGCCAAAATGTATATAAACACCTTTTCAAAACCGCAGGTTCTTACAACTTAATTAATATTTTTAAATGTAGGCCGTAAAAAATTTCCGGGCCAAATTTATAATCGATCTGCCAGCCGAAAATTGGTCCGGTATTTTTCAGTCTGTTCCGGTGGGGGGAGACCTGAAGTATAAATAAACTTAAAAATCTACAGCATTCCTGAAAAAACAACAGATGCTTGTTTCTGGGAGGTCTGGATAATTTATACTCATTTATCTTCATGTTTTTTTTGTATTTGTAAGACCTTGAAAGTTATTTTTAAACTTTATTATCCGTCTAATTGTTGCGTTTACTCATAGATTTAAGGTATGTTTGGCAAAACTATTAAAAATCTAAATTTAAGAGTTAATTTTGCTTAAAAATAAACAATTAATTTTTTCAAATATTTAATGAGTTATACAAAAACGTTCACCTATAAAATGATACACTGAGGTTAGGAAACAACGTTACCCAAATTAAAGCATTTTAATTGTTGCCAATAGAGATTGAATTTAAGTCTTAAAAGCCCGCTAGGCCGGTGCTGGCCCACCCAAAAGTCAGGTTTAGCCGGGCCTTAATATTATCTCATTATAGTCTTATTGTTCAATAAGGTCCAAAATTGACGATTAACGCATTAGATGGTATCACCTCAACTCGCTGAAGTTGATTGATAATTTCACAGCAAATATTATAAATTTCCAAGATTTAGGCTGGACTGGGTCCACATACCGGGCGAGCCTAAAGCTGAAAAGTTTGATGGACTGGGCCAGGAGGTTTGACATAGAATTTTGGCTAAAATCTTCCGCTGGATGACGTAGAATTGAACAGAGGTCAACGACACAAAATGTCCAAAGTTTCTCTGCAGCATAAAAATTAATTAAGAACCTAAAATTTGTTCCCTGTTTTATTTTAACTTGGAAATCTTCAAAAATTTTATAGATTAAAATATTATTGTATAAATCGATTCAAAGAGATGCAAAATATCATATTTATTTTTGCTAGTTGGGTTGTTTTATAAATATAATTGATAAAATATAAAAAGAGGATGGGAATATCTTTTTAAATTATGAACGTGCCCTTAAATATTTTTAATTCTTCAAGATACGTGCGTCTCAAGCGCTGTTTTATTTAGGGCGTGTTTAAACTTTAAAGTCCATTTTTTTTTTTAAAATTTAATCATGTTTGAATATTTTTAAGCATATAAATTTTTGAGTCATGTAATGACGATTATTATTCTATTATATAGATTTAGATATAAATATGCTAGCAATCAGAAATCATAGTCGGGATCCGTAAGCCCGCCCAGTACCGGCCCGCCCGAAAAACGGGCCGAGCCGAGATTAAAACAGACCGGACCGGGGCAATTATATATATCTCCTTTATTTATTTATATTGCAAATAAGAACTTAAAATTAAATTATGATCAGATGAATGATATTAATGCTATATTCTATATTTTCAAAAATTTAAAAAAACAAAAAATTTTAAGCTTAGAATATAAAATTAATGGGCCATAGTAATTTGGGCCGGGCCTAAGTTGTAAATTATATCGAACTGGCCAGGCCGGATCACTGCCTAATTTGAACTATAATAGCAAGCATCGTGTGTACAGAAATATTTATAAAAAAAATGCTAAATTTTAAAACTAATATTTTTTATAAATGAAAGGCGCCTTTAAAGAAGTTTTGTAAGAAGTGATGATATAAAAGGTTATATACTCTTTTATTATTGAATGTTGCAATATATTTATAGAATAGAAATTAGCATAGGAATAATAGAAGTACATCCAAGTATAGAAATTAGATGAGAAGTACATCTAAAAATAGATAAGCTTGTGGATGAGATTTGCATACCAACAGTTTAGTTAATTTTTTTGTCAAATTTTTTTATTTAAATATTAGGTGTCGCATCACATGGCCCCATTTCTGCTCTAACAAAATTAAGAAGGATTGTTTTTTAAGTTCTATTTACCTGCTGCTCTTCTTTATAGATATTTAACAATCAAGTAATTTTTACAAATTCACCAATGACACCTTATAAATTCTTTTAGAGTTCGAACCCGGCCATTAATTTACAGGTCAACAAATTTTTGAGAGTTATAAGTTAATTACAGAGATCAAGCCTGCCATCTTAGGGAATATCAAATCCGTTTACCAATTTTCTTAATTAAACTTAGTTAGTCAGCTACATGAAAATTTTAGGAAAAAAGGTCAAATAAACAAAAAAGATTCAAAAACAAAAATAAATAAATTGAAATTTTATTTTTGCATATTCACAATAGTTAAACTGTTAAATTTAAACTTAAAATAATATTTTTGTTAAATACTGATAATATTTCGTGTCGTATTTAAGTTTGGACGCAAAATATTTTGTATTATCTAAATGCCGATGTAAGAGCTTGATATATAAAATTTATTTTTTATTATTTGTGAATAAAAATATAAGTTATAAGGGATTTTTATATGCAAAAAAAATTTTTAAATTATTTCTTTTAGGGTTTAGATCTGTCAATTTGGTCAAAAAAGGCCATTTTTCGTTATAGACGGATCTAAGGAGCCAAAGACGGAAGAAACTAAGAAAAACAAAAATATTTATGAGATTAGGCCATCATGAGGATGCGTTCTTTTATGTTTCCATAAAACTCACGTTTCTGGCATTGATATTTGTTGACCTGTGTTATAGCCCTAACCACCCGCCCGGCATATTAATGGCCCGGCTTAAAATTTTGCTTTTTATTACCCCTTCTGAAATATATATGCGACCCTAATTATATTACAAGCTATATATATACAGTATTGCGAAGTAATACTTTTTATCATGCGACAGTGAGCCTTTTCTAATCCTCAACTTATAGCAATATGCATTAGGTCAATAAAAAATAATCGCCTCGGCCCGGCCCATAATTATTTTTATTAAATTAAAGTCCAACCCGCTTGAACCCTCTTAAATTTCGGCCCGGACGGGCCTTCGAGTCCACACTTGAATCTCTAATATTAAAACAAACCCATATTGGGGTGGCCAGCCTATAAAAAGGTCACGTTCAGCTGCTTATAAATTTTTAAGCCCAGACAGATAGCTGATTTTATTCGGCCCGCTTGACCCATTTTATTTGTTGTATATTGAGCCGCGGTTCGAAAATCTAGTTAAGGATAATTAATATGTATATTTATTAAATTTAGAGCCGGAGTATGATATCAGGTTTTGTCGGGAAAATAAATATTGCGTTCATCCTCATTTTTGAATACATGCTGGTTATGATGTTGTTGGTCGAAGGGTCACCATTGGGAAGCAGAAGAAGCCTGATATCTACAATCTATAACATAACGGTATTTTTTTTAATTTTAATTTATAGGCAAGTTTAAAAATTTGTGTAGATTTCGCTGTCCAACGCTGTGTGTTAGTGTGGTGCTTTTGAAGGGCGCGTTCAGACTTCATTCGTTTTTACAAAAAATTTAAAAAATTCTGAAAATACAAAATTTATAAAATTTGAGTTTTTACATCGAAAATTGATAACCATCGTTTTTACAATATTTTTAAACACTTGGAGCAGTTGCTCTATTTAGAAATCTTGATGAATTTTTATCTAAATCCATATAAACGTAGCTAATAATCACTTCAACAAGACTCTTAAATAAATTTTAACCCTTAAAAAATAACCTTGGACCATTACATTTTTTTTCAAAAATTTTAAAATTTTTAGAAATTTGAATGTAATCTGAACGCACCCTAATATACCATATTGAGTAAAGAGAATGAACCCGTTTACTTAATTATGCTAATTATATTTATAATATGCATTTTTCGAAACACTTTAAACTTTAACCAAGCTCTAAATGATAGTTAATAACCTGGTTTTGATAACATATAATTATGAATTTTGATAGTAAAATTGGGTAAAAAAAAACATTGCTCACCTAATACTCAACCTTTTGCATTAGAAACCAGTCTTGATTTTTTTTGGTAAAAATCGTGCCTTCAAAATTTTGGACGCCAAACATCCCAAATTTGGAAACCTTATTTTTGTGTTTCAATTGAAGCTATATATAAAATAGAGATTATCATTTTTTTAATTATATAATTTTGAGGTCTCAAAAAACGTCACTTATGTGCATTCAGTTTTCTCGAATTTTTATAGACAATGTAGATTTAATTAGAAAAAGGGAAAATTATATGAGGTAAGGCAATAGTATCAAATTCAGTAAATTATACTTCACAGGGTCCTCACCGTATGTTTTGACCTAGTCTTATAAAATACAATTTACTCCACTTTTCCATTCGGAGTTTTTTTAACGACTTTGTATCATAATAATTGCGATATCTTTTAGACTGATAATGAACAGCGAAATAAACGACAAATCGATCCTCTAGGTGGACAGCTTATACCCCTCCACGATATATTCGGTTTCTTCAAACCCATAGTGTCGGCTAAAAGTAATTTTTTTAGAGATTAAAGCTAATTTAGCATTTTTAATTTATAAAAGATTTTAACTTAAATGTAGTGGCAAAAAACTTTGTAATAGATCTAATTTACACGATTACATTATATAATATAATTTTATATTTTTTTAGGGCGCGTTCAGAGTTCATCGGTTTTGGAAAATTATTTAAAAAATGTTGGAAATTTTTTTAAGCATTATAATTTTAAAATGAATGACGATTAGTGGTATGCATATATGGGTTTAGATATTAATTCAATCAAGTTTTTAAATATAAAGCAATTGCTCAGGATATAAGAAAATGTTGTAAAAAAAACAATGGCTTATAATATTTCAATGTAAAAACCCAAATTTCAAATATTTTAAATTTTTCGATAATGAACTCTGAACTAAAATTAATTTAAACGCATTTAAAAAAAATTAGTTTGTTAGTTATATTTTCGTTTCTCACATAAAGGGGCAAAAACATAGTTCAAAATTTATATTTTAGAAAACTATTCTAAATATATGGCTAAATTTATAATTATTACTAAATTCGTTTAATTGCATAGATGTTTTCACATTTATTCTTGGCTAATTAGATTTATAGCATAATTCGACAAAATAAAAAATACAAATTTTTTACATCATTTAATTAAACGTGCCCTTTATTCAAATAAATTAAGGATGAATAACACACAGAGTCTTTTTTTTTCTATATTTGGTGTTTACATGGCTTATATTGACAAAAAAAGGTAAATTAATAGGACGATTTAAAAAAAAATTACTGCTGAAATTTACGAGTTCACAATCTTAACATTGAGGACAGCGTAGTAAGGCTGCGAGACGTAACCGGGAATCGTAAAAAGAAAAAAGGGCCAAAAATTGTAAAAACTCCCATAAATTTTTTTTTCTGCAATGCCTTATTTAAATTTAGCCAAATTCAAAAGGTCATTTTCACATTTTAAATACAATTAAAATTAATTATAAGAAAAGTAGATGCGCCAAGAGCCCACTTTCATTAAAAAAGAACTAATTAGAGGAAATAAAAATGGTATTAAAATAATAATTTGTTCAAAGGTGTTGGATTTATTTATATACCCAATAGATGATTGCAAATAAAATGTAGAAATAAACTGTTACAAATATCAAAAAATCAAACTAACTTAAAATAGCGCTAAAAACTTAAAAATGATTGCATATATTAGACAAAATCCAAATTTCCTAAAAAAAATTGCCGTAAATATCAAGGCAAATTTTCAAATCCATATTTTCCGAAATTCCTTATATTTAAAAAAAAATTTTTGATTTTAAACATTTTTTTCTATTAAAAAGAATTTACTCGGTTTTCCCTTTCCGTGGAATTAATTATAATGGATTTAATATATTAATATTAAATTAGGTTTAACCCTTGGTTACATACGTAAGGTATGTACATAACCCAGTACATTTTAATCTTTTGGATATCAATTCAATAGTTAGTATATTATTTAAAATTTTAGAAACTCTGTTTGTAAGTAATTTTACATCATAGAATAAAAAGCGTTAGTGGTGTATTGGTTAGCATTGCTTCCTTCCAAGCAGCAAACACGGGTTCGACTCCCGGCTAACGCACTTAATTTTTCCACCCTAACAAAAAAAAATAGAATAATAAAACCTTGGGATAAATTAAAATCCTTAACTTAATATTGGCGATTAATCTTTAATAACTATATTGCAACATTAAAAACAAATCATATATTTTGTTTAATTAAATTATTACATTTTTAGGTATTTTATCAATAATCAAAAATAATGGATTTTCGAAAAAAAATTTTACGGTAAATAAAATTCAAAAGAATTAACTTCTGAAATACTTTTTACGCCAATCAGTTAAGATGTATGCTACAAAATAAAAAAAATCTAACTCTTTCACTTTAATGATTTTTTGGTTATATGTGTTTGAAAATGAGGTAGTCACATACCCCACCCCTTGTAATGGGGTAACTATTTTTAAAACATGTAACGCGGTAAAATATATTTATGATCTAGATAATAGTATAGAATTTGGCGGAAAAGATATGAAAACTACATCAGACTATGATATTGAGGACTTTTCAAATTCTAACCATGCATACTTTGCCTATATACACTCTCTTAATAGTTATGATGATAGTAATAATACTAATAATAAAAATATTAATAATTATGATAATGCTTATAATAATAATACTGAAAATGGAACTCATATTTTTATCAGTCGCAACAACACCAAAATTTTAAATGCCGTATCAAAATCCTGAAAAATATGTTCCAAACCTACACCATTAATTATTAAATTTGGTAAACTTATATGCAATACATAATATTCATTGGCATTTTGACCACTTTTAGTTAAATTTATGATACCTTTTTCATGATATGCATTATTTTTAAACACATTTTATTCTCCTAAGATTACCAATTAACCGTTATTGCAGAAAGTTGTATTTTGAAAATAATTGAAATTTTCTTGCTTTATGTTTGTTATAAATCTAAAATTAACGTTATTATGTTGATTAAATACTATTACTTTTAAGCTAAAAATTGTATTTTTTTAAATGACCAATCGCGGATACATATTTTAAAAAAAATACTATTTATATACTAATTTGTAATGTTTAAATTAAAAACACGAAAAAAAACATTTATTAGCTTATTTAATTTAACTCTCGTTAAAAGAGCCCTAATCGGAGTATAAGACAAACCCCACACCTTTTAAAAAATTTCTTAATTTTAATAATATTTTCAATTTTAATTTAATTTTTTTTTGAATTTGCCCATTTCTCCAATTTTAATTAACCTAATACATTTTTTATGCCTTGCATTTTATAATAAAAACAGCAAAAGGAATTTTTTTTGAATTTGCCTTCTAGTTGAGTTAGACCACGCTCAAAATGAGGTTTTATTTTGTCGCAAAAATAAACGAACTTAACCTATGTTATACAAATTAGAGATGATAGATGGTTGAGGTCATTTTATATCCTCGATAAAACGCCCTTTTTAATTTATAGGATATACAACAAACTATTATAAATAAAATTATTCATTTGATTCCATAGAAGTAAAATGTTATAATAATTTTTTTTCTATAATTTTTTATGTTATTCGATAAAATAGAAAAAAATATGAAATATTTGTTATCAGAATATGATTTTAAACGTGCCGTTACGAAAGGGAATCAAAAAAAATTTGAATAAATTCAATAAATTTATGTGACACATAATTTATAGGATCAAACCTACCACCTTAGGACCTTACAGATAAAGCCGGTCCATCCATATTGGCTTGAGGCTAACCAAAAATATGGGCCCGCCTAAGGCAGCTATTAATTGTTACAAAACAATTAAAATAAGTTAATTTTGAACAAGAATTAAATTTATGACAATCATATAAATTTTTTTATTACCAAAATTAGTTAAGTTAAATTATTATAAGAATTTTTCCACATTACCTCGTTTTCAGGGCATTAGAATTATTTTTTAAGGCATAAATGCATAAAATCTTTTTAATATTTCACAGGTCAACAAATTTTTGAGAGTTATGCGCTAACTACACAGAGCACCTGCCATCCTAGGGATTTTCAAATCTGTTTACCGTTTTTTCTACTCAAACTTAGTAAGTCACTATAAACATTAAATATTTTAGAAAAAATGTTTAAAAAAAAACAAAAAAGATTTAAAACAAAAATAAATTGAAATTTTTTTAATTGATAAATATAAACTTCTAATAATTTAAAACCCGATAATATATCGTGTCGTATTTAAGCTTGGACGCAAAATATTCTGTATTATCTAAATGCTGATGGAGCTTGAAATACTATAAATTTTGAATTCTTATTATTTAAGATGATAAATATAAAAAAGGGATTTATATATGAAAAAAATATTCTTGAATTTTTTCTTTTTAGGGTATTCTTGAGGTTGCAAAATCTGTCAATTTGGTTAAAGGCCATTTATTCGATACGGACGGAGCTAAGGAGCCGAAGGCGGAAGAAACTAGGAAAAATGGTAAATATATATGAGATAAGTTTTCATGGGAAGCATGCTTTTATTTTTTCACAAACTTATTTTTTTTGGGTTTAATATTTGTTGACCTGTGTTTTATATCAATTTTTATATTTCTTAATTTTGAATCATATATATGTCAATACTATGTTTAACAAAGCCGATACGCCCACCATATTTGACTCTTCAATTTCTAATCAAATATTGATGGTTGATTTGTATAAAAAAATAAATTGAGGTGGCAAATTGCCATTTTGTCAATTTTTTGGGGTGTGTAGGGCCAAATCGCTATCCAAACTGAAAAAAACACTAGATATGGCCATATTGTATATAAACAAGATGCAATATTATAAATTTTGTAAACATTCTACTCATATCTGTTATTAGACCAGAGGCGTCAAACTATTAGAGAAAAACATAACATATTTAAAATGAAAGATAGCAAAGAAGCTGTATATTTTATTAAACAATGATAAATGTAATAACAAAAAAAAATATAAGTATTTTTTCTAATGTCGGATAAAAAAAATTGCCATGATAGAAGATATATTGATAACAAGACAAGAAACAAAAAGATTTTAAGGAAATTTAAAGATTGACAAGAGCAAACTGGTGCACGGTAAAAAAAATGTTATGTATACAATAAAAATAATTTCTATAACATCAACGAACATGACCAAAATGATCAAATAGAAGATATATGTTTTTATTTTCTAAACGCAGAAAAAAAAATTAGAAAAAAAAATTTTTTAGATTAATTTTTACCTCAAATCAATTAAAAAATTTCAAATATTTTATTTTTGCCAAACTCTTTCTTTTTTATAAACAAGTTAAAAGATTCATAAAAAGTTTGCGTGCATGGTAAACTTATTTAATTATACATAATTACTTATAAAAAAAAATCACTCTAAAAATTGAGATTGAGAAAATAATAAAAATTAATTTCATTAGATGATAAATTCAGTAAATATAAATAAAATTGCAATTAAAAACAATTGGATAAGATATAAATAAGTAAAATTGGTCGTACTAATCAAAATATTGCTTCTAAAAATAAATAAAGGCATTAAAATAATAATTAAAGTGCAGTTAAAGCCCAAAACAAACAGGCATAGTATAATTTATATTAAAACCCTAAAATTATTTAAAAGTATAACATACGCAGGAGGCCCGTTTTAATACATATTTAATAGCAAGCCAAAAAAATGTATAATATTTAGAGTGATCTTAGTTGAAGCTACCCTTTTTCGTTTGTTCATTTTTAATATTTTTTGTATAAAAACTTGGATTTAGTGGATTTGAACATTTTTCCTATTACATAAAGATATTAATTTGTTAAAACAAAATTGACTTTTTTAATTACGACTACCCTTCAAAGTTTATAATAGGGTCATTATCTGTTAAATAAAAACTAGGCCGTCAATATTTGTGCTTAATTATAATAACATATTAGTTTTTTGTAGAATAAAAAAGTATTAAAATTCTAACATTACAGTAAAAATAATAATCAATCGTTTGAAACACACCACATTTTTGACAAATAATAGTTTTAAACTCGTAAAAGATTTTAAATCAAACACATTAAATATATAAATTTTAATATTGTACTTAAAAAAATTAATTTTGCCAGGAAAATTATTAATAATATATAATTAATATGAGAAATAAACAGGGACATTTGCTATATAATTTTAGATAATTCTTAAAAGAAAATTAATTTCGTGTCTAAAGTTAAGTAAATGACAAACTGCATGTTTCCTTCTATTAATGTTAAATTTGTATGCTTATTAAATATGTATTGAAAAAAAAATATTTCTATATATTTTTTAACGTCACAAAAAGTCAAAAACGAAAATTATAAAACAAAATATCGCACAATTAAAAATACAAGTTTAACAAAAATTTAAAATTTTAGCAACGAGAATTAGGCACATGTAGAGTGAAAATCGTTTTAAAGATAACAAATTGTGTTTTATTTTGAATATAAATAAAAAAATTAAAAAAACATGGTTTAAAGTATTTACATTTACCAAAAAAAAACCTTAAAAAACAAAAAAACAACGTAAAAAGGGTATGACTTCAACTGGAACACCCTGTGAATAAATAAATCAAAAAAATGTATATTTTATAATCAGCACTTCAAGTGTTTTTGCCCAACCGGCAGATAAAAATACATTTGACCGATACATAAATAAACACCAGATAATTATTAATCCGTTTTAAGTCGCTGGCTGTAAATATAGCGTTGATTATCGATCCAAGCCTTTTTAACCTGAGCCCGTTTTAATTCGCCATCCCTAAAATTATAAAAAAAAAACACAACTATAACGAAGGTACCCTTATCATATTTACATTCTAGTCAAAACATTTAAGAAAACATATTAAATCAGCTATTTAGAAAGTTGTTACAACTTTTGTTTCAATTTCATGATCATCAATTTCAATATTTAATTTTATTTTGGACAATTAAATTTTACGTACCAATGATAATTTTACCAATTATAAATCGTAATACACATAACAAAACTTAACGAACAACCCTGATTAAAGAAAAATTTAAAAATTTCTACCCTTAAAAAGTTAATGTGCTCAATATATTAATATCGGGTATTAAAATTAATCGAAATTTATAAAAAAAAACACGGAGATTTATACAATGAAATAAAATACAAAGTTTTGTGATGAATTCACATTTCGACAAATAAATAAAGATTTCTAGCTATAACATTGATGACTAAATTCAAATATATTAAAAATAGCTTGAAAAAACAAAAATTTTCACCAATCAAGATCGACTAAGCCACCTTGCTGTGCGATGGCAGATTTCACGCGATCTGCAAAATGAGTAGCATCTTCGTTCTCCTATTAAATAAATTACAATTAAAATCTATGGACTGACATAATTCCAACCTAGATGAGAATGGTTAACATTTGTAATTATAAAATTATAAAACTTTTTAAATTAAAATTAATAACAACTTTTTGTCAAAAATAAAAATCCCTACCAAATTTCATAAATGTTAAAACTTCGCAATTAAATAGAATTTATTTATTTACCTTACAAAGGTTATCGCAAATATTCAAAACTAATTTCGTTTATTCCTAAAGCCATTTGTTTTTGTTTTCAAATATTAACAAAACATTTAAATTATATAAAAATGCTTAACTTGTATAATCATTGGGGGTAAGTACCAAACATCACAAACCAGGGCCCAACTGGTCATCATCATAAGTAGGTATTGCAGAAAAGTTTGTCGACTGCTATTCCAAAACGGATCACCAAAGCGAGCATCGTACTGATAAATTTTTAAAAATGTAAAATAATTTAAAACGATAATGGAAAAGTATGTGTTTAAATATAATCAATTTCGTTAAGCTTTTTCTAAATATAGATAACGAATTAACAACATCATGCAAGTATACGTTATATAAGCTAAATAAACCTTAATAGCAGCCGGGTAGATAACGCCGCCGACTTCAAAGCTTCCCTTCTTAAACATCATCACAGATGTGTTATTGATACAGGTACCTGGATATAAATAATACATTGTTTATAACTAAATAAACTTGGTGAACAAATAATTGCATTACTTCGATGTAACGAAGATGAAAATAAAATAGACATTGATCGAAATTATTAAAAATATGTTTTGCCGGCATAATTATATCAAAATTTCTGTATTAATTACTAAATACAATACAAAAATCCGCCCAAAACTAACATGAGCAAAAAAATTTAGAGCTAGCATCAAGGGCCACAATCATAACGTATAAGGTTTTTAAGTCGGATAACTTGGCAAAGGAGCCTGAAAAAGCTTAGTGCATTCAAGAAGCAAAAAGATAAAGATAAAAAATATATTAAGAGAGAATGATTTAAACTCTGGATTATAGCTTAAAATAAAATCAGCTCGTTTTGCCTTTTCTTCTTCTTCAAAATATCGATATATGCACAAAAACTCAAAAAAAACAAAATAGGCAAATCCTATAAAACTGCAAAAAAATTTAACAAAATATAATAATTTTCATTAAGGTGTTGTCAAAACAACCTTCAGGAAAAATGAGAATAGGTAGCTTTGTGAGATCACTGACGTGACTTTTCATCGTATCAAAAACTTCCCTTCGGTCGCGAGTTTCGCCTCTTTCAAACCAGACGTGATGGGTCGAGCGGGAAAGTAGTTGCTGCAAGAATCCAAAAAACCCGCCATGTCTCTGACCTAAATTTAAAAGAAATAAATTTATAAATAACTAGTGATTTATGTGACAAAACTTTGCATTTCCTCCAGAATATCTGATCTTGTAAGCACATAATTTTGAGCTAAAGTGAGCTTCACGAATTTTTATTTGGATGAAAAGCAACTCATTGCAATTTGAGTGGTGACTCTTCAAAAATTAGTCTAAAACGGAGTTAACTAAAGAAGGATAAAAATTCGATTTTGATTTATAAGGCGAGTGAAACAAGTTTTAATATTATAAGCCTAGCTAAGTGATTTTTGCCGCTTGTGAAATACAAAACCGCCGAAACATGGTTCAAATTATGGATCTAAAATAAAAAACCTCGCAAAATTACACATAATATTCCGTACCCTATCATGTAAATAAAAAAATTGCTAAATTATCTGACACTAAAGTTAGAGCTGGTAGCAAAAGTTGTTCCTAAGTTTAAAATACTGTGTACTAAACATGGTTAATTTTATAACACTGAAAAAATGGGCAATGCAGATAAAACCTGTTTTGGGGGCAAACAGACCTACTGAACTCGAATCTGTTAGCCGTTTCTTAACACTACCCAATTATTAATTACATGCTCAGAAACGATTATTCTTGGATAGCAAAAATGGTCAATATTGAACTTTTTTTGCAAATTAGGATACCCTATATAAATATTATTGGCAAATTTAAAAAATACTTTTGCCAAATTTTTAAAAAAAAATTTCGGCAAATTTTTAAAAAAATATTTTTGGCAAATTTAAAAAAAAATTTATACAAATTTCTTACAATAAGGCAAAAAAGATTATATACTGCATTTAGGTTAAGATGTAATATAAATCAATTTCATATTATATTTAGAATTAATACATTAGCGGCAAAATCAACATATAATTTGATTCATTTTGTTAAAAAAATTTGTAGTCTTTGAGAAGAGATTATAACATTGTCCATGGTTTTTATTCTTTCTTGACGCCAAAATAAAATAGATACATTTTTGTAGTACTAATTACAATATGGACTTAACTACAAAAGTTTTTTTGAAAAATTTTAATTAAAATTACTGACGTAAAGCCTATAAATGATATATGAAATAAGAAATTAAGAAAAGAGGGGGCGAAATTTGAAAACCAGTATGTGCTTTTAGAATTATAGTTTTCCCTAGCTCTATGGGGGTAAAATTAAAAAAAAATACCAAATTGACACCGGTTTTGCAACGTAAGATGCTAAGATAAAGGGTACATAAATTTGATAGTAATATGGGCTCGAAAGGTAGATAAATTTAATTCTATTAAAGCTTTGCCGAGTTATATAATTTCCAAAAACATTTTTATGACTTTGATTATTCAATAAACACTAGACGTGGACGGAAACACGTAAATTAGATCTTAAATCAACATATCAGGTCCCCTAAAAAATATACTTTTTAATTATTGCCCAATGTAATAAAATCAATTTTGTTGCACAGTATTATTAGTACCAATTTTGAGTATTGCTTATAAATATAAACCATTTTAGTACAAAAGTGTTGAGCTCGCAATAATCAATTGTAAAGATGTAAAAAAATAATTTAATTGATTAAACTAGAGTCTAGCTAAATAAAAAGGATAACATGTTTACCAATGAGCGCATAACAATTATCACAAGAGAGCATAACCACATCAATGGGTGATGTATGATTTGCGACGCAAATACCACCAGGTTTGGCCCTGTTCTCCCTATAAATTCATTTTTGATTAATTTTAAAAGTTAAAAAATATTTTTAATAGAATGAAACGGTTAATTTTCTACTTAATTTACTGGCTACGTTCCAAGTCAAAGTATGAAATTTAGAAATATATTTTGTATATAAACCTTTAATAAAGAAAAAAGGCATAATTAATTGCACGATTTGTAAAGTGAGGAGAGAAGTAAATAAAAGCAAATAAATAATATTTCAATACAAATGTATAAAAATTATAGTTTATTTAAATAACTGTCAAAGACTAAGGCTATTTAAAAAAAAATGTATATAAAAATCATACATAAGAAATAAACAATTTATTTGGTTCGTTTTTTAAATAAATTTATAAAAATAGGAGTCAATAACACAAATAAAATACCGATTATGAAAATTGACAATAGCAGTTAGGGATCGGGCAAGGATACGAAAACACATGAGTGAAGCGTGTTTGTACAGCCAAATTTTAAACCTATATAGTAAAGAATGAACATTTTTAATCCGATATTGTACCTTAATAAAGATATAAAATTCAAATATTCATAATCAAAAAAAAACTATTTTAATAATTAATATTAACAAAATCTGAACGATTTTTAACGTTCGTTAATCAAAAATTACGATAAATTAAAATGAATTATTATCCTTCTATAGATTATTTCAACTTTTCTACATTTCCAAATTCAAAAATAAACAATATTATGTAAAAAATTTTAAATTAATGGTATATACTCTGATTGGGGAACCATGCCTATTATCGCAGTCGAAAAAGTAAGCCAAATTATACCAAGTGTAAAGAGCATTACTCTAAATTTATATAAATACATGAAATAAATATTTATAAGGAAATTAAAATCACTTTATTTTTAAGGTGTATTCAAATAGGGTGGTTTATATCAAGGCCAAATCTATTGCATCTTGTAAGATGAAGACTTTAGTTTTAATATAATCATATTACATTATATCCCCTACCCAATCATGATTCTTAAAATAAAATTTATTAAGCTATTACACATAAGATAAAATGGCAAACAATATTTATTATTAAACAAAAACTGGATATGTAAATAAATGTTAACCTTATAGGGAGTAGGAATAAGTAGCGAAACAAGAAACCAATGCCCCAAATTATGGTGAAGGCGGGACTATAAAAACATACAAAATAATTAGTAAAATGCTGACTTAATAGCTATGAAACAAAATCAACGAATATAAAAACTATCATTAAAATACGTGCATTATAAATATACACCCAATAAAAACAAAAATTCAAATAAACACGTAAAAGTTGTATTTATTGCTTTGAAACTAAATCTAACTTTTCTAATTAATCAAAATAATTATATAGCATTTAAGAAAAACAATTTATTTAATTTATTTACATTTTAACTCACCAAATCTTAATCAAATTATAATTTTTAAACTAATTCAGACTCTTTATATATAAATGTAGACGTCAATCTGATCCTAAATAATAACCCGGCTAAAGTGAAAAATTTGTAACACAAATGCTACAAAGGGGTCTGTACAAACCCTAATTTTATTCCTATAACATCAAGATTTTCAGGCTATGAACTTAATTTTTTTATAAATTTAAAAATACGTGTTTTCATTATAAACTTATACGAATGATTTATGAATAGCACAAAGAAAATATCTAAAAAATAGAAATTTTTCAACTACGTTAAACAAATATTCTCAATAAACTAAATTTATTAATATTATTAGTAAAACATTTTAAGAAAAATTCATAAAAAAATATTATGAATTAAACAATTGTTTTTGGCTAATACTAACCTTAAAAATTAAATATTTTAAAGAGACAAAAAAATTAATCCCTGACATTATTATTAAATATTTATATAACTATTAAATAAAACTATTATAAAATGGCATTTAATACATTAAAGATTCCATGTGAGTCCATACAAACCCCAATAGTAGAATTAAATTTTATGTGAATTTTGTTGATGTAATTAGAGCCAATTTAATGATATATTGATTTATTCAAAAAAACAGTTGCAAAAATTATAAAGATAAGAATGTATATTTTTTAAGATATTAAAAATTCAAGATGCGCTGGGCCCGTATGGCCCTCACAGGGTTAAAGCGGCAAATAAAGGTATTTTAAAATTGGCTTTTAACTATCAAATATAGATTCATGTAGATAATAAAAAACAAGCAAAATTTACCTGATGTAATAAAAACTTTTATTTGTTCTTGTAAGGAGATTCCAAGACGGCAGCTCTAAAAAAATTAATATTTATGTAAATGATCTATTGCGGTGCTTGTGGTTTCTTGTTGTTGATATTAATATAAAAATTTAAGGACATATATAATGAACATTCACTGCTGAATTTTTTTAAACAATTGCTATATTTATTTCATTAAAAAAAGCTTCAAAATTGCGAAACTTAATATGTTCAAGAGATTCACCCATTTTCCACTTCAAAGATATTTGTTCTTCTGCGTTTTTAACAATATTAAAAAAAAAATTCTAACGAAATTGAAGTTTATCAATTTAATTTTTGAAGATTACACAAAAATGTTTGACGAACTTTATATAATTTCAGCAAACGTGAACCTTATCTCTAATATTTTTTACGTTTTTCGAGTCTCAGGGCCCCATGGACTTATGGCAATCAAAAAAATGGGCAAATTTTAAACAAATTAACAGATTTTGCGACCTTTCCACATATCTAAAATTAACAACAAAATCTTTTTAATAATAAGACAATAAATTTTTAAGTACATTAGGCTCCAACATCCAAATTTTACTACAACTTTTTGCACCCCACGTTTGCTACGATTTTTATCGGTTGGATATTAAAATGTCATTTTAAGTCTAGCTGCTTTACATAAATAATTTTTTAATTCTATAAGTTTAAAATCTCATTTGTTTATTAAATATTATTTCATAAATTGGCTTACAAATTTTGAATTGCTAAATATCTTATAAACTAGTATATAAAATACTTGTCGAACTTAGTAATAAACTTTTAAAATTATTATTATATTAAAAATGAGCTAAACAAACTTTTTATAATAACTTTATTAAATTTATATCTAAATCCATATAAATATAGCTAATAATGATTTCAAAATCAATAATTTAAAAATTTTAACGTTCAAAAAAAATTTCACACTGAACCAATATTTTTTTTGTAAAAATTCAAAATTTTAAACATTTTACTAAAAACGGATGAGCTCTGAACGCGCCGACAGAGATTTTTTAGTTTTTTGAATCCTAAGGCACAAAAAGTCATTTTAATATTTATTGACTTTTAAATATTTATAGAAGATCAAAATTTATCAATGAAAAAGGAAAAATATTGGAATTAGTAAATATATTTATGGAAGCAAGTGATGAAAACACACAAAACTAGAAAAATCATATGATTAAAAAAAAAATTTTTTAATATATTTAAATTAAACCTTCAGCTTGAAAACGTTGAGTAACCTCATCTTCTATAATAGCCTAAAATGAAATAAAAACGTTTAGTTGCCTAAAGTTGCAACTTTATATAAAAAACTTAAGATGAAAAATCAAAGAGGCTGAAATACATACAAAAAATTATTAATTCAACATGGCAGAAGGAAAGATCTAATCTGCTTTTGATAATTAATACTTTTATATATGGTAAAAACCCTTTAAAAATGCTCAAAAAAACATTAAAAACATTTACAAGAGAATTAAACTACATAATTTAACTAATAAGAAATATCAAAACTAAAATGTGGTTACTTTAGAGGCAAAAAAAACAAGATAGCAATTATATATACCTCAATCCCAAAAGTGATATAATCTAAGACATGATATATTTGAAAATTCTCTTTGATAACTGTGAGGTTAGGTGGTGGCTTAGGATGTTTATTAGGTATTAAAGAGATAGTACCATTGGAAATTAACTTATCCATTTTCGCTACTTGGTTTGTTATTTTATATGATCCCATTTTTTGGTGGCTATTTTTAACTACAAAGCCATTGGTAGTTATATTATTATCTACCATATAGTTATTATCGTACATTGATCTTAGGTCTTGATCTGAAATGGAATGCCTTTTGCTCAACTGGCAATCTTGGTTATCATTCTTACTTGTAGGACTTGCCCTAGGCAATTCACATTTTTGATAATAATCTCCTTGGCAGAACGTTCCATCATTTTCATCTGAGGGGTCACCAGTTTGAAAAGTTGTTTCAATTAGGCTATGAGGAGCTATAGGTGTTTGAGGACCATATTTAGGCAAGTGCTTTTCAATCAAGTTTTTAGAAGCTATGTTAAATGAGGACAAAATTAGTAAAATATCTAAAACTTGGGGAGATGATTAATAATATTATATCAGGCATGAAAAACCATTTAATAAATTTCTATGCTAGCCTAAAAAAAATAAAATATAAGAACATGTTATTACTAAAAATTATAAAAAGACCAAAAACATTACACTTATAGCATTAAATAAACCAACTTATTATTAATACTAAACAAAGATTAATTTTATACAAAGGATAAATTAAAGTTATAGGCTTAACAAATTATACATAACTTGATAACTGCACAATAATAAATACAAATGTTGTGAAATTAAAAATATATAGTTTCATAAACAAGGTCACACAAATTAACCCAAATGAAGCTGTCAAACTATATTAAATATAAGTTATTTACATGTCATCATCAATTCTTATAAATTAGGTAAAAAACATTTTAAAATAATAATTTACTGAATAATATTAAAAATCCACATAATAATAGTAGGTCAAGATGATAATACCATATTTAGGCAAATTAATTAGGTCTACTTTAGAAAGATAGTAATTTTTTGAGAAGAGAACAATCACTAAAGACAACTAACACAAGAATTAATAATTCAGGATGTTTCAATAAGATATTTTTAATCAAAATTTAAATTGAAAAAGAATGATTTTAAGCAAAAATCAATGTAATAAATATAATATACAATTATTTGGTCTGATGGTGTTAAAAGAGGCTACTCTTTTATGCAAAATTTTTCTAGCTAAAGGACCAAAACTTGAATCAGGTTCGTCCCTTTCGACATCTTCATTTTCCTGCTCATGCTGTATTTGACTAGCCCACTAAATATTTTAATATTTAATAAACTAACTTCAAATAATTTTAGAAGTAATTTCACAAACAACCGTCTAAATCCATAGGACTTATCAGACGAAGTTATCAAAATAACTATGAAAAAACATAGTATAAAAGGAAGTAATCCAACAACTAATATGGACGCAAATATATTTTCATTGTAAGATTTCATGTAAATTTTGATGCAATTGGCTTTTCGAAGTTAACCATATGTTGCGCGCAGATGCAAACATGAAAGGCGATGTCTACTTTCATTATTTTATAAAATTTCAAAAAACGACTGCTATAATAGATCATAATTAAATATAACATTTTGCATTATTAATAATAGCAAGTAGTAATACGTGCTTTTTATTGCAGTTTAAGGCACGCATGTACTTCGACATCTTTTTGGATAGAAATTTAAATGTCTTTTTAAATTTTTTAAGTTCTTTTTGTAAAAAACTTTACATTATACTATTAAATATTTATATTAAATAATTAAAAAATTTTGTAATTTATTTTTAAAGTGTATAATGATAGGTTAGTCGATATATTTCATATCATTATTTTAAATTGAAAAAAATGGTAGAATATATTCTTCAAATAGTTTGTCATCAATTTAAATTTAGCTGTCATAAAATTTAAAATAATAGGTTTAAAAAAATATAAAATTTTTGCACTAACATTTAAGCTAAAATGTATGCTAGAATTCGTTATTTTTAATTTTGTTTTAAATGATTATAAATTAATTAGTCATGTTCTACACCCCTGTAAGGTTGTAATTTTTTTTATTGCATCTAATGGGGGTTTAATATAATATGGTTTTTTAAAAGCTAAATTTTAAAATAAATTTTATTTTATTTTTACTGTCAATGAAAATTTAATAAATTAATTTCTAAAAATATTTTTTGCATTATTATTTATTTAGGCAAAATTAAAATTAGCTTTTTTTACCATTTAGAAAGGGTATATATACATGCCCGGTAAAAACATGCCCGATTTTTAACGCCTATGTGTTAAATATTATTTTGGCCATAAAATAATATTAGAGTCAAATATTTTACCATTAGAATGTTTGCTTTACTTAAGTAATATAAGCTAAAAACATTACATTTCAGCGCAAAAAAAAGTTATTTATTAAGTTTTGCACTTTTGCTTTCGCCATATTGATCACTTAAATGTCCAAGCCATAGTTTATGGTATCTAACTTCTATTACCGTTTTAGCGCATTATAAGGAGTTTAATAAACAAGCTAAAATTAATTTTTAATTATATTTAATTTTAATAATAAGTTATTATAAGACACGGCTTTTGTAAGCCATAATTGAACGAGTGGTATTATATTAATATCATGTCAGGGAGCGAAACAGAAGAATATGAAAATGAGGTTAGTTTGATAAATTTGTTAATGTTAGGTTGGAGATGGAACAGAAGTGGTAGAAACTGACAAAGATCCTGTTGAAGATGAAGGCGAGGATATCGATGAAGAGGAAGACGAAGATGAAGAAGAAACTTCAGATGGGACAAGGAATAAAAGAAAAAAGCCGAGATATGGTGGTTTTATCCTAGATGAAGCTGGTGATTTGACATTTTTATATTTTGATATTGTACATAGGTTTGTGCTCTAGGTAATTAAATAATTTTTCCCTACATATAATTGAATTTGAGCCTGTGATAATATTTTGTACCACCATTAAAATCCCCTTTTTAAATGCGTTTTTATTCAGACAAAATAGATATTTAAAGATTTACAAGATTTTGTTACTCAAAATAATATTGCCTCTGTTTAAATTAGACCACCTATTTTTTAATACTACTAAGGCATTTCGTGAATTTTTTTTTAAATTTAAATATTGCACCCTCTTACTGATTTATATTAATAAACATTACTCAGAGGTGGATGATGAAGGTGAAGAAGAGGAGGAATGGGAGGAAGGGGCAGAAGATTTAATTGATAGACGCTCTATCAGTGGTGAAGCAACTGCAAGAGATGCTGAGGGTTCTCGAAGGCTTGCCCATATGCTGAAGTAAAACTTATGCATTTTTATTTTATCATTATTTTTACTTTTTTTAATTTTAATTTTTTTTGTTATTTGGTAATTTAATGTATATGAAGATTGTTTGTCTTAAAGCATTCAAGCTTGATATTATAATTTTATAAATCAATTATTTATTTTTTTAATGAAATTGACTTTTTTTTTATTACTTAGTTTTTTATCTTGAAACATTAAAAATTTGTTCACATGAATCTTACAATGTAATGTTTGATTGAATAATTTTAATTGTTGATAGAGAACACTGCTAAACAAATATGAGATGATTAAAATAACCACAAATAAATGCCACTATCTTTTGTTATTTCAATTTAGTTTCATAAGGCTAAATTGATTAAAATGAGATATCTATATATTTTTTTATTAAAAATTGACTAAGACTTGTCTATTAGATAAAAATAAATTTTATATCAATTATTTTTGTGAGCTTAAGACTAATATATTATGTTTTATGATCCTGTTATGAATCTAGTCTTTGTTGAAATTTGTCACTGTGTATTGAGTAAAATTTACAAAGTTTTTGCATTTTACTATACAAGGAATAGTATGTTATTTATAGAGACTAAATTAAATTTGGTTTCAGCCAATAGTTAAATATTTTTCACAGGTCTAAAAAATGTAAATTTGGTTTATTTGCAAACATCCAACTATAATCAATTTCATCTTTTGTCCGTTTTTTAAAGAATTGTATAAATTTAATTTAAATAGTTTAAAAAAATTGCAACTTATATAAACAATATTTTTTATAATTAAATAAATATACATAAAAAAATGTAATCTTAAAAACATTACTATTTAGACACTTTTACCAAACTCATTATTATAAATAATATTGATACACTTAGTTTATTGACAAGAATTATTAGTATAATATAGAAAATGGAAAATTTCCATTTTCAACTTTGTTTAAAATAATATTTACTTTTTACATTTATGGTAACTTATTATTGTTTATAATAAAAGAGCACCTATTTTTCTCATAGCATTTATGTTACATCTCACCCAGCATTCTCGGGTTAAATGAAAAAATATTTTAATCTGTAAATTAACTTTAATTTTAAAGTTTCTTCTTTCCAAGTATTTCAAGCTCGAACATCAACATTTAGGTTATACGTAATATTTTGCACCCAGACCTATTTAGGACAGGATATAATACCGTTTTAAAATAATAAATAAGTTATTTTTAAGTTTGAGACAGTTTAGCCGTTTTTTATATAAAGTTTTTAGTTGTGAGTCTCATTTTTTTCAATTTGTCAGTGTATTTATATTTTGCTTGTTTTTTTATTCATTTTTATTACATTATTTTGCACATATCTTAGCCAAAAAGAAGACGAAATAGTGGAATATTACAAGCGCAAATATGCTGAAACTTCGGCCGACGATAGATATGGAGAAGGGGACGAACAATTAACTCAAGATATAACACATCAAGGGCTGTTGCCTGGAATCAAGTGAAAAAAACATTTCTTAAAATTTTTTTTGCCATATATATTGTAGTATTAATTTAATGGGTTATTAAGAAATAAAATTTAATGATTTAATTAAATAAAACATAGTTAATATTAAGTATTATTATAGATTAATCAATTACAATAAATTTAAATAAATAGGAAGCCACTTTATTTAAATACCTCTTCTCCTTCCATACAGATTTAATACGTATCATTACATTTTTTTATCGATTAGCTCTTTTATACATGTCCTTATGGGCACAGAATGATTGTTTGGATTGCCATCTTTTTATTCTGACGTTCTTTATCATTTATGTCGTATTCAATTTTGATCTAGCGCATTTAAGTGGTCCGGATAATGATAATCTGTACAATATTAAAAAATAACATGCCTATTTCCAAAAACTTGAGCCCCATTTTAATTTGATAGAGTAGACATATAATTTACCGAATTAGTATTTTGCCTTATTATACAAATCGATTAAGTACCACAAAATATATCACAGGTCAGCAAATATCAATGTCACAAAAAATAAGTATATAAAAACATAAAAGAATGCATCCCCAAGATAGCTATCTCATATATTTCCGTTTTTCTTAATTTCTTATGCCTTCGGCTCCTTAGATCTATCCTTAACGAAAAATGGCCCTTTTTGACCAAATTGACAGATCTCAATATACCCTAAAAAGAAAAAAATTAAGAATCATCTTCTCATAAAAATTGTAACTTATATTTATCATCACAAATAATGAGAAATAAATTTTAATAATGTATTAAGCTCTTATATCACATTTAAATACAAAATTTTTCGCGTCTAAATTTAAATACGACACAATATATTACGGTTTTTAATAATAATATTTGAAGTTTGAATTTAACAGTTTAGCTGTTGTGAATATGCAAAAAAAAATTTAATTTATTTTTGTTTTTAAATCTTTTTTGTTTTTTTTTGACCATTTTTTCTGAATTTTTAATGTTAATAGCTAATTAACTAAGTTTGAATAAAAAAAATGGTAAACGGATTTGAAAATCTCTAATATGGCAACTTTCAAAAATATGTTGACCTGTGTTTTATAACCTGATGATAACAGTATCTTTTGTAATAACTTACAAACCCATATTCTGCTGAAATCTTACCGTTCCATTTTGTGTTAAAGCTTTTGCTATGGTAAAAAACGATATTTACCTTTCAAATTTAAAGTATTTTCTAAAAAGTACAAAATGTTTTAAATTTGTTGCAATCTATGGTGAAAATCCTCTTTCAGTTTGACAATTTAAGGTATACTTTAAAATTAAGAAACTAGAAAAAGCTTTTATAATTGAGTTTGGCCATTTGAGAAATTTTAAACATGAATTTGGATATGTTACCACATATAACACCCAAAATTATTAAAAGAGTATTATTTTGCATTTTTAAAAACATTTTGATGAGTTTGGCCCACAAAATTAACCAAGCAATAAGAATGAATAAAAGCCCATGTATAACAAGCGAAAAGGAGCCCCGCTGTTTAACCATATAAAAACGTCTTCACAAAATTTTTAATGGAATTTGGCCGTGTTTGATAAAAGGTGTAAACGGAATTCTAAAGCACATATCTTTTTATATGGCAATATCATATAGGTATTCATCATCCCAACATAAATTTTGATTTGTTGTTATTGCCATAAATTAACGTTATGCAGAATTTATTGGGAAAAATTGAAGGTCTAAGTTATAAGTTATAGCACACTCTTTCCTTAATTAAAAGTATTTTAATAAAATGCAACTATTTTATTTTTTTTATTGTGTGTATAACTTTAAGTTTTTCTGGATCAGGTTATAAAAAAATTTAATACTTTGTAAAAATAAATGGAACAGACTATAAGCCTGTGAGAAATGCATAATGCGTGTTTGTTGATTGATGTCATTCTAAATGAAAATGGAAACTAACGGTAAAGAAACGTGAAATAAACCAAAAATAACATTTATGATTATTTTTAAAAGATACCTCTTTGTGTTTATATAATTAATTAGCCTAGAAAAAAACATTTTGACTTTTCAAATATTTCAAATGTTTGGTAAATTTTGAAGTTTTGGGTTTTATCATATACTTATATATTTTATTAATTTTTTTACAATTATTTTTTTTAAAGGGACCCTAATTTATGGATGGTCAAATGTAGAATTGGTGAGGAAAAAGCCACAGTGGTTCAGTTAATGAGAAAAGTCATAGCCTACCAATTTACTGAAGAGGTTTTTTTTTAATCTTATTTGCATATTTTAAATATATTACATAAAATCTAATTGATGCTTTTTAATATATAAGAAAAAATTTATGCTTGTGTGTAGATATATGTTTTATAAAATTATGTTTTTAGCCTTTACAAATAACTTCAGTTATCTGCAAGGAAGGTCTTAAAGGTTACATCTACATAGAATCGTTCAAACAGAGCCAAGTTAAACAAGCCATAAAGGATGTTAGCAATTTGAGGATGGCTCAATGGAAGCAAAAAGTTATTTTTTATTATATTTCAAAATTTACTTTTGGCTTTGAGTTTTGAGAATTATATAAATAATAAGGGATTATCCATTCTAACTTAAAAATTGTATATTCCATAAGCTAATATATTTTATGAAATTAAATAAGGCATAATATATTTTACGGCTTATACATATTTAATGTCCAAGGTGTGAATTTAAAAATTAGGTCCTTAAATGTGATGCTTAGTTTTGAGGTTAGAACTTGTAAAATTTATTTAAGATTAACTAAGTAGTCGGCTTCGTCTATTTAAATTTTACACACTCATTTTTATTATTCAACGGGCGGAAAAAATTATTCGGGGTAAGTATTAGAAATTAATGTTAATATATGAATTAATTTTGCCGCTATAAGACAATTAACACAAAATTAGAAATAAGAATGGACAAGCTTTGCGTAATTAGGCATAGATTTGTGTCTAGTGTCAATCACTGGCATAAACTCATTTCTTTGAATTAATATTTATGATGAATTTTTAGATGGTCCCTATCAATGAGATGGTTGACGTATTGAAAGTGGTTAAAGAGGTGGGGGCTCTCAAGCCTAAATCATGGGTCCGACTACGTCGCGGGATATACAAAGACGATATAGCACAAGTTAATTACGTGGAACCAGCCCAAAATATAGTTATTATTTTTTTAATATGTTTATTGTAGCACTTATAAAATAAATTTTAGAATAAGAGAGTGCTTTTAGTATAATTCTTTTTTTAAATTTTTTGAACTTGCTAACGTATGATTTTAGTTTAAATATAATAATATCTTTCAAAATTTATAGTTTGAGATGCGCAGGCTTAATATTTTTTGAATTAGGTGAATAATTCAACGCTATTTTGTTTTTATTAATCATGTAATTTTATGTCTGACTAATATGTTAAGGATAATATTGTTCTTAAAGGCTGTATTATTATTTGGCAAGTAATTTTTTACAAATAGCATATTTAATATATCCATAAACCACACAAGCTTCAAAATATTTAATGTTCTAGGCATAAAATAAAAAGACTATTAAAATGAAGCGAGCTCTTGCAGGTAGAATCTATAAAATCTACACCTTTTATATGTTTGTATCTTATTTACGCATCCAAATAGGTTAACCTTAAATTGATTCCACGGATAGATTACACGCGTAATCGGGGCGTATTGCGCCATCTTAACGCTGATAATTCGGGGGCGGAAAAAGATGGCAAGCGGCGTTTTTTTAAACGTCCACCTGCTAAGCTCTTTGACGTGGACGCCGTTAAGGCCATTGGTGGGGAAGTCTCACTCGACGGGGAATACTATGTATTTGAGGGAAACCGGTATTCCAAAAATGGATTTTTGTTCAAAAATTTCAACACGAACGCAATAGTCGCTGACGGTTAGATTTTTTAAAAATATTTAATAAAGCTCTTGTAGTAGTTTCTCTTATCCGTTAGGTACCTCTCCAGTGGGTAGCCCCGCATAATTTAATGAGAATTAGCCGTTGACCTGAGTTAGGCCTAGGTTTAATGGATGGCTTTAGAATTCTTTGGCGTAGAAATTTGTTTTTATGTTAATTTAACTTTTTTGTTTATTTAGTTCAAGAAATCAAATGAGTCCCAACTTATATTTTAATGAGTTGCTTATATTATCAAAATGAGTAAGCTCACCAACTTGATCAAATATGTCAATCTCTGAATTATGGTTTGTAAGTCAACAAAAGTTATTTTATTCCTTTAAGGATTTTAGAGGTTTTTGACATATCAGCAAAAAATTTTGCGGTTTCTCAATAAATAAGTTTATATTTCAAGCTTTCTTACTTACATTATTTTTAGGAATTCCAACACTTGCAGAGCTTGAGAAATTTCACGAAAATGCCGATTCTCTCGAAGATATCAACATAAGACCAAATAGAACTCTAGATGTTCACAAGTATGCTTTTCATATTTAAGTAGCTCAAGGCAAACTTGATTTTTTTAAATTTTTATTTATTATTATATTATGTAATGTTTCTGCCATAGTTTTTTTGTTGCGAAATTTATTTTAAATATGAAATTATTAAATTTTTGTTCACTTCAAAATCACTATATTTTTAAAATATTTAGATATACTGGAAATATATAATTATTTAAAATCGTCGTTTAACAAATTTATGCCTATGTTTTTTATAAACATTTTCTTCAGTTTTACTGCGGGCGACATAGTTCAAGTCATTGAAGGAGATTTGCTTTACTTGCAAGGCAAAGTTATGACCGTCGAGGGTTCCAGCATAACCATTGCGCCTAACCATGCCGAACTTAAGGACCTATTGAATTTTCAGGCTCACGAATTAAAGAAATTTTTTAAGATTGGTGATCATGTGAAGGTTATATCTTTTTTAGCTTAGGAGAATTGTTTGGTTTTATTTTTGTTTTCCAAACCTTTGAAGCTTTTAGAATTTGTATCTCTAGTTCGTTGTTTTTAAATTGTAACAAAATTTGATACTCAATTCTTCTTATAACAGTGTATTATTTATTTATTTATCTCTTAAGGGTGTCTTACTATCTATTTACTAATAGTACCTTTTATTATCTCTATGACAATTTTTTGTAAAAATTAAATGAATATCTTATTTTTTTGGCAAAACACTACAATAATTATGGCGGTAAAATTATTTTTAGTTTTTAAATAAAACACTTTTTTACAAAGTGTTGCCATTCTTAACAATTACAACTTAAAACATTGTTTTTGGTTTAATTTTTTTTTTAAGAAACTTTTAAAATTTTTCAAATAAAATGACTCGCCGTTTACTCGATACATTTTATCTTACGTTAGGTATTAAACGGGAGGTTTGAAGGTGACACCGGGCTAGTTGTTCGCGTCGAAGAAAACACTATAGTCCTATTTTCCGACCTAACCATGCACGAAATCAAGGTCCTGCCTCGTGACTTGCAACTCTCCCACGAAATTTCAAGGGGCGTCGATTCTCTCGGCCAGTATCAACTTGGGGATCTTGTTTTCTTGGAGTAGAAATTGTTTTTTTATAACATTTTCATGGTTAGCACCATATAAAGTTTTTTTGATATCGAAAAATAGCTATTTAAATTGGAATACCTCATCAATATTAAAGATACCATATGTACAAGCGCCGTAGTTTATATTTATAATATGTATTGAAATATATATAAAAAGTTCTTTAAATTTTGTTATACTCTTAAATTAAAACGCTCATCCAAAGGCATCATATGTTTTTTCAGCTCTGAATCATACTGAAGAGCTTTTGTTGGTGATTTTATTTTGGTGTATTAGAAATGAACTCACACTCACGAATTATTTTATGCACAATTTTTTTTAAAAAGTAAATTCAGTTTGATTTGAATTACGAGAATTTATTTGGCGCTTTTAGGTTCTCTGAGGGCAGAGATATTTAAATATCCCAAGAATAAAAAATGCCCCATTTATTCTTTTTTAATACCGAATAAAGATTATTATAAATTAAAATTAAACAAGGATAAAGTCGAAATGTATAAAAAATATTTATTCATGCCTGCTATTTGTAAAAAGTATTTATAAGATTTAACATTATGTAATATTGAGTAGCTGGTGTGTTTAAGGATTTTTTTTTCTATAATTCTGTATTCTCATTTTATTTTATAGTTCATAAAAGCAGATGTCTAGTATTAAAAAAAGATTAAAATTTGCATTTTACATTTTGAGCAACAAACGCCAGATATCTTATTCTACCTTGCCATCATCAATTTTTCATTATTTTTTTCTCATATTTATTTTTTGTTCTTGTTATTCTAGCCCCCAAAATTTAGGTGTTATCGTCCGTATCGAAAAAGAATTTTTTCAAGTCCTTAATACACTCGGCAAGATAGTGCGTATAAAACCTCAATCAATTTTGCGTAAAAAGGACTCACATCGAGCTGTATGCTTAGATTCGTCGCAAAACAAGCTCCAAGCTAAAGACGTCGTCAAAGTTATGGAAGGACCACACCAGGTTTTAGATTGTGAAGCTGTATTTTTAAATATTTTTTAATTAAAAGAAATTGTCAATTTGAATATTTTGTAATAATTTGGCAATGAATTAAATTTTCAAATTATATGTATACACTTTGAATTGTCTGTTGGCTTATTTTGTTTTTACAGATCGACAAAACAAAATTTACAATATAATAGGAATAAGATAGAAGGATATTTAAACATATTTAATTTTAAATTATTTTCTTCTCTTTTTGAAATGAAATATTATTCGCCAGATTTAATCATAATTGTAAAAAAATATTTTATATTTTTATTAATTCGATTTTTTGTTATGTAAACATTTTTTTTATATTCAGCAGGCTCCAAAAAATTGTTTATATTAAACCAATGTTGGTTTTCAATGGCTAAAATTTTTATTGCGGTCGAACAATAATATTTTTATTAGATTAAAGTATTTGTTAAGTTGAATTAGTCTTCAAACCGGGCAGTGATATTCCGGCTCGCCCCTAATATTTTTTATTTTAGGCCCAGCCCGAAAATTTTGTATTACAAGCTAAAAATGATTTGTTGTAAATTATAAGTAAAATACAGTGTAGAAGTAATACCCTTTATCGTGTCTATAATTATCATTTTTAGTTCTTGTTGATATAAGTTAAAAAAAAATAAGGAATGATATTTAAAATCGGCCCAGCCCGAATTATTTTTTTTTAAATTCAGGCTCGGCCCCTTTTTGGTGTAAGCCGGCACCGGGCTGGACAGGCTTCCGGGTCCCTCATTTCGTTTGATTTTTTTTTTCAACCATTTTATCTTTAAAGTTTTGTGTTTTTTTTAATATTTTAGAAAATTTATTATATCGTTAAGTGGTAGTGTGAGTCTGCTAGCTTTAGTATTTTCAATTTGTCGATCTGTGTTTTAATTAGAGAGATTTATGTTGCCAAAAAGACAGATTTGCACTTGGTACCTACCTAATTAGAAATGTTATGCCTGTACAAATTCTATATTATAATTACCTAACTGTTTTAATAATCATTTATAAAACATTAAGTAAAGTGTATATTGTAAAGTTTTTTTTTTCATTATGTAGGGTAAAGAAGGAACAATAAAGCACATTTTCCGTAACTTCGTATTCTTGCATTCAAAACTGCACACAGAAACAGCTGGAATTTTTCTTTGTCGTGCCCGCCATTTGCAAATGGTTGGTGGAAATTCCAAAGTAAAATACCCTGTTTAAGATTAATTATGAAATTTTAACTCAATTGTAATTTCATATGTTTTTTTAGTAATAAAAATTTATATCTCATTGCTTTGCTTATTATATGAAAATTTTAAAAGTTTTTTTTTCTAATATTTGAAATATATATTGTTTAAATATAAATGTAAGTATTAAACCAAATTGTTTTGAATGTCATGTATATAAAAATATTTCTAAAATAGATTTGAATTAATGTTTTCTTGCATATTTATTATTAACTTTATAAAAAAAATTTAATTTTATAAGATCGTTGATCGGAGTGACCATCCTTTTGGATCTCTTCCTTCCAGTTTTGTACCTATGTCTCCGAGAATTGCTGAAAGTCCACAACGTAACAATGACTCGGCTTCAACTGTAAAATAATTATTCTGATTTTTTTTCCATTTTGGAAGCATGCCTATGTCGAATTTAATTAATGGATGATTTAAAAGTTTTTTCAGTGCTAGTTGAATGCAGCGGGAATAATTGTTTTTTTTAATTATTTTACTAAATATTTCAAATAAAAGGCCGCTAGAGTTTATTGGTTTAAGATGGATGCATGGGTTTTACATGTTAATTATTCATTGTCAAATTATTAACAAAGTTTTTTTATTTTTATTTACTTAATCATGAATGGTTTAATTATCACAATATATTTAAATCAATAATATATCAAAAATAATTTTATTCTATAGCCATTAGATAAAAAATAATATGTCATCTAAAATATTTAACAATTTCGAACAATTTTTGTGTTGCATTCGATTTACATGTTAAATAAAATTTTAACTTTTTATACAAAAAAAACAAGTGTATTTTAAATTTAACTTTATTAGGACATATTTCCGTCTATTCACAAATGTAGGCTTAAAATCGCTCTAAAAAAATGCTAAAAAAAATATTTTTTTATTACAACAAAATTGTTAATCAGCAAAAATGACCTTTGCCTTGTTAAATTATAATTTAATTTGGCCTTAGATATAGTTATAGATCAAACGCTTTTAAATACAATTTTAGTTGCAACTTTTCTAAATTTATATTTTTATCACCAAATTTTACTTTTTAGGGGCACCCTTCTGCCGCAGGCACGCCAGGTTCGACCTCAGGTGGACCTGGGCGCACTCCAGGCTTCAACAACCAATACCGTAGACCTAACACATCAAGGACCACGCGGGATCATACACTCATTGGGCAGACCGTAAAAATTATCAGTGGACCCTACAAAGGTTGAAAATAATTTACGGGTTTTACCGTTTTAAATTTTATAGGGGAGGTTTAAAGTAGGGTCTTTAAAAAAAATTATTTTTTTCTTTTTTTTTGTTTAACAAAGTATTTTCTGGGCTTAAATTAAATTTTTTAACTATTTGTAAATATGCGTTTTTTCACAAAATAAAAATTTGAAAATTTAGAAAAACAAAGTTTATAGGAATATTAATAATTTGGCCTCAATGGAACAAATTAGGTATCTCAATTACACAATCATTTTTACCACTCCTAAAACCACATTTAATTGCCAATTTTCTAATACTTTTATTAAAGGCGACATAATTTTTGTATTTTTTGGCCTATTTTAATCCAGTTATCAAGGGCAAAAATATACTTGCCCGCCTAATTATATATTTTGTCGCACTCTGATTTACCTATGGCTCGCTTGGCCTCGTCGATTAATAAGTAGTTAGGGCAAATTCATTATTTTGAATTTTCAAATATTTTTTTCTTAATTCAAATGCTATGAAAAAAACATTTTACACATAATGTTATTTCTGAATTAAGGGCAATGGAACAATATTATTTTAAGAAAAAAATCTACGAAATTTTGTGTACGCAATATTTGACTTTGAACTTGCCTTTGGTTAATATAAATCATGGTGTGTGTCAAAGACTTTATATATTAAATAAAAAAATTATTTTATTTTGACTCTTCCTGTCTGGTTTATAATTTAAAGTTCGGCCGACATCGGGCTAGGCGGGGCCTACAAACCTTAATGAAATATTTAATATTATAGGTATAGATTTTCGCATCTTTTTTCTTCTAATTTTTACTTAAGGATTTGAAAATTAAAGTGCAAATAAATCATAATTTTTTTCACATAATCAGATGCTGGGCATTAAACTTTCATTAGAAAATAATGTTACATGTTTGAAAATTACTAAATTATGCCTTAAGAAAATTTAAAACAAAAGATGAAGCAATTAATTTTAAAATTTTGGAATAAAAATTAAAAAGTGAATTTTACTTGCGAGTAGCTGCGGACTGGTTTGCTTTTCGCTATTATTGCAATACAATGCCACTTACACGCAAATTTATTTTAAATTTTCTGTGTGTAAGAATTTTATTGTGAACATGCTGTTTTAAATTTTAAATATATTATTTTAACTATTTTCATTTAAAGTTGAAAGTAATTTTAAGAATATTGTAATTAATATAACAAAAATCCATTTTGATTATTTTTTAAATTAGTTCGCTTTTAATATATTAGGGTATATGGGGATCGTGAAAGATGCAACGGAAAGTACGGCACGTGTCGAGTTGCATTCCAACTGTCAAACAATTCTGGTTGATCGCGTTCGCATTGCCTCTACCACGTATGAGCCCTATCCATATTTTTTAATTTTTAAATTGTATTTTACAATATTATTTTTTTATATTTAACTGATTAAATCAAAATGCTCATTTTGATATTTTCATGTTTGGTGTATTGAATAGTCTATAAGAATGATAGATATTTTACTTTTTTTTAACATTTTTCTCAAAAATTTATAATGTTAGCTGGCTTACAAAGTTTGATTTAAAAACGGGAAGCCAATTTTTACTAAAGTGGTAGGTATGGTCTTTTAAGTTAGTTCATATGACTTAAAAATTTGTCGAGCTGTGTTATATAAAACAAATCAGCTGGAATAAGATATTATTTAGCGAGTCTAACAATTGCTCTTTTATTAAAATAAACTTCAGTTTATTATCAATTTCGCAATTTAAAAGTATGTTGGTTTTCAAAATTTTCACTTTTATATTAAAAATGATAAGTTGTGGACAAAAATGACATTATTTAATTATTATTGCAATAATAATTATATATGTGTCTAAGTATATTGAAGAAATAAATGTGATCTGTTTACAAAATTTAATTGCAAAGGTTCAATAATTCCCAAAATTTATTTGGAAAGAAAGTATGATTTAGAGGCTTAGATTCTTTATAATTTTCTGACAACTGTTTCTCTTATATATTACGATATTTTTTAGGGGAAACGTTTCCGGCTCATCTGCTGCTGGTACGGGCGCTTTCGGTGGCCTAACCCCCAGCGGCGGCGCCATGAGCGCCTATGGTCGAACGCCTGCGCATACACCTATGTATACTCTCGGGTCGAAAACGCCATTGCATGGATCACAAACCCCGTTGCATGATGGTTGTTATCATTCATATTTTGTTTTTTAATTTATTCCATTTGGCAGATTTGAGTACAACTTATGGTTATAAAACAATGATTACTCAATATATTTAAAAAAAAATTGGCTGTATATCCAGTTTTCCGAATACAATAATTAGACACAACTAAGAAAATAATTGTACAAAATTTCTCTTTATATGTTTTTTACTATCTTATTTCGTTGTTGAATCATTATTCGCTTTTTATTTGTAATAATTCACTATTTTTTATTCAATATTATTATTTTTTATATAATTTGCTGTTGGCCAACTCAAATTTTTTTGAATTTATGATTGCCGTGCAGGTAGTCGAACCCCTCATTTCTCAGCCAATATGACACCCTTGCACGAGGGCGGCAATCGCACCCCAGGGCATTACGGTTCGGGAGGCACAGGCGCATGGAATCCTAAGATACACAATACTCCCGCAAGGTACCTATTTTTCAAAAATATTTCACAATATTGTCTTTCTCTTCGATTTGGATTATCCATATTTTTTTTACTTTGATTTGAATTTTGGAAATTGTAAATATATCATATCATGATTACTACCGATAATTTATTAAAATATTTTATTTTAAAAGTTTTAAAATTGTCAGATTAAGGAAATTTATTAATTTTTTAGTGGCTTTAGATAATTTTTAAAGCAATGTAAAAAAAATCCAATCTTTAATGTTTATTTTATTTTGTTCCACAATTTTTTAGTTATTCACTTAAACAATTTTTTAGGTCAAATCGGCCCGATGAAGACGTGGAAGATTTTAAATTTGAGGGTAATATGAGCGCCTCTATCTCGGAGGATGAAGATGCTAGGAGTTATTCTTCTAGTATAATTTTATTTAGTTAATCTCGTATTTTACAATATTATTGTAATTAATAAATTTTATGTCCTATTTTACGCAATGAATATTTAAAAAAATGTTTTCTTTGGTCTTAAATAAATTTTTTTACCGCAGTCTCAATCATGTTCAATTTTTAATTTTTGATTATGTTGTCTATCTTATGGCCTACAATAATTTTGTTTATTTATAAGACCGACTTCAAAGGTGTATGAATATTAAATCCTTTTGATAAATGTAGACTTCAATAAAAATAATTTTTATTTTAATCTATATGTTAATTTAAATTTTATTAAATTTTGAATAATTTAGGTGTTGATTGGGCCAGTGATCATATGATAATTTACATCAAGGACTCTTACGATGACAACGAATTGGTAGGGACAAATGGAATCATTCGCGGTGTTTCGGTAATTTTCTTTTCCCAATTCATATGTGTTGCTACGCGTTAAGCACAAAATAGCATAGATATAAACTAATGATATTTCATTAATTTTATGAAATTAATAGTATCACTTTAATTGATGCTTAGTTTTTAATATTCTAAGGGGTTATGAGAGTTTATAACAGCTATTTTTTATATAACCTAAGTTTCTGGTGCTGAGTAATAAATCAGAATTTTGCTAAATTTTTAAAATTTTTAGCTATAGTGTATTTATTAATTTACTTGATTTTCCAGATTATAGAGTCTATTTTAATAAAGTTGGAGCGATTAAAAAATCAACACAAGTAAATAAATTTGGCATTCGCCCATTTTTTTATTGAAATTTTTTTTGACCTTATTTAAAAACTATTATAGCTCATTATTATTTGCTGATTTTGGCTTAATTTCAGGTATTTGGATTATTTTTTTACCACTTGATTACTGGTCCATAAAAAATGAAGTCATTAGTGTAAAAAGGCCAATAATTTATTCATAATAGCTTTATCAAACCATACTAAATTTTTTTTACATGTTTATTTTTTGTTGTAATTGATGTAAATGTTTTTTAAATATATGATAATAGCGATTTTTTCAATAAAATAATCGTTTAGTTACAGCTAATATTTATTTGTTATTTTTGTTTGCTTCTTCCTCTGAATTTTAGTTTTTTTATATTTTCTTGTATGAATTAAAAATTTTTATTAAAATATTAATCCTTTAGAACAATATGGGTACAGTTTATATACCGAGCTTGGAAAAAACGATAAGTATTTACCTGAATAACATAGAGCCCGTTCCGCCTGGTATTGGCGATACAGTATAAGATTATTTAATTATATGAAAAATAATTGGGTCAAAATCTGATTTCTTAGAACTTTGTCATGGTATAATTATGTTATTATTCTGATTAACTTTTTTACATTTATATAATACCAAACCAATAATTAAATTATTTCTTTATAATATACAAAATAAATTGTAAATAAAATTAATAACATAAATTTTGAAGGTACTTTCCTCCTTTCAAATCGTATGTCCAGTTTTTGTCATTTAGTTTTACAAGCTTAGTCGCAAAGGGACTAGTTTGAACATTTCGTCCAATAAACGAAGATGCCAATTTATTTTTAAATAGTGGCTTATATCATGATTAATTGGCTTGTTAAAAGTCTACACTGGTCATGGCGACTTTTTGGGGATATTTTGCAAATAATATGACAGAAAGGTTTTTATAGGAATTTTTAAAATACAAAAATTCTTTCGTTTTTCAATTTGTAGGCTAAAAGTTATACAATATTATAATTATGTTTGTTATTGTAGCTTAAAATTCTTGATGGAGATAGCAAAAACAAGGTTGGAAGATTGGTTGGGATCGAAGAGGATGACGGTTGTGTTAAATTGGAAGATGGTTAAAATTTGATTAATTTATTCTATGATATAAATGAGCTAAAGTTTTCTTTGTTAATTTGTGTCTTAGTAATGTCTTAGTAATAAATCTAGTCAATTTAAAAAGTAAAAGTTTTTGATTGATTAGCCGCCAAATATACCATATATTTTTATATTTTTGGCACATTCACTTTTGACATTTACTCTTTATCGGTTGTTCATTTTAGCTAACCTTTTTTTCCAATTTACCAACTAATATGTACTGTAATAAATTATAAAATGTTAAAGTTTTGTGCTTTTACAACTTTGTTTGATTTATGTTAACTAGTTATATTTATCACTCCAAGCTGCCTATACCTACAGTATATAAACCCTGAATTTAATCGGCACAATATCATAATATCACTTTCCACAAATTTACATTTTCTTGTCTCACATTACTTTACACTTTTTCTTGTTGGTGATCAATTCATTTAATTTACCGCAAATAAATCGATTAAAGCAAAACAGTAATTATTACTGAAACAATGCGCGGTAAAAAGTAAATAAATTTTTAGAAAAAAGTAACTACCGTTACCAAAGTTTGATGAAATAATATCATGTTTTTTCAGGTGTTAAATTTTTTAGCAAACTTTATTTTTCGCAAGCCTATCTATTATTAGCATTAACGGAAGAAAGAGTCAATGTTTTGACCATAAATACATACATAGGTTTAGTTCAATATTTTACGTTTACCCTATAGCCTCCCAGCATCGGCCCAAATATTTCATAGGGCAATGTCGCTAATATTTGTAGTCCTAGAAGATGTTTTTGCCTATCTAGATGACATAATTATCATTGGCCAGATGATGCAGGAACACAATGCAAGACTTTTTATCGCATTAGGTCGCATCAAGGAAAAGGGGATGAGATTAGGTCAAAACAAATGCACATTTTTTTTTTGTAAAAATATATTTAGGACATGAGATTAGTGCACAAGGTATCAGACCTTTACTTCAAAAAACCAAAGGGTTGATGAAAATGAGAGATCCTAACAATAAAGCAGAACTTTTCTCAATACTTGGTACATTAAGTTATTATCACAGGTATCCTAGAGTACAAAAAATTTCGGCACTACTTTACAATCTCTGTAAAAGGATGTCAGTTTTAGCAAAAGTTTACAGTAAGTATAACTATTCAGTTTCCATTATATTTTTCGGAAATTTTCGAACATATTCGTGATGGTATAAACTATTAATAAAGATATACAACCCACATGGACAATTTTTCACAATAGTTGTTCATATTCAATTAAATTCGCTAAACAATTAAGTTTGGCAAGTTTCCAATTTTTTTTCAGCCTATGACGCTCGCCATGCTATTAAAGCGTAGCGTTAGACGCTAAGATTTTTGGAAATAATATTAAAACCCAAGTTTTTTTTTACTATTTAAATTTTAAAGGGTTTACGTACAATATAAAAATTCAAGAGAATTATTTAAGTAATGGCATGATAATAAGAAAGATTACCCCAATCCAAATACTGCAATTTATTAATAAAATGCCTTATATGGTCAAATAATTTTTAGCAGTAGACAGGGAAGCATAAATGCCTAAATAATAAGATAGATTCCTTACGGATTAAAAAAGTGAATAACGCCAATGGTACGTAGTTTAAACATAAAACTTTGTTTTTCAGTTTTTCTTAATTATCAAGCATAAAGAACCGTGACATTTTGTCCGAAGTTGGCAGGTGGACAGTCCAGAGTGTTTAGTAAGATATTTTTCCTTTTATAGGTAGCTTATTTAAACCAACGTCATTATGCCCAAAGTTTTTATTTCCCGCTTGACGGTGATATACCCGCTATGTCGGAAGAATTAAGTCGGCATATTAAATAATTATAATTAAAATTAGCCGCATATATTTTAAAACTAGGGTTACGTTGGAAGCATAAATTATAAAAATATTTATAAAGTTTTAACTGAAAGCAAAGCAAAAACCACCTTTGTATGATTAGAATCAGAAAGTTCTTGATAATTAAAAGTTAATGTTAATGTAAAAATTTCAAACCTTAAAACAAAACTTGCAATGCTCACGTATGGATAGTTATTAAGCGATGCACAATCAAAACGGTAACCACAAATCTAGACTTCAAGACTATGGGAATACCTGATTATGGCTACGATAGAAACAATCATGAACAGACTTAATCGACTGCGCACATTCACACTAATTTTCTATAATTGAAACAGATAGCTTACGCTATACTTTTCGTATAGGGTAAGGTGTCTTAGTAATGTCTTAGTAATAAATCTAGTCAATTTAAAAAGTAAAAGTTTTTGATTGATTAGCCGCCAAATATACCATATATTTTTATATTTTTGGCACATTCACTTTTGACATTTACTCTTTATCGGTTGTTCATTTTAGGTAACCTTTTTTTCCAATTTACCAACTAATATGTACTGTAATAAATTATAAAATGTTAAAGTTTTGTGCTTTTACAACTTTGTTTGATTTATGTTAACTAGTTATATTTATCACTCCAAGATGCCTATACCTACAGTATATAAACCCTGAATTTAATCGGCACAATATCATAATATCACTTTCCACAAATATACATTTTCTTGTCTCACATTACTTTACACTTTTTCTTGTTGGTGATCAATTCATTTAATTTACCGCAAATAAATCGATTAAAGCAAAACAGTAATTATTACTGAAACAATATGATAACCTTTATTTATTGTATTAAAATGTTAATTATTTTTGTAAAATTATTCTATTAAACTGTTTTACGTATCTAAATATAGCTGAAACTTAAAATTTATTAAATTTTTCTTTAATTTGATTAACCTTTAAAAATATTCTTGTTAATTGTTTAAATATTTTATTGTTTACAATTTATAATTATATTTACAGGTAGCATTGACCTTATCCCGCTGAAAATGTTGTGCAAAATTCAAGCTGAAAATTAACTCCGTTAAAAGACATGTTATTTATTAATTTTAATTATTGTTTTTTATGTTTTTTGTAAAAACTTGTTTTATTTTATTCGTTATAATTTTTAATAAAACATTACTTTATTAAAAACAATAAAAATTTGATGTATATTGTTTTTCTTAAATTGGCTATTGACACACTTTTATATAACACAGGTCGAGAAAAATTAGTAAAAATAATATACATTGGCCTTATTTCATATATCTTATCCATTTTTCGCTAGAAAAATTACGGCTATTTTGTTAGCTAATCAAAAAAATGGCCAAATTTGCCGAAATGACTGATTTTGTGCCTTCGGGAACACCTAAAAAGATAAAATGAGAAATAACATTTTTAAGTACATTTAGCTCTTATACTATTCAGGATAGAGAATATTTGGCACTAGGGCTTGTCAAAACTCCGTAATGGGGAAGGAGTCCATAAACTCCGGAGTTTTTTTTATGGAATTTGTTAGTTAATACATGTAATTATGACATAATTAGCTGTTTCATTTATTTACAAATTTCATCAAACAAAATAAGTTTGGTCTACAAAAACATAAATTCCAATATTTCCAAGCTAATTTTAACTAGCAAATTAGTAACTCCATTATAGACTCCTTCGATTCCGGAGTTTTGACGCGCCCTATTTGGCACCATAACTTAAAGAACCGATATATTATCTGTTTTGAAATTAACAATATTATTTGAAGTCTGAACTTAACATTTTAGTTGTCTTGTATATATATATATATAATTTTTTTCTAAATTTTTTTTTATGCTTATGAAGTGTGATTAGGAAAATAATTAAATTTGATAATTTTTAAAATGGCTGGTCTGGTCGATCTTAATAAGTCGCATTCTATAACTTACTCAGGCTCACCATAATATAGATTTTACGTACTTATCTGAAATTTCTCAATATTTTCTTTTAATACCAGGGTGGGAAACTGGGTTGTCCTAACATATTCTTTACAATATTTATATGAAATAACGAGTCTTTTAATCTATGGGGGGGGGGGGGGGGGGGGGGGTTAAGAGAGGTTTTGTTGCTTTCGCCCTTATTTTCAGTTTCCCGTTATACTAGGGTAGGCCTATACGAACTTTCGTACTACATTAGATCCAACATACAGATTGAGGACATCATTCTTTAACATCCTGTGGCTCTCTGTTTTTGTATATTATAATAATAATTATCACACCTTTCGATCAACAATTATTTTTATTATTTATTTTCCTTGGATTGAGTCTTGGTTAGTCATGTCAAATAATCTGTATAAGAACCCCGCTTTAAATTTTTCATAACGCATTACCTGATTAAAATGATTTCTTGTGTAATACTTAAATCCCGTTTGCCCTTTTAAAAAATTTCTTCAAACTCCGTTTCGTTATATTATGAATAAAAGTTTTAGATGTGTAAAGGCTTCATTCGCACTATTAAACTCGGTTTTCCATAATTTTTTTTATAAAATGTTCTAAATTTTATGTTCAAGTATTTCACATTTTACACATCTCATTTGGACCAATTAACAAAGAAAACCTCTAAAATTTAAAAACAAAAAATGTGATTAAAAAATTTTCAATATATGAGGTTGGCCATTGTTCGGACACATTAACACAATATAACACAGGTCAACAATTTTTTGAGAGATATGAGTTAACTACAGAGATCAAATGCCATCTTAGGAAATATCAAATCCGTTTACAGTTTTTCCTAATCAAACTTAGTTAGTCAGTTATAAACATTAAAAATTTTAGAAAAAAAAGGTTAAAAAACCAAAAAAGATTCAAAAACAAAAATAAATTAAAATTTTATTTTAGCATATTTACAATAGTTAAACTGTTAAATTTAAACTTCAAATAATATTTTCATAAACCGATAATATATCGTGTCGTTTTAAGTGTGGACGCGAAATATTTTGTATTATTTAAAGAGCTTGATATATTAATAAAAATTTTAATTTATTATTTTTGATTGAAAATTTAAGTTACAATGGATTTTAATATGTAAAAAGATTTTTAATTTTTTTTTTAGGGTATATTTAGATCTGTCAATTGTCAAAAAGGCCATTTTTCGTTATAGATGAATCTTAGGAGCCAAAGACGGAAGAAACTAAAAAAAGACGAAAAACACATATGATAGGCCATCATGGGGATGCATTCTTTTATGTTTTCATAATAATCACGTTTCTGACATAAATATTTGTTGACCTGTGTAATGGGCCAAAATCATCCGAAAAACTTATTTCAATATTAAATAATTTTCACGTTTGGTCAACTAGCAAATCACTAATTATAAGAAAATTTTATAATCAAATCTGAAATGAAAGTGCAAACGCATTTGGAGAGGGGGCACATGTCTTTATTGCTTCGTATATGTAATCATTATTCCGACAAAAAGTATTGGCAGATATGTGAGAATTTATTAAACATTATGTTGCACACAATAAATATAGTATTAAAAAAAACAATTAAATGGATTTTTAAAGGCACGCTCAAAAGCATATTTTGGAATAACAAATATTTTAATTTTTTCTATTCCTTCAGAAAAATAATTAAGCTAGATGAAAATTAATTATTTACTTCTGAAGACTTAATTTAATAATTTATTAATAATTATTTTGTTGTTTATCCTTTAGTTTAAAAACAGTGTTTTATCGAAAATATTAAAACACTTTGACTGTTTTAAATATTGCAAACGTACAAGTTTCAAAATGTGTTTGATCAATTTTTTTAAATTACTGATGTGTCTGTCGCCTGCCAACAAGTCTAAATTTATTTTTCCATTACATGCATGCAAACTCATATTTAGTTTTGATGAAATTTAAAATTTTTTTGGTTAGTAATTATTTAAGCTACCAGACACCTCTGCAATTGAAAATATTAAGTTAAAAAAAATTATATTAAAACTTCAAAATGCACTTTACAATATTTTAACAAGTGTTGATTTAAAAACAAAATATATGAAAATTAAATAGAAAAAAATAAAAAATTTTATTAAGCGTTAAAAAACTAAAAAACAATTATATATATCAACAAAAAATAGAGTAAATTTTTTGAGAGTTATGAGTTAAAAACAGAGATCAAACCTGCCATCTTAGGGAATATCAAATCCGTTTACCGTTTTTCCTAATCAAACTCACTTAGTTTATAAACTTTGAAAATTTAAAAAAAAAGGACAAAAAACCAAAAAAAGATTCAAAAACAAAAATAAATTAAAATTTTATTTTTGCATATTCACATATACTGTTAAATTAAAACTTTAAATAATATTTTCATTATAAACCAATAATATATCTAGTTGTATTTAAGTTTGGACGCGAAATATTTTGAGTTATCTAAATGCCGATGTAAGAGTGTATTAATAAAATTTATTCTTTATTTGTGATTAAAAATATAAGTTATAAGAAATTTTTATATGCAAAATAAATTTTTAAATTTTTTCTTTTTAGGGTATATTTAGATTTGTCAATTTGGTCAAAAAAACCATTTTTCGATATAGATGGATCTAAGGAGCCAAAGGAAGAAACTAAGAAAAACGAAAAATATATATGAGATTAGGCCATCATTAGGATGCATTCTTTTATGTTTATAAAATTCACGTTTCTGACATTGATATTTGTTGATCTGTGTAATAGTACTTAATGTACTACTTACGATCCCGTTTACCCTTTGACGAAATCTGGTCTAACTTCCGTTAAATTTTAGTTAAAATTTTAGATTTGGTATAAAATGCGATATTTAAAAAAAAATTCAATTAACAGAGGAATTTTGGCCAACCATTAAATAATGAAAAATTGCAAAACTAAAATTTGGACGTGGTTGAAGATTGTAAACAGATTATGAATTAGCAAAATATAGGTAAATCATCCCAATCGAAAGTATTAGTTTTTTAAAATGTGCTAATAACAAACAATGCTACCAAAGGCACTGTAAACAAGATTGTTTTAAAAGTAAGTGTCAACGATACTTCTAATTTATAATTTGTTATTTTTTTTATAATTTTTAATTTCTTATAATTTTATATAAAATCTAAGTATATTAGGCATTTTTTTTAACCTGAAGTTTTGTTACTTATGTAAAAATATATATTTTATAATTACTAGTTTTAAAATCTCGAGGTCTCAAATATTTTACTTTGCAAATTTTGAATGTACAACAGGTTGGGAACGATTGTTATAAAAAACGGAAAACCGAATAGTTAAAAATTTATAATGAAAACGCTTTAGAGTGTAGGAGTCTTCTATTTATTTTATGACCCCAGATGAGGGTATAGAAAATGTAATATAAATAGATATGTTATGCGTAGAAAATAAAGGCACGTGGCTTCGGTCAGCCAATCCTTGATTCATTTGCGTCCCTAGGCCAACTTTGCCAAGTCGGCCAAAATACCTTTTTTTTTAATTTACTATCTTTGAAACCATAATATGTATTATAACAATCCCCATGATGGCTTTATCTCTTATATATTTTTCGTTTGGCTTAATAAAAATATTGTGGCTCCTGGCCAATTTTTTTAAATTTTGGATCCAGATCAAATTTGACACGCTGATTACGAATTTATTTTTTAAATTAATCGCTATCTTTAGGTTTGGAAAAATTTGACTTTGAAAGTTTAAAAATGGCCGTTTATTGCCAATATGGATCAGCTGATCGATTTATAAGATTTGGGAAGTTAGGTTAGTATAAACTAGTAATAGGTGTGTTAGGTTTTGTTGTGTTGGGTTTAATGTAATGTTTAGGATTAAGGTTGGTGTTAGGGTAAAATTAGGTTTAGAAAAAAACCCTAACACTAACCACCCTATAACCCTAACACTAACCCCTTCGCCAAACCTCGACTGTGCTCACATTAGCGTCTGCCTTGTAGAAGCTAAAACAGGTAGATTTTTGGATTTTTTAGGCAAAAAAACCAGAAATTGAACAGCTTTAAAAACGAATTGATTACCATAAATCTAAATAATTTTTTTATAAAAATTGGATCAGCTGTTTTTTAAGCATTAAACGGCCATTTTTAAAGTTAAATTTCACTAAAACTAAAAGAGAGCAGCAAATTTAAAAAACAGACTCATAACCAGCGTGTTAAACATGATTTAAACATATCGAGTTTTTATACATTTTTTTAAAAACATTTAATTTTATAGCTGGCTTACTATTGAAGAACTGTAAACGAATTTTATAATCGCTACGATGGCAGGTCAATGTAGTTCATAGGTTGCGGAAATTTGTTGACTTGTGGAATAAATCTTACAGCAAAGTTTAGTTTCTCGTCAAATTTATGTTATTAACATAGGAATTTTAAAAAATATTTAAATATAATGAAACATTTAAACCCACGATTAGCACTGTGGGGTCCATCCCCAGCACATTTTGAATTTTGAATGTCTTCAAAAATATTATATATTATGGGCTAAATTTTTGTGACTTTTTTCTTAAATATATAATAAACAAAACTAGTAATTAAAATTTGGTCTAAGTCTAATAACAAAATTTGTTAAGAAATTAAAAATTCTGTTGGGGTCTATAGGGACCCCACCCTCTCAATTTCAATGTTGAAAACCATGTTATCGCCTCGATGTAAATTTAAACTTAAAATTGCAACCTTATATTCTAGTCTTTTTCAATTATTATTATTATTAAGTATATAAAATGTTTGTATTGTATATATAATAAATATTTTTTTTTCTCTTTAAAATATCTAGTTTTTATGGTAAATAATATTCAAAAATAATTTTTTATTTCATTTTTTTCATAAAACTTTCTAAGTATGTTCTACTAGACCTAAACACACGATTTGATTAATAGAATTGATACATTTAATTTATTGACCTGATTTATTTAATGTAATATGGAAGAATGAAAAATTCCATTATTTTATTTTTCTATCAAATATAATTTGCAATATTCGTGATAATAACTTATATTAGTTTATACTTAACGTATTTCTCTTCAAAAAAATAAAAAAATATAGACTATAGCTTTAAAACTTTTAAAATTGTAGAAGTTTAAAATTGGGATCCGTATGGACCTCACTATAGCATAAGCGTTCAACTCACCCTACCATTCGCGGTTTAAACGTAGGGGTTGTTTTACAAATTAACCTTTATAAATTATAAAGGTTGTTTTTCAAAACTGTGTAATTAAAAAAATTTGGAATATCTAAAAATTAAATAAAACTAAAATATAATGTTTGCTAAAAATACAATTTAGATTAATGAGGTGGGGCTGAAATCCAAGCAAAAAAAAGCATTCAACATAACAGATAAAGGAAAAGATTCTCACCGGGTTTTAGAGAGTTTTCTTGCAATTATGACAATAGATTTAGTTTTCCTTTCAGCTCAGATTTGTTTATTGCGTCCAATTAGACTAATATAGTATATTTCTACTATTAAATTTTTAATATATCTATTGGTATTTGATCCAAAGTCTAAAAGGCAAAATCCCCTGCTTTCAAGCACATTTTTGTAAAAATTACTTAAAACATTGAAGAAACTGAGTATTTAAAACATCGAACAAAACCGAAAGCCGAAAACTATTTTTTTTAGAGCAAAATTCCAGCTTTGTAAGGCAGAACCTAGTAAAAACCTTTAAAACATCTGTGAAATATTTAACTCGATTAAAACAAAAATTTGAAAAATGTTTTATACAAGCATCCCCATTAAAAAATCCCCCCCCCCCCCCCCCCCCAATGAGGATTAATAACTTCCGGTGAAGGGATTTTGTTTTTTATTACTCTCAATTTTTTATTTTGTTTCTTACCGGTAAAGTTCTTTTGAAATATTTGGGCTCGATCCATTTAACCAGTGAATTGAACACCACAGGCCGGGCCACCAAAAATTAGACATCTAAGAGGTCCCTCAACTATATTATTAATCATCCAGTATATAAGCTTTCTAGAATTTCCCTTCTAGCAGTATTTCCCCTGAGCGCAGAGATATCCATATCATCATAGGAACAGCTGGGGTTCCTCGCACTCAGCTGCGAATATAACATATCGCTACTTTCACCGAAGGACCGAGACTTAAACCGTCGAGGTCGCGCTAATGCGTGCCTTTTAAAAAATGAAGCTTAACGCGCTCTAAAATATTAAAAAACAATAGTAAACCTTAATAAAAATCATAAATATAGAATGATATAAAAATAATTTAAAAGGTTGATAATTATGGAAATCCTCAAACTTTACTGAAAAGGTATAAGACATCACGAGAATGTAAAACAATGGCGCCCGTTTTATGACAGAGTGCTGAGTATATAAAAAATGAGAATTAATGTAGCCGTTATAGTGCCTAAGAGCGGATTAAACTGTATTTACTTTAAAAAGCAATATGGCGCATGAAATGAATTTTTTAAATAAAGCAATTATATCCTTAACTAAATCACCTAGTTTACATATTTTAAATATAGAATGGTGGTATATGATTTTAAAAATATTTTAAAGGGTGATAGAAGGTTATAAGGGCGTGTTCAGAAATTATTCGTTTTTACAAAAAAATTAAAATTCTGAATCAAAATTTTTGAAATTTATTTTTACATTAAAAATTATTAAATATAGTTTTTGCAATATTTTACACTCGAAGCAGTTGCTATAAATATATTTAAAAATTTTGGTCAATTTATTTCTAAATCTATTTAAACTAGCTTATCATCATTTTATTCTTTAAAAAAATTACCCCTTCAAAAAAATATGAAATATTTTTCTTACATTTAAATAAAGCCTGAACGCGCCTTAACAATAAATATTTTAAAAAATTAAAATAATTTTTAATTTTTAATTATGTTTTCACTAGCCATCTCTATGTTAATCAAATGCTATTTGACACGCTGTTATAAAACAAGGGTCATTTTTTACATAATTTTTTTGCTTATGTTAGATGATTTTAATAATTATTAACCTATATAATTATTTTAAAATCATATAGTCTCATCATATGTTTAAAATACGTAAACTAGGAAAAATAATTATTTTATTTTTATAATTTATGTAATGGGCCATTTTTTTTGGATCAAAGTCTTTCTTTTTTTCGCACATTTTTATCACTAGGGCTGCGGCTTATACTTTTTTCGAAATTGTAAAATATATTTTTAAAATAATAAAATTTTAGCGGCCAATATTAAAAAATCAGAATTTAGGTTTTTTGGTCGTTTTAGGAGAGCCTAACAAAATAATTATTTTAAAAAAATATAGTCTCTCATATGTTTAAAATTCGTAAACTAGAAAAAATTTAATTTTACTCTTATAATGTTATTTAAATGCGTGCCATTTTTTTTATCAAACTTTTTTTCCATTAGGGCACGTGCAAAGTGAGTTTTTAGTTTTGTGAAATTTTCAAAATTTTGCAAAATTTTATTTTAAAATAAAACGCAAATTTTTAAAAAGTTGCCAAAATTGTTTATGCACCATAAAATACTTTTTATGAAATAAAAAATTTTTTGAAAAATTTTGAAAAAAAAAATAAAATTTTCAAAATTTTTAAAATTTTACGAAAATAAAAACTCACTTTGCACGTGCCCTTATAACTTTTTTTTTTTTCGCAGCACTAGGCTGCGGTTGGAGTTTTTCAAATTTGCTATATTTAAAAATAAAATTTTAGCGGCTAATGTTAAAAAATCTTAAGAATACAGGTTTTTTGGTCGATTTAGGATATCCTTAACAAAATCATTTTAAAGTTTTATATTTTATATATTTTATAATGGTATTTGATATTAACCGCCTTAATAGTTATTCAAATGGGTGATAGTTTTTTTGTCAAAACTTTTTTTTTCAAAAGCACACAAATGAGTATTTTTTGTGACATTTTCACAGATATTGTTACTTTAAAATTACGTCAAATTTTTATAAGAGAGTTGCCAAATATTTTTTTTTTTATAATATTTTTTTTTTTAAAAAAAAATTTTTTGTAAAATTTTTAAAAAAAAAAAAAATTTTTAAATTTTTTAAAATTTTTTGAAAAAAAAATTTTTTTGGGGGTTTTTTTTAGCCGCAGCCTAGGCTGCGGGTAATACAAATTTCAAAATTAAAAAAAAAATATTTCTAAAAAAAAAATTTTTCTAAAATAAAAAAAAATTTAGCGGCTGATATCAAAAAATGAGAATTTAGGTTTTTTGGTTGTTTTATTTTAATTTTTCAACACTATCCGCTTAATGTTATTCAAATGCGTGCAATTTTTTTTTGTCAAAACTTTTTTTTCCACTAGCCGCAGCCCTAGACATGCCAAAGCATCGCTGCCATATGATTTAAAGAATGAATGCGGCAAATAAAGTTTAGATCTCGAATTTTAACTTTAGATATTTTTAGCAGAAAGAAAAATAGAGGATTATTTGAGAAACAATAAAATAAATAGAGCTATTAAACTTATTGAAAAAATAATAAGTTTATTTTTGTTTTTATTGATAGTTGATTTAAAATTTGAATATGAATCAGAAACTGATTTATTTATAAAGAAGTTGTTGAACTATAAAATTTTGCACCACAAAAGATATCAATCACTGCTCTTAAAATATTATACATTTCGTTCCATGTCATCGGAACCCAACGATAGTTTATTTATTTTCTCATATTTAAGATTGTTGTTATAAAGATATACAATATGAAATAAACAAGATTATTAACAATAATGATAGCAACATTTTGAATTTATATGATATATTTAGTGAAGATAAATCCAAGTTTATCATATTTTATTTATATTTAAATATTTCAAATGATAAATTTTAATTTTAGATCATCAAACTTTATCAGCCCTAGTAAACCTTCAGATAATATTTTGGCCATCCTAAAAAACTTAAGTGAAAATAATCAAAATTTAAAAAAACTTATTTTTAAGCTTCTCAATCAATTTGATGAACTTAAAGAAAATGGATACAATGAATCAGGTTCAAGTCAAACCAAATATAAAGTGGATATCCCAACTTTCCCAGTTTTTGATAATACAAAAGTTAATATAATAAAAAATGAATTATCTTCTTCACCTATAAATCTTGCACCTTTAGAAATGCCACAATATAACTTAAAATTTGATGAACTTTTAAATTATAATAAACATAATTAATTAATTTATGTGAAACAAATAAATAAATGCATTAAATTAATAAATTTTTATAACCAAAATTTAAACTAAAATTTGGGTGTAACAGAATCCACAAAAACATCCATTTTATTTGTAAAATTTTGTGTTTCAACATCATGGTTACAAGCATATTCCTTTGATGATGAAGGTTCCATTGGACAATGTGTATGCTGGTGGAGTAGCATAGTATTTAATTTTAAAGGATGATAAAATATGTAATATATTGAGAGGAAAAATACATCAAAACAAAGACAAACTATACAAAAAAATACTATCCCAAGTCGCATATAGGGTGTTAAGTTAGAATGCATGTACCAAAAGGTCATTAAAACAATGTCTTCAATAATTAAAGTGGCATAAAAAATGGAAAGCTTGACTCTGGTTTTACCATCTGTCACATTCATAAAAGTAAATATGTAAACTATTCCAATTAAAAGATTATAGGTGTATTCACAAATAATATCAGTAAATTTTATAATTTGGTCATGATGACAAAACTGAGATTTTTGAAGCATGATCCAAAATGACATTGTAAGCCAATGAACCAATACAAAGATGAAAAAATATATGGGGAAGACAATTGCAAAAGATGCTAAAACAATTACCCTACAACCTACTGAAAAAAATTTCCAAAGAAAATAAATGAGTGAGGCTTTAATTGTAACATTGAGCTTAAATTTGTTTGAAAACCTTAATATTCTGTAATATGAAGTAATGCTCCATGCTATAGACACCCAAGAACTTAAAATTGAAACAATTTGAATATAAAAAATTTCAATATTAAAAAAGGTCAATGAATGGCATTTGTTGCACTTAAAAAATATATATATCTGTAAAATAAGTTGCGGGGAACTCTCAATAAATGTCTCAAAAATTCTTAATAATGAAGAGTCATGATCATAAAATGTTGCCCTAGATATGTAATATTTTTTCTTAATTATGGAAGCTTCAATGATACTTAAATAGGCAAAATAAAGCAAATAAAAATAGTTTAAGAAAGGGCCAAACTGTAAAATTATTATAATTATATGGAAGACCCAAACAAATTTGTCTGTGGATTTATTGAGGTGAGAATCTTTAATGAACCAATAAAGGCAACATGTATTAACAACTATAGATGAGAGCAAGATTATAAAAATAGTTAAATAAGCTGGCCAAAATTGCCCATTTTGATAATAACTTATAGCAAGGAGTATATCTGTAACGACATCGAAAACAAAAGTGATAATTGAGGTTAAAGTAAAAAGAAGATCATAATATCGATATTTTGTAAAATCTTTGGTTCCAGGTTCCATATACAAAATTGAAAGTAACGGCAATAACCAGATGTTTTATTTTTTTTATATAAAAAGGTAAAATTATCAGAATCATATGGGTTTGAAAACATTTAAATTTGTTATCGACGAAAAACTAGCCGAATGTGCGATTGAAATACAAATCCCTTTTGAAGGAAATTCGCATGATTTTGTTAATCAATGGCTCATCGAAAAAAATATACCACCAGATGAAGTTAAAAGTAAAATAAATGCATTTTATAATATAGCATTTGTAAGCTCTCTCACCACTTTTATTAAAGAAGAAAATCAAAAATATTTTAATGATTTGTCCAATCTGGATAAGAAGAACTTTTTAAAAGATGAGAACAAGGTTTTTACTCTTGTCGATTATTGGTCAAAATATTTTGAAAAAGTATGTGTAATTAATTAATCTTTTTCTTTAATTATTATTATTATTTAACTTAACCTGTATATTGTGGGGTCCATATAGAGTCTGTATTTTTTTAAAGATAAATTAAATAAAACCAGTACTTGAAATAAGGTTCAATGCAACTTCATTGATAAATTAGAAGTTTTGTTGGCACCCACATGGTCAAATTCTGTGATAAAAACCATATTATAGCCTAAATTATATTTTATATTTATAAGTTTTTTTTATAGGTTTTTTCTTAATAATTTTATTTAATAAGTGTAAAAAAGATTTGTATCCTATATTAATGTTACAAATAAATTTTTTTTCCTATAAAATATCTGAATTTTATAGTGAATAATAGCCAAAAATAACCTTTTTTAATATCCTTTTTTTTTAAAAAAATTTCTTTACTAGACTTATAAACACAATTTATTCAATTATATTAACATAGTTTGTTTATTTAGAAGATTTAATTAATTTAGTGTTAAAAACTGAATTTCCATTTTTTAAATTTGTTGCTTCGTTAAAATTTTAATGATAACTTATAATAATATGAATGGGCATTCTCTAAACTTATAAAAATGTCTATAGCTATAAAATTCTTATTATAGATGGTTAATATTTAGTATTTGCACACTAGCAAATTAAGCCCTGTTTTTATTTTTACATATATATATAGGAGGATGTTGGAAGAAGCTTGTTAACAGATGAGCAGATTTTTGCTGATGCCTATTCCTACCTTATAATGTCTCCTTATTTAGAAGCCATGCTCCAAATTGAATACGACCATATTTTTCAATTGTCTGAACTTTTATTACAAAGAACTTCCGAAACTGAAGGCATGAAAAATGGGTATATATTGAATGTTTTTATATTAAGTCAGCAAAATGAAATGAATACTGCTCTTTTAAACTTGACAGATCAAATTCAAGGGACTGAAAAAGATATATCTTATTTGGCTAATAAACAATCGGAAGATATTCATATGTTGGAGTCAAGTTGGGATAGTAAATTATCATGTGTCAGAAGCATGCAGAAGAAGGAGTTTAGGGAATGGGTTATGAAAGTTTATGAAGATGATAACCTAAGGACAGTAAAAATTTTAAATTTTAATAATCTTAAAAATTTTATTTTAATTTGTGTATATTGGTTATTGAAAATCATTAATTATATTCTTATTATGTTTTATAAGTTTAATTTTTATAGAATTCATTGGTAAATTCTCAAAAGGAGCCTGCTTCCACAAATCTGCCTACTTCTAATTTCTCTACTCTGGAAGACTTAAAAATAACTAATAACACAAAATTCTCTTCACCTTTACGTAACCTCATTAAATCAGTCAGTCATCTAAATGTTAGAAGCAACAGTCTCACTTCATCAACAGGTAATAATATTTTTTTAATATCTAATTTTTTCACTAAATATTCACTATTTAAAAACAGTATAAAATTACTGCATTTGTTTTTTATAAAAAAAAATTATTAGCTATACTGGATAGCAAAATTCGGGCAACCTGCATCAGTAATGGCAACTATCGTTTTGGTCCAGTTTTTGGTGCTATTTTGAAATATGGAATCAGTTAACCAATGTCTTAGATATTTAGTTATTTGTTGTCAAAAATAAAATTTTCTTTTTATTGGGACTATTTTGGACTTTCATACCACAGGTTGGCAGAAATCAATGTAGGAAAAAGTTTATAAAAATATAAAAGAATACATACATATCATGGCTTTATCTAATATATATTTTTCGTTTTTCGTAGTTTCTTTCGCCTTTGGCTACTTGGATCCACCCATAACGAAAAAAGGCCTTTTTTGACCTAATTGACAGATTTTGCAACCTCGAGAATACCCTAAAAAGAAAAAGTTTAAGAAATTATTTTCATATAAAATCTCTTGTGACTTATTTTTTTAAGCTCAAAAATAAAATTTTTAAGTATATCAAGCTCTTACATCAACATATAGATTTACAATATATTTGGCACCACTTTAATATGACCCAATTTATTATCAGTTTTAAAAATATTATTTGAAGTTGGAATTTATCTGTTTAACCGTTTTAAATATAAAAATAATTTTGTTGAATATTTTTTTTTGTTTATATTTTGATTTTCTGACAATTTTTTTTAAAATTTTTAATGTGTATAGCTGACCAAGCTTAATTAAAAAAAACGGTAATTGTATTTAAATCCTAAATGGCAGGTTTGTTCTCTAGTCAGCTCATAAATCTCAAAAATTTGTCGACCTGTGTATTATCAAACCTATGTGGGAACAAAAGTTTGAATGTATTGATCAATAAACCATTAATAAATAATTTATCATAGGATTTATTTTTTGTAAATTTTTTCGTCATAAGTCCATTTTTTGATCGTAAATAGCTTGAAAGTTTATTGCTGTTAATATTAAGTAATTAATTGTTTCCGATTTTTAGGAAATAGTTTTTGCATTTTTATGTTTTTTACTAAACTTTAGACCCAGTATACAAATTTGAGGCATTAAAGGAAAATTAAACCAGTATTGTTGTCCAGTATTATCCGTTAACATGAAATTTGATTATGATGGTTTTTTGAGTATTACTTACAAACCCTTTTACCGTCTTTTGAAGTCTCGTCAAATTTCTATTTTGCTTTATTTAGATATAGTTGAGAAAAGTTTTAATTCCGAATAAATTTTTTTTAGAACATGTGCAAAATGTTCCAGTTATGTTATAGTTTGTATTTTTAATTTTACCCATCTAGTTGTGACAAAAATTAACAAATATAAAAATGTTTTTTTTTTCAAAATTTTGCTTTTTTGCTTTTTTTTAACATTTTTTTTAGAAATTTTCAATTTTTATATCTGTCTTACAAAGTTTGATTTAAAAAAACGATAAACGGATTTGAAATATCCTAAACGCTGGCAAGTTTGGGTCTATGAAGTTAGCTTTTACCTCTCAAAAATATGATGACCTATGTAATCCAACGAAAAGTTCGTTTACAAAAAGAGGAGTCAACGTTTTCGTTTTTTCAGTAGGTGTTCTATCACTTGACTGGCAAATTTTTTTACTAGCTAGTTAAATTTTTTATATGTGAATATGCAACATCCTTTTAGGATATATGAATATTTAACATTGGAAATGTTTTTTTTTCATTTTCAACCAGAAAATTTTCTCCTTTGAAAATCTAAAACTGAATTTGGCCAGTGATCTTCGATATTAAACAAATATAATTAGGCCAAAAAAAATACAGCCCTTATTTTTCCCTCTTTATTTAATGATGTTTTTAAACTGTGTGTTTTGCCATTGACAAGTTTAACACTATAATTAAAAATTTTAGCTTTGAACTTAATTAATGATAACTCGGGTGTGTTTTTAATATATATATGTACTACGTGTGCTATCATTGACAATATTTTACCTTATGACGTATTTTCATGATAAATTTAACTTGGACTTTCTTAACTATTAACATTACATTTTTAAACAATACACTCTATATAGATAAAAATTTAAGTTTTTTATTTTAAGAGTTAATAAGTAAAACAAAGTAAATTTAGTTAAAACCAAGTTAAACCGATAAAGACCTTTTTTTAACTGGCATACTATCGATACCTTAACTAAGGCTGTGGCTAGTGAAAACTTAAATTATGTATATATTTTTATAGCCACTATAATTCTTTGCGCTTAATATTTTATCCAACATTTTTTTTATAATTAAATTTTTAAATTGACTATTTTAGCTAATGTTTTAACTGTTAAATCTAATGTGTTCTCATTTTTATCCAACTATGAATTAACTTGATAATTTTTTTTAAAGTTATAGTTAAATTTTTTAATAATGATGTAATTTTTCTTTCGTTATTTGAAAAGGGCAACATAGCTTTAACTCTTTTAATATAGTAGGATATTTATTCAAAACCTGATTAATAAGTTTATATTTATATGAATATAATTTAATTGCCTAGTAATTACCAGATAGTTGGCAAGTTTCAATCCTGCTTATTTAATAATTTTAAAACTTGAATTAATTATTTCTTCTGTGACAAATCCATAACCCTTACATTTGTAATCATTAATGTTTTCAAAATTGATCTCAATTTTCCCAATCTGTAGGTAGAAGAGTTTTAATCATAGTGCGTTTAGAGTTCCATCTTAATGCGCAACCCTGAACTGAGGTTTTTTATTCCTTCCTAAAAATAATTTATAAAATAAATTGACCACTTCCTTCCTCCAATCCCATTAGACTAAACATAATAATTGGCGGGACTGGTTTTTAATTTTTCAATGATACAATTCCTTTAAGTGTATCAAATTTATATCTAAATTCATTAAAACATAGCGAATAAATTATCTCAACATGACCTTTTTAAATTTACCGTTTAAAAATTTTCAAAAAATTTCTAATTTTGTGAAAAATATATTGACTTCGCCTCTCAAAATATGTAAAAATTTCAAAATATGTAAATATTTATAGTTTTAGCAAAATAATTTATTATTTTATAAGAGTTAGAGCTCCTAGCTAAATTTAAATTACTCAAAATTTCAAATTCAAGGTCCGGCTGTCCGAAAATGATTTTAATATGTTTTTTCCGATCCGGCACATTTGAGTTGAGGTCCATCCCGATCTTTGAACTCACGGGCCTGACGGGCTATCGGGTACCAAATGAAAACCAATTAACCCATGTAATTACCGGTTAAATAGCTTATTTTAATTGCTATTTTTGTACTCTTTTTGATTTATTTATTTGTTAGATCCAGCCCTTGATAAAAACTTCAAAAAAAATATTCGTTTGATTTACCAGGAAGAAAGTTTTACTGTTAACCTAGGCTGCCAACTCAAATCTACTTATAATTTACGTCTACTCCGTTGCCATCTAATATGGCATTTTTGCGATTTTAACCCCATTAACTTATCAACCAACTGTTTCAATTCGCAACCCATCAATGATTCTGAGCCTTTTGTTCCGGAAAAACAAGTTTTTAACTCCTGATGCTTTATGTAATGTTACAATTTGAAATGTTTTTTTGTATACATTCTAATCTCATTTATTTGGCAGTTTTTCGCATTTTGGCAATTAATACAGCAAATTATTATTTAAATGGTCTTATACATTATAACGCACGACGAATTTTTTTGAGATATATGAGCTAACATTAGAGAGCAGACCTGCCATCTTACGTATTTTTAAATCGTACGGTATTTAATCAGAAAATAAATAAATATTTAAAGAAATTATTTATATATATAAAACAGTTAAAATGTTAAATTCAAGCTTTAATAAATAATTTTATAACCGATGAAAAATCGTGTCATATAGAAGTTGGGGTGTAAAATATTTAAAACTTGAATGCTGATGTAAGAGCTTGTTATACTTAAATTTTTTGTTTCATTGTTTCAGTTAAAAAATTGAAGTTCATTGTAAAAAAAATTTGATATTTTCTTTTTAGAGAAACCGCAAATTTGCCGTAAATGGCCATGTTGACCTATGTGATAAAATTATGAATTATTTGTTTCGAATGCTATGATATTATAAGTGATCTCAAATTATAGGTTATAAATGAATTTATTGCACGAAATCCGAATAAACTTCAAACCCTTCTGACCCTATATACCGATAAGCTGCAAGCCATTGTAATAATTGAGGACGGTAGATTAGATATATCACGACCTGGTCCTTTAAAAGGTATGGACTATTTATGCATAGTTAAAATATTTTTTTTTAAATTTTGTTTGAACTGCAAGTTTTATAAGTCTAAATGGGAAATTTTTTTTGTAAACCTTGTATACCTCAGAATGGCAACTTACCATGGAAAACTTTAACACGTTGCTATATTGGAATTTAAATTTGTTTAGATTTGGCCAGCATTTGTGAAAAATCGACTGATTACCATTTCCCTGAGCTTGACCAACAAATTGAACGGGTTAAACAAAATTATATTAAAGCTGCTTCAAATGGAGGCTCAAACGGCGATCGTAAAAGTTTTAAGGTTGGAACTTATAATACTTGGTTAATTTTTGATTTGTTGTTCAAAATGCATATCGTCAATTTGTGTTTTTTTTATTTAAGGGCACGTGCAAAGTGAGTTTTGATTTTCGTAAAATTTTGAATATTCTGAAAATTTTGAAAATTTATTTTTTTTCAAATTTTTTTCAGAAATTTGAAAAAGCATTTTATTTGCATATACAAAATTTGCGTTTAATTACAAAATAAAATTTTTGAAAATTTTGAAAATTTTACGAAAATATAAACTCACTTTGCACGTGCCCTAAAAAAGAGCATTTCGATTATTGTTATGTTAAAAAATGCTGGATCTTTAATAGCTCTATTAGTAATAATATTTGTTTGTTATTTCACGTAAGGAGCTAATTTTTTGGTTAACATGTCCTTTCCTGCTATTAATATATGTTATTAGCAAAATAATTCGAAAAATTGTTTATAAATTACTATGTCAAACTAAATTAAACAAATTTCCATTTGTTTTAATGACAAAATTTTTTTAGTCTTTAGGTTTTCCCATTCCTAAAACAAAAACTTAAATTTAACTACCTTTGTTGGCCTAAGGCGATCATTTACATTATTTTACTGAAGAAAGCAACTGCTAAAAATTGCTTTATAATATACAAAATATACTAACTAACTAGGGTCTATCAACCGGTGATGTTTACATAACGCGACATTCAAACTTAGCTCATACCCATATAGTATTTCACCTTTGTGTAAATGATCTCATCGAAATGAAATGGTTAAAATCAGGCCACGATACAAGTGTGAGAAATCATGCTGGAATCTTTGAGGGTCTTCGTAATATAATAAGGTATAAAAATTTGTAGTAACATTCATTTTTTAACTAGTTTTTAAACACGGAGTATGAAATAAATAAAATTATTATAAGGTTATATTAGTTTGACTAGTAATATATTTATATTCGCTGTTTACACTGGTCTGCGGAATCCGACTTTATGATCTTTAGCGGATTCAAATAGGAATGATCGATACGATTATTGGTCTTAATTTTCGATTTTCCGTTTTTTCGACAAGAATCCTTTCCTTGACACATCAAGCTATATCTTAAAAATGACATTTAAATTTTTGAAAAAAAAAATTTTACAGGCCACACAATATTATATTTTTAGATAAACATTCAAAAGCCCAGTATTTGTAATGGAAAATTTTCAATTTTATAAATATTACAAAATCTTAAATTTGGGAAAATATTAATTTTATTAAAATCAAGGTTTTTAAGAATTTTGATGTTTTATAATTTATGAGTCTTTAGAATAGTGACACTTTTGGCATTTTTATCAATTTTAGGTGATTATTAGAAATTGGGCACGATTATTATGAACAAACGAAAAACGGTATAAAATATTGCAGACTGTAGGACCAATGATTACCTTATGATTCTAATATTTTTGTAGACCAGTGTTATAAACGATTAATATATATTGTTAGTTCTGAATATAAATATCATTTTAAGCTAAGGCTTTTTTTTTAATCATAAGGTGTTGTTTTACCATGTATGACGTTCAAACTTTAACAATTCCATTGCTTCTAGTGGATGAAGTGAATGAGGTAAATTTATATTTATGTAAACGGGTTAATCTCATTTAGTTAACATTATTACCTATTTTGCTACTTAAAACCTTGATTATAAACGATGTAAAGAGTTAGCAGTCAACATAAAAATTTCTATTCAGAAACATTCAATGTAACGCATTGTATGCTATGATCATTTTAACATACTACCACTTGTATGCACAAATCATGCTATAAAGTGAGGTTGTGTCGATCAAAAATTTGATAGGCTACCAGTTAGCATGTTAAAAATAAATACGCATTTCGACAATCTCTCAAAACTTTAAATAAATTGTGTGCTAGGAAATGACTTTGAATTGGTGTGGCAAACGGGCCGAACTTATGTTCAAATGCGTCAAAGGATACGTAATCGAAACGCAAAGTTTTTCATCCTCGTACAGTTACGGCAACAACAACAATACCACAAACAGCAATGTCACAAATAATGATAATAATAATAATATTCATGGTAATCACTTGACCTCGTCGTCACATTTCATCAAAAACATGAATGGGAGTGATTTATTGACATCCGAATCCTTTAGGTTGCCTTCGAGTTATTACGGCCGGCACAACGATGCCGCTACATATGGCAAGTCTAAAATCTTGCAATTTCATTTGCCCGCTCAACTTAGCAAATCAGCTTTCGAACACGTGGCCAACCTGTTACCCCAAGTTTTTAGGCTCCCCACACCTTTAATGGGTTAAACTAATGTTGCTTGAGTTATCTGTAGACCTGGCCGTAATAAAATTAGTAGGTTTTGTCGGGCGGGCCAAAGCCTGAAAATTTAATTGGCCAACCTGAAAATTGTTAAAAAAAAGTTTGATTAGAGTTCGGCTTTTTGAGTGTAATTTTTTTTCCAATATATGATGTATAGAAATATAAACCACATTTGTTTTGTTATACGTTTCAATTTATTGCTTTATTCAATAAAGACATTTAATTTTATATATTAAAGGTTGTGGGGGGGGGGGGTGACCTGTTATAAAAAAAGGATCTTTTAGGCTAAATATCTTTTACGTTTTTTAGCCCGTTATTAATTCAAATAAAATTGCATCTTTTTTTAGTATCCCTGATTAAGTTGGATAGCCAGTTCTAAAAATATGGATTAATATTTTTGGGATATCGACCCATAGAAAAAAAACCCAATATTTAAATTATAATTTAGACACGTATTTGAAGGCCATTAAACGTAGACTTTTTATTGTACCTTATTTAATTACCCTTTTATTGATGGGGAAAAATTAAACATAGTAAATTAATTTATTGGATTAATAAATATCATATAAAATCGTTGCTAATAATGAGATGATATTGCGGGCATTAGTTTGTGTATATAACTAGGCTTAATGAGTACAAATTTGTGCGTTGATAAAAAAATGCTAACTTATTATATTCCTTAATTTATTACATTAAATATGGAAGAAACAATCAAGTATTATTTTTCATCAACATTTCTAATAAAATTGTTATGCGGTTAGTCACATTTTCTATAGAGAGGGAAGTCGTGAAATTTTGATTAAATAAACCTTGAACTGTCGAGTATAACTCTTTGTTATCATTAGTTGGTTCTAAATTTTGACTTAATTGGCTTTTGTATTGTAGCAACAAGAACTTGTCCATATCTTTTGTCCATGTAATATAGTTGGACTCTGGATGAACAGGGTCGGGCGTTGAGGTGCTATAATGTTAAATTATATGCTAAATAATTATTCGCAAAAATTCAAAAAAAGCTAGGAAATAAATATAGAAAATCTAGTAATATCAAAAACTGGCTCATTTGGTTGCATCTTCCGCGCCCCTAAGCAACTTCCACCCCCCATACGAACATTTTTTTCTAATTTTATGGTACAAGTTATCTATTAAGATTGCCAGGTGGCCCCATGTATATGAAGTTGGTAAAATATAAATTTTTTTAATATAGTTTTCAGAAACAACCAAATAATCATATCAAGACTACTACCTTCCTGATTTTTAATACCATATTCCGTTTATAAGCCTGCTATAACCTTTATAAGTTTGGAAAAAAATAAATACATAAGACTAAAAAAGAAGCGACACATTAAAATTCCAAAGTAAGGTAGATTAGTTTGGTTATTTTTAAGCCCACAATTATTTATATTTATTGTATTTTAAAAGGTCGTTCTCAAGCAACAATTAAATTTTGTATTTTTCGACTTTTCTCAATTCGAGGCTAGATTTAAAACGTAAAATACATTGGAATGAACCAAATTATAAAATATTTCATTTAGGATTCATTAACTTCATATTACCTATGTATAGTTCATGTAGACCTTTATTATATTTAACTATTGAATTTAAAGTAGCATAATGTAAAAATAACTTTAAATTAATTGAATGTTGATATGCTGCCGTGTGCGTTGCGTTTAATACGGCTTTTGTAACGCCCTATATATATATAAATATCACCAAATATATTAAATAAATTACCATAGGGACATGAATAAAAATATTCGTTTCCAATATCAAAATTATTTACAATTTGAGATATCAATTCAGATTGTATGCTTTTAGGTTGATTCGGTTCAATTGTTTGTTCTTTAATTTGTGTTTTAGGTGTTACATTGTTATGAGATTCTGATTGACGGCGAAGCCTTTTTACATTTGTTAATTTGGGTGGAGTAGGAGTATTTGTAATCTAAACAAAACATTAAATTTGAGTCTATACTGTAAAATGATATTTTTAAAATATATCTTCTTTGTTTGTTTAAATGAATCTTACTAAAAAAAAATTCTATTTATATTAAATCAATTAAGTCAAGTGGGGATAACTTTTGTATATAATAACATTTTTATCTCTATCGAAAACATTTTGTTTCTCCTTTATTATTTTGTGTGGCTAAAATTGTCAAAAGGCTAATAAGTGTAATCATTATGGGCTGATAACCAAAGAAAACAAAAAGTTACCTTTTTTTATATAAAACGATGCATTAGAAATCTTATGATCAAAAACAATCATGGCTGATATGACCAGGGAAGGGTAAGTTTATAATTTGTCAAATTTTAGATAATTATTAACTATAAATTAATTTTTTTGAACAATGGCGTCAATGGTTCGGCTAAAACACAATTTAACATAAAGTTTTTAACGGAAAATTTTAAAAATTAATATAAAATGGTAATCACAAGATAAAGCTTGCTAATTTAAGGGATTAAAACATAAAAACATTTTCAATGTTAAAAACTACTTAAAACTATTAAATTCATTTACATTTAACTATATATGTTTACCAAAAAAAAATCATAATTAATTTTTGTTTGATTAATTTATTAATCCCTGAATTCTACTAGTTATCCAATTTTCATTATTTTTTAATTTTTTAAATCGTTTCATGCTCGTATGATATAAATATTAGGTTGAAAAATGACAAACAATTTGAATTCAGCGAAGTTTATTAAACTGCAGCGCAATATTTCACATGGCCTTATATCAAATATTTTTCTCATTTTTCGAAAATTAAATTTCCAAATTACCTGATGTTTCATATGTCTTAGATTATAACCGCTTGAATCTACATTGGTTACACCTTGCGCGGTAGGCTTATCAATTTTGGGTTCGCAGATTATTGGAGTAAGGACTTTAAGATTATTATTTGAAACTATTTCGGAACTCTTGACAATTTTCTTGGTAATTTTGGAACTTTTTGGCTGAATTTGAGATGGTTGGGTTGAGGGAAGATTTGTGCTAAGTTTTGCTTGTTTTCTATTGTAATTTATACCACCTTGAGTTAGATTTAAGGTTTTCTTGGTGTAAGTGTTCACTTTAGGTATTCTTACGCTCTTTTTTCTAAAATTTTTATAAGATAAAATAAACCCACATTTAGAAATGAATTAACACATTGACAAAATTTAAAAAAAAAATGCTGGTTCTGATTCAAATTTTTCTTCTATTTAACACTTTATTTTTTAATTTTGCAAAAGGTTAAGTTGAGGTCCTTTTACAATCACGATAGGGTCAAAGCCAAACTTAGTAAAAAGGACGTAAAAAAATTATAGTGTGAAAAGTTAAGAGTTGTGGGGAAAAGGTAAAAATATGTTAATAACAAATTTGCTAAAAAATTACTCGCACATCTACAATTCTAAAATAATGCTTCCTGGTTAAAATTTAAAATCCACACTATATTTTTAATAATTATAAAAATTTCTTATAAAAGCTAGGGCGTAAATAAAGAAGATTAGGAAAGGTTAAAAACACAGGTCAACAAATATCCATGTTAGAAAAAATAAGTTTATAAAAACATAAAAGCATACATCCCCATGATGCCCCTGTCTTATATATATTTTACGTTTCGTAGTTTCTTCCGCCTTGGTCCTTAGATCCATCCAAATTGAAATAATGGCTTTTGACCAAATTAACAGATTTTGCGACCTCGAGAATACCTTAAAAAAATTCAAGAATCTTTTTTTCTTTTCATATGGAAATCCCTTTTAACTTATATTTATCATCTCAAATAATGAGAAATAAATTTATTTAGTATACTTTTACATAAGCATTCAAATAACATAGAATACGCGTCCAAACTTAAATACGACAAGATATATAGTTGAATAAAAATATTATTTTAAGTTTGATTTTAACAGTTTAGCTATTGTGAATTGGCAAAAAAAATTTAATTAATTTTTGTTTTTGAATCTTTTTTGTTTTTTTTTGACATTTTTTCTAAAATTTTCAATGTTTACAGCTGACTTGCTAAGTTTAATTGAAAAAAACGGCAAACGGATATAAAAATCCCTAAAATGGCAGGTTTGATCTCTGTAATTAGCTCATAACTCTCGAAAATTTGTTGACCTGTATAATAGAATAAGATGAGAAATTAAAAAACGAGTAACACTTTGAAATAAACAAGAGAGTAATGGTTTGCAACTGAAAAAATTAAAAAGAATATAAATCATTTTAAAAAGAATTATTTTATGGTTAAGGATGTGTATGATAATTGTTGATTTATAACGCTTCAACCTTCAGAGCTCTCAAAAAAAATTATTATATTTCAATTTAAATTAACAATTTTATATATGTAAAAATGATCTTAGGGGAAACAAAACAAACGATCCAAATTATAACCTGTTTGAGGTGGACGGATATATAACGTAAGGATACAATTCGAATTCATCTAATATCGGTGTTTCATCGTTTAGGATTTCTTTTGGTTTGATATTAATACTGTTAATATCTGTGATATCTTTATTTATATTATTATTATTATTATTATTTTCACATTCAACACTATTATTATTGTTATTAACATTTATATTATTATTGACATTATTTGGAGTTTTAGGTAAAATTTCTCGTTTTTGGGTAACATAATCACTTAGGTCAATTTCTTCATATTCATCGTCACCGAAGCTAAATATAATAGTTAAAAAAAAGCAAATTTTTAAAAATTTATGTTTATCCGCTATATCTGATTACAATACAATTTTCAAGAAGTTAAACCTAATTAAGTATTATTGATTTACACAGTTCGACAAATTTTTGAGATAAACCTACTATCCTAAAGACTAAAATTGTTGACCTTTTTTTCTAGTCAAACTTTAGGCCAGCTATAAAAAAAAAGTATTAAACAATTTTGGCCAATCTGGCAGTTACACCTACTCTTCAAAATTCGACCCATAGGTATGTTATCATAAGGTGGCCCTCAAGTCTATATTATAAACTAATTTTTTTAATTAACCCTACTTAATGAACTATTCTCTTTTTGGTTACCAGCCTATCATAAACATTCAAAATCAGAAAAATGTCACAAGTAACGCTTTTTGCGGCCTCAATATTTAAAAACTATAACATATCAAATGCATATTTTCATGAATATATTTGAAACTTGATTTTAATAAAAACACTATTTTTTGACTGTTTCTCAAAATAATTAAAATTTGAAATTTTAATTTACACATTATATAAATTTAAAGTAGGCGGCTTGATTGCTCTCAAACTAGTATCCTCAGCCGTTATAACAAGATCTTTGAACCGTTAATTGGGCAGTCAAACTTTCTCCTTTACAAAAATCGCAATATTTTAAAAATTGAAAAAAGTGAGACATCTTGCGACTTCGAGACTCGGAAATTAAAAACATATATAAAATTTTTTGGGACATTAATTGACGTTATAACGTGAATTTTTAAATATATAACATTTTTAGTTTAAAATTAGATTGGCAACATTATTACCATTGTTCAAGTTTATAAGCGTCAAAGCTAAAATATAATTTTTCATATACCAGTATATTAAAAATAGAATAAAAATATAATTTAAATATAAAAGTAAATTTTTTAAGTTAATTTTAAAATTTTCTGAGGAAATTAAGTTTTTGAGTCTTAAAGTCGCAAAAATGTCAATATTGGCATTTTTGCGAAGCATTTTTCGTAGGAAAGAACATTTGTCTAGCCGAAAAAGGAGAGGCAATGCATAGTTTTAGTAGTATAAATCAAGCTTTTTATACCCGATCTAAGAACCTCCATTTGTTTGTAGACCAGTGTAATATAGAAAATTAAAATTTCCCGAGTGCCTAATTTTTAATTATTCAAGCTTAAAAAGGGCTGTTATAAAAGATAATTATTAATATACTTCAGTTTTTTTATATTTGTATATTTTTAATTTATCTAATTTTGAATTAACTATTAATTCAAACATTTTTCGTATTTGCTTTTAATAATTAAATTTGTTGAACTAGTTTTGTATGAGGAATCTGAATATGGCAATAGAACTGATTTTTTTTTGTTTTAATAATTTTATATATTTCTAAATATGGACCTAATTTAGTAAAAAAAAATGAGAATCGTTATTGCAAATTTTGTCTCCTATATTTTGTTGAACGATGTAATTTCCGTAAAAAATAATAAAACTTCAATGGAAATATTTCAATATTTGCGCAATATTTATTACAAATAACGTTTATTTCGCAAAAATCAAACCTAGAAAAGGGTGGTTCAATTTCATTGAAAAGAATGGCAAGTTGTTGGGTTAGGTAGGTACTTGATTTACAAAATGTTTTAAGAATTTCGTGTAACTCTTTGAGCGTCCCCGTCGAAAGTTTCCAATCGGCGATGCGTTTGGTATAACGTTTATGGTGGGATGGGTTTTTATTTAGATGGATCTAGTATTAGCAAAAAGCATAATCATAGAATAATTAAAAAACATATAATAACATAGAAAAAATGGGCAAAACAGATGAGACCTGTTATTGGGGCAATGTGACCGAATGAATTTAAATTGTGTTAACCGCATATTCCTGGCACGTCCCATTTTTTATAACACAAAACGACTAACATTACAAAAATGACGAATTTTGAATTTGTAAAAGCAAAATAAATTTAATAAACCGATTTTTATGCAAAAAAATAGAAGATATTATATTTGGCAATTACGAAAAAAAACTAATTTGAAATTCAAATGCGAAAAAAAAACTAATTTAAAATTCAAATGCGAAAAAAAATAATTTAAATTATGTTTAGCTAAATCAAGACATAAAGCAGCAAAATCAGTACCTAATCCGAAAAATTTTGTAATAAAATGTATTGTTTTTAGAAGATTAAAATTTTCGACGGAGAATCTATCCCGTCAATGTGATTTTTATCAAAGTCCACATATTTATAGTAAGTACAAAAGGTGAAAATTATAAAATTTGATAAAACTTTAATAATTTTTTTTTATTTATGAATTAAAATTATAAGTTGAAATTGCTTAGATGTATGCCTGAAAAGCACATATTGAATAAAAATCAAGAAGGGAGGGGGCGGGATATTATGCATTAGAAATAAGTCATAATTTTTTAAAATATATAGATGTCCTTAAGCTCTTTTAAGGGGGTAGAATATTAAAAATTAAAAATATCCTAGATTGTCACCAAACTTCAAAATTTTCGTAACTGATATAAAATTTAAAAATTTGGTGGTTTTAAGGGCTTTAGTTAAAATTTTGTTTAATTATATCAAAGCTCGGCCAAAGACCTTAATGCAGAGTCAGAATTTTTAACGATTCTAACATAAGGCTCAACAATAACTAAACGTCGACGAGAAAAACAGAAGTTAAGATCTAAATTTAGCATATAGATTTCCTAAAAATTTATTCTTGTCCAAAATGAGGTCAGTATTATTGCCAACATTGAAAAACAATAAAACAGCTTTACTATGAAAAGTAAACTAATCTATAATATGGCCTTATTTTCAATGTTTTTTTTTTGCAAATCTCTTACTTTGGCCATCCAAATCAAATCGGAAAATGAAATGTTTTTGGGGACCTCGTAATTCCCAAAATAATAGAATCAAAATAAGGAAATTTTTCATAATTATTATATCTAGCTCCAATATTTTAGCCTAGAAACGTTGTCCAAACTTTTAAAAGATATGAGCCAATTTATGATAACATTCTATATTGACCATTCTATCAAACTGTGTAAGGCTATAAACAATGAAATTTTTTTAAAATATGTCAATAAAACAAAACAGATTCAAAAACCAAAATTAAAATATCGAAAAAAATATATATTAAAATCATCAAAACTAATTAATAATCAAATATAATATTTTTATTTAAACCCAAATAAAAATCATGTCAAGCCTAGGTTGATATATAACCTAAATGTTTTTGAGCTAAATATACTTAAAATATAATTAACTCATTATCTCGGATAAAAAATCGAAGTTTGGGCAAATTTCAGTATTAAATTTTTTCTCATTAGGAATCTTCCAGCAAAAAAAATTTTGCCTTGGCTTGGCTATTTAATAGTACGAGATCTAGACCTGTTCAAGAAATGATTCAAAAAAACGAAAAAAACATTAGATAAAGGTTCCATGAATATTGTGTGACTGAATTCTGTTTGAATCACATTGTAATTTTAACCTTTAATTTTTATTCATTATAAAATAATAGGCAAACAAAATTTGACCAAAAAATATCATTTAAAAAATCGCGATGATAATGATTAATAGTTTATATGCCGAATTCGAATGGTTTTATAATAGCACAATTCAACAAATTTTTGAGAGTTATGAGCTAACTACGGGGATCAAACCTGCCATCTTAGGGATTTTCAAATCCGTTTACCGTTTTTTCTGATCAAACTTAGTTAGTCAACTATAAACGTGAATTTTAGAAAATGCCAAAAAAACAATAAAGATTCAAAAACTTCTTAAATTTTTCTTATTAGGGTATTCTTGATCTGTCAATTTGGTCAAAAAAGGCCATTTTTCGATCTGGACGGATGTAAGAAGCCAAGGCCGGAAGAAACTAAGAAAAACGATATTTATATGAGATAAGGCCATAAGGGGGATATATTCTTTTATGTTTTTATAACATTCACGGCTGTGCCATTGAAATTTGTTGACCTGTGTAGTAAAACAAAACAACAATAAAAACTGGTAGAAATTTACATCAAGCTTTGTCAAAAATTGTCGTATTTTATCGAAAGTAAGGCTAGTAAATACAGCCTTTTGGCCTTCCGAATAAAAATTATTTTCTTGTTCCAAATTATCGGGATCATTTGGTATATCGTAATTATTGCAGTAGTGATTGAGGGCTTCGGGAGGTATAAAAACGATAAATTGATCAAGGAGGTCAGGCTTGTGCTTTAAAATGACTTTGGCTTTTTCATATAGCTAGAACCAAAAAAAAAGAACTAATGGTAAATGTTAATTTAAATGAATGCCTACAAAATCCAATTAAGAATTATGAAATGCAAGTGCATAAAACACAGCTAACTAAAACTTGTTTTAATAAATAAATTATTATTATCAAAAAAAATAACTGACACAGTTTCGTTAAAAGTTACAAACATGTTTGTAGGATAGGCTTATCTTAACTTGTAATGACTCATACTGCAAAATAAAAGTTCTGTACTTAGATAAGCGAAAGCTAAAAAAAACATTTATGTTAACAAAATTGTTTCAAATAGAACAAATAGAGTTTAAAATATTTATGTATTAAGGTAACCTTTAAAAAGGCCTCCAAATCATCGAAACATGGATTATCGATTATGGCATTTAGAAGCTGCCTGTAGACGTCTTGGTCTAAGATTTTCTTGGCATGGGCTATAAATGCCTCAGCGATGGCCCGTTCTCTGTCGTCTCTCTGAAAAAGGTAAAAAAAGGTACGTTCAAAATAATTTTTGTTTTTTGCAAAAGAAAGTTAAAATTAGGCTTCCCAATTGTATTCGAATGCGAGACAGGTCGTTTTGTGAATTCTATTTTTTATCTCAAATAATGAGATATTTTTCAAGTATACTAAACTTTTACATAATCATTTAGGTAATACAGAATAATAGGTATCCAAAACTAAATAGGGCATAATATTTAATTTGTTACAAATATTAAGTATTTAGCTGTTGTTATAAAAAAAACTTTTTGTTTTAACATTGTTTCACAAATATTCAATTTTTATAGCTGGATTACAAATATATATTTGATAAAAAAGGTAAAAGGATTTAATTCCTAAAATGGCAGGTTTGGTCTCTAAAGTTAGCTAATAAAAATTGCCGAGATTTGTGATAGAAGTATGCCTTATGGTTCCTAAATCGATGCAACTAAAAGCTTATCCATCTAAAGTAAAGAACATGTTAAATAAAAAAATGTTAACAATTTTCTTGGTCTCATAAATTACCACGTTATTGACGTTCGCTTGTATGTCCATCTCTCCTCGTAAAATGTAAAGCGTATCTTCTACTTCCTTCTTCTTTCGCGCCAATTTCTTGAGCTTCAAATTTTTAACGCCCTTAGGTAAAAAGCCAACTGTGCTCGAAGCTTTAAGTAATTCGTCAAGGTCATTGCCCATCGGAGCAGGTTTGTTGATTACGGGATGTTGTGAAGGAAAGGGAACTGTAGATGGTCTACCAACAAAAACAATGAAATTTAATAAGAGCGGCAAAATAAATCAAAAATTTTTTAATTGTTTATATTAATAATATTATAACTATTTTAACGGAAGCAAAATTATAAAAAAAAATCTTAAATAAAATATCATGTTTAAACCAGGCAAAAATACATTTTGCCCCCTGCTTAATAGTAATCGCAATACAAAAGCTGACAAACCTCAACAAAAAAGTAAAAAATCATATCTTAAATATAATTGTTTTCCTCAATATTATTTACCTTTCTTTTAATTTCATTTTTGTACCTACAATAAGCATTAAAAATTCGCAAAATATCTCTTTTTTAATTTTAACTATTTACTTTTTATAAACAACATTTGTTTTAAAACCAGGGCTGGGAAAAAAATAAAAGGGCTTTTTTTTAACAAGTTTTTGAGTTTTTTTCCACAAATGCCCACAAACTTGGGCATGGCAAAAGAAAAGCCCCTTTTCTTGCTTAAAGAAAAAGGGCATATAAAAAAAAGCCCCTTTTCTTAAAAAAAACTCCTAGGAGCTTTAAGAAAAAATAACCCACCCATCATAAAGAAATCAAAATTTTTCAAAATTATTATAAAGAAAACAAACAATGGGCTTTTTGAGGCGCTTTTTAAGAGCAACTTTTTTTGCCCCTTTTCTTAGTGAAAGATTTTTTTGAACTCTTATTTTGACCCTTTATTTGTAGCTCCCTTTTTAAGTTTTGGGGGAGGGGGGGGGGGGGGGGGGAATGAGCCAAAGTATTTTGGCTCATTGTTTTCCCAGCACTGTTTAAAACACAAATGAAGACATTTAAAAAACATGAAAAGCTTGATTACTAAAAAAAACATTTGTTAACATTTATTATTAAAATATAAATTTTTTTTCTTGTTTTTTAAAATTTATAACGTAAAAAACGTCATTATAATTTTTAGATGTTAAATAAAATAAATTTTGATAACGATAAGATATTAATGACATTAAAAAGAATTGTCTCTAAAAGTATATTGTAATAGTAATCTTTTAGCAACACATTCTATATTTTCTTAAAATTTTGTCGACCTAAATAATATATGAAATTAAATTACTTTTTAATCTTAGGAGGATTTTTTAAAATAAAACTGGGAGGTTTTGCAGCTACAATCATAGATTTATGAGATGAAGAGGGTTTTCGACGACGTTTAGTTTCCCTGTATTTTTGAATGAGTTTGCTTTTGGTTTCAGTCTCCGGTACAACTAATTTTAACAAACAAAACATGTTATTTTACACGTAGTATTAAAAGGTATAAAATAAGGTTTATATTCTATATTAACGCAAAAAAATTATTTTTTTCCATTGTAAAATATCACAATTCTCAAATAATAGCTAATAATAATTATTTATTTATAGATTTTTCATAAACCTTTTTCTCAATTAGACCTAAAAACAAATTGATTTATAATACATGCTTTATATAATGGGATTTATTAATATATATTATTTGTGTATATCTATAGATGCAAATAATCATATTTAAACTATATTGTTTTTATATGATTTGACTGAACAAAAAGCAAAAAAACTTTATTACAAATAGTCTTTGAATATATTTTTAACTATAATATTTTTCCTGGTGCCGAATTCCAAAAAATTGTATAAAAAGCAATTTTTCGGGGAGGTTAAAGGCCATGGTCCGCCACATTTTAATTGTATTTTCGAGAGAAATGACCAAAATTAGTAAAATTCATTCGCCCCCCCCCCCTCGTGTACGCCACTACAATTATATTAATTTATTTACTAAGGCAGTTTTTCAGTGCGAAAGCTAAAGTGGGCACTTTTATTTTAAGGAGTCTCAGAATCCCTGCCCCTGGAAAATGGAATCAATCACCAACTCTTGCCATTTTTTTTAATTCTCTTCCCCCAAAGGTAGATCTATGTTGTACAATATTAAATTTGATATATTTATACAATTGAAAGTTTCAAAGATTTATAAATTTAATCATTGAGATAAATCTATAAATTTTTTCAATAAATCTTAATTTAGCCAAAAATGTGTTTTCAATGTCTCCAGCATACGCAATCAATATTAAAGTTGAAATTTGTTTATGGTATTATATACTTTTAACTGCGGCTCGTGAATCCTCCGTTTTGTAGCTGCGTAGTCTCCGCGGTTCAAACATAAATTGTAATACATCGCTCTTTTCGATGGTTGCTGGGGAAAGTATCGGAGCACATTCTTCGTTACATTCACCATCATTAATTGGGTGATGATTTAAACACAAATTTGTGTGATTAAGGAGATACAAAGGGTCTTTGAGGTGCGTAGTAAGCCATATGCTCGTCGTTATCACGTAATCATTAAGGCTCGGTAAGGTGGGTTTCGACAGACTCTCGTTCAATGTGGAGTAGAGCGTGGGATGGGGTTTGGGGGTCCGATAATGAAGATATTTATAAAATATTTTACGGGCCATTTTAAGATAGTAGGGAGGTTTTGTGGTTTTTTGATTAAAATTGGTATTTATTCGGTTTAACATCTTATTCGGGCCAAACTTGATTGGCGTTTTCTGCGATATTGTTTCATTTTGTAAATTGCTTTCTAATTGTGAACCGCTCGGTTTAGTGGGGGTTAGAGTTTCAGTTGAGATTATAGAATCGTTCAAACATGGTAATGCGATAACGGGCGTATTGTCATAATATTTTTTAAGCCATTTAGGTAACAACCTTTTATCAATTCGATTAAGCGTGGCTTGAGCAACCATATCAAAGGGAGTTTTTATAAGGGTTACATCGACATCATATGTGTAACGTTTAATTTGAGGCGTTAGCCCCGTAAGTAGGTATAATCCCAAGGGGTTGAAAGATTCTTTCGCCCCGATTTCAAATTCTATGGGTCCAAATAATTCTAAATCCTTTTCACAGGCACAACATTGCTCTTCCAATGAGAGCGACGTAACATCAACTTGCAATGATTTTGCCTTTATTCGATCAAAAATTAGTGCGTTCACCTCTTGCAAAACCAATTTAGCTTCGCGGCGCAACCTGGCTACCAGGTTACGCCGCGATTTACAAGGCATTATGTATTCGTGGATGCATTGTAAAGCCCGATTCCAATCTTCGAAATTTAAGGGAGGGATGAGCTTTTTGGCCGAATTATTTGATTTAATGTTATTGCTATTATCATTATTACTATTAGTTGCAGACTTGCCATTATTGAGCCGGCTTGCAGGTGAAAGGATGGGAAGAGAAAAGGATCCTGAATCAGAATCGGGATCTAAATTTGATAATCGTAAAATTCGATCAATATTGTTGCTAAATGATTTAGCGGGCCCAAAAAAACTTTTCACGTGTCGGTAAAGGGTGAGATCAACCTTAATTGTCATTTGGCTAATTTCATCAGCATGTTTCAACAATTGACTTTCTAAATTTATTGGAGGTTGATCATATATATAATCGCACCCGTTAACTTTAGTTAATAATTTACGTTGTAATAGTTGCCCTATATGATTATTCCCGTGTAATTTTGACCAAGCTTCCAGCCCCAAAACGAGCAAAACATCTTCCGAAGGTAGGAAAATGGTTCTTTGTGATTGGACTTTGCTACTAATAAGCGATTTTTCAGTAATTGAATCGATGTCCAAACTATCGGGTATGGCTAAGCTACCTAATAATGTATTTTATTTAAAAAAAATTTTCTAAAAAAAATATAGTTTCGTATTTTAGCAATATATTAAATTAACATAGATATTTAATAATAATTTATCTCAAAAAAATATTATCTAAAATATTTACTTTTCTTAAGTTTAAACACATTATAAAATTTGTGGTCAGCCCGGCTCATATAACTACATAGGCTTTTATAAGGATCAATTATGAATTTTTTAAAGGCGATATGAGGCAAAAGCTCGGGGTACATGAAAAGTTTGCTATCAACAATATCGTGCATAGTTTCAACCTGAATCGACCTAAAAGTGCCTAAAATTCAAAATTAATTTATGTAATTAATATAATGAAAATGGGCAAATTATATACAAAATATAGAGAAATGTGATTACCTAAGTACTTTTACGTAACAAAATCCTAAAATACAGAAAATATTTACTTAAATAAAAGAGTAAAAATTTCTAAGCAATAAAATACTCACTAAGGTCAGGAAATTTTATTGCTAACTTAATATTAAATTTTGAATTTTTACTTTCAGAAGGTTGTCCAATAAATTAAGGGTAATCAAAACAAATACTATATAAAAGTCAATTATTTTAAAAAGCGTAGTAAACCGAATTCACAGATATCAAAATAAACATTAATGCACAACTGGATATATAGCTTTCTTAAATGACTCGGCTCTTGTCTGGTCTAGATTTTTATCACATTGGAAACTACTTCAACTAAACAAACTAAATAAAGTACTACCTGGATTAAAATCAGGTTTGTGGTATTTACGGCTAACTTTCTGCTCATCATTTGAGATTAGTTCAAGAGCCAGTGGCAGATTTAAGGCATAAAACAAACTTTTATGCTTTCCAGAAAATTCAGAGTGAAAGTATGACGCGAGTTTATCTAACTCTTTCTAAAATTTTAAGTAAAAAACATTAATGACATCGGTAAAATGATAACGGCTCAATAAAGGTATATGAATTTAAAACAAATTTGAATTTCAAAATAATCAAAGTCTAATTAACTTACCTAAATTAATAGTCAGCATGGCAAATATAAAAATTTTAAACATGCAATAATAAAAACATCAATTGAAATCGGCTCTTACTATACTGGCTTTGGCTATTTCTTTAATTGGGAACAGGCAACGATTTTCACAACATAAAAGATAGGTTTGAGAAAGTAATTGTACATGCTGTATGCATAAAAAAATAACTACGTGCACTTCAGAAACAATGAAGTCAATGTAAACAAACCATTAATATGATTCCTACAGTAATTTTAGCAAATCTTTTTGCCGTTATTTCAGATCAATTTGTACCAGGTTGCTATAAACATCTATAAGTCGAAAAAAAGGCAAACCAGACTAAAACCAAAGATACTAAAATTTTTCAACCAATCAAATTAATTAATATTTTATTTTATATAACGAGATTAAAATATTTAAAATTTATTAATTCATAAACTCGTTAATAAATAATGTTACATAGTATTGAAAATAAATAATGAATAAAAAAATTAAAATATTTCGGTAACAGGTGGTTACCTTCTTCAGTTTAAAAAATATAAAAAATAGTTACATATGTATTGCATACATACATAAAAATGTACAATATTAATATTCTCTTAAAATTGAACTTTGTATGAAATATATAGAAAATATGTAGAAAAACAAGTTTATATTATCTTTAATTTTAGTTTACTTTAATTTTTTAATTTTTAAATAAAAAAGGAAAATTTTTTACAAAATGTGAAGTTGCATTATTTAAACATTGGTTTAATTCAAATTTTCTATTTAAAAGATTGTTGTGTGAGTTGATCTCAACTGTTTCTACAAATTTTCTTTTATATAGATTTTTTTCAATGTGTAAAATTTTGGGTGAAAAATTAAAAGTGTGGGAAAATTCGAGATTATGTTCAGCTAATTAACCGCTTTCTTGTTTTTAATAGTAAAAAATTATATATTTTTTATCCAGTTCCAAGCTTTCACGAATAAGGGATAGTTAAATTAAAATTTACGTTAAAATAAAAGTTAGTCAATAAGCACTTGTGCCAAAGCATGCTTAATATAAAAACACTATCTTTGCTGAAAGAATTAATTATAAATAGATATATTTTTAATTTTTAAGTCAGTAGCAAATAACTTCATATTCATTATGTTTGTTTTAGTGTTCAAGGCAAGCTAATACTAATTGACAAAAAAGAGACTTTTTATATTATATTGTTTGTTTTAAGTATATCTATACAAATTTTGTTGAGCACGGTAATAACACTTTTACATTGATAAACAAAAAAAGAGCATTACAACAAAAAATTTTTAACCGCTTTTATTTGCAGTTTTTTTTACGAAATATATAAAATCCAAAGCATTTATATTAAGTTTTCAACAAAAAACTTTTTTTTAGCAAATATCTACATTTCTATATAAGTCTAAGGTTAGCCTAAAATGGTTTAAGCTTTATCTAATTTGACCATAATAAAAATAAGTAACAAAATTATAAAAAAAACTAAAATAAACTGTATTTTATAACCTTTCGCATCATATCCTTAATTTGCAAAATTTCATCAGTACTATAATTATACGAAGGTATAAGATCTGAAATATCGGTCGTTTCTTTAGGTATAATATTGTTTTTTGAAGCTGATTTATTATTGAGATCATCATTAACAGATTCAGTGTCTATCAATGTATTATTTAAGCTATCGGTGGCAAGTCGAACTGCCCCCGTTCCAGTTCCGTCATCTTCAAAAAGTTCATTCAAAAGGTCGTTTAGCTCTTTTCCTGTAAAATAGGATTAAAAAACAGCAGGGAAATTTAATCGATTGCAAAAATTCTTAAAAGAATATCAGTTTTTGTAATTCCGTATTTGCTCATACAAAAAAAAGAATAATATTTAGTTAATTTCAATTGAAACAAGTATTTCAATATAAGTCAACTATAAAAAAAATTTAAAATATCAAAAAAAATAGAAGATAACTAAAAAATTTGTCTTTTGGAGTCGTCTAACCTAAAATTCAGCTCCGCAAATATCATCCATTGAAAAGATGCTGCATTCTAAATATTACAGCATGCAGGCTTTACAACCTTGGCTTGCTAAAACAATGCTACAGCCCCATGCCCTACCTTTCTTAAAAGAAACGTGATTCCCGTCTATAAAAAAATTTCTTGCGCAATATAGAGAGACAAAATTTTGCCCGTAAAATTATATTTTTAGATCTTTATTTTAATCAATTTTGCCTGATGACATTTTAACACACAAAGAATTAAACTAAAAAATATTATATTAAACCGAAATAAAACTCAACTATTTAGTAAAAAAAACTATTTTTATCTTAACCTATTAAAAATTAACAAATGTTTAAAAAGCTTCGATTTTCTAAAACCCAGACGTTAAAAATTAAAAAAAAGGAGCTTTTAACTAATTAAACAGTGAATATTTTTCAATCAAAATTTATTTTATATAGTCTTGAGTTGCTCCAAAAAAATTACTTCCTTTTCAACTTTTAAATGTTTATAGTTAGGTGAGAATAATCTAAAAAAAAAACAATAAATAACATAGGCTCATGTTTCCTGAAAATCTTTTACATCTAAATAATGTTTATGGCAAAATTTTATATAACAATTTCACTTAATTAACATTTTTAACTATTTATATATTATATAGACACTGTAATTTAATTAGAAAAATTAAAATTGTTATTTATTACAAAATAATATTAAAATATTGTTTATTTTATATAATTGCAATTCACAGAAATCTAGTCCCTTTTGTTAATTTAACCATAATGTACTTATTTATGCAAAAAAATAAAACTTGTAACGTGAACCGCTTTGTCTGTCCTCAGATCTTCTGGGTCCTCTGTGAAATTTTCGAGATCAGCCATTAAGTCATATTCTGGGTCATTTTCTTCATCTTTATCAAAAAATTGGTTATTAACAATACTTTAATACAAAGGTTACTATACTCGGAGAGCTCAAATTCAGATTCCATTTGGGATTAATTTTTAATTTAAAAATTAGTGATTTAACTTTTCATTTAAAAAATGTTGCATTATGCAATGCAAGAAAACTAAAAGAGTATTACTCAAATTACAATATTGTGCAAATATGGATTTTTTTCTATTAAAAAGTGAGCATTCACTCAGAAACATGAACCTCTAAAGGTTAAATGTTATTTATTCTAAGAGCCAACTTTGCCAATTTGACAGATATAATTTCACATCCCTTTTTAATTTGGCAAACAATGAAAATTAATTAATTTTTAAAAATTAACCTTCACAATCTTGTGGGGTGTTGACTATCAAAGGAGTATCAGTAAAAGGTTCCTTCAAAATATCTATCATGGTTCAAAAAAAACAAATTCAAAAAAAATAAACACCAATTATTTATTTGCCCAAGATTATTATTTGTATTAAAGAAATAACCTGGGATTAGAGCATTAAACATAGATGAATCTTTATTTGGTTGATTGGTAGGAGATAAAGGTTGGATAAATATTTCCTCTAACCAGTTAAAATAATCAATATCATCTAAAACATTGGTGGCATCGGCTGGTTCCAAATATTCTTCTGATACTTCAGAATTTACATCATCTATTAGTAGATAAAACAACATTAATGTCAATAAATATGAATAAATTATATTGCAATATGAAAAACAACACATATAAACTTATACCTATTTCTAAGATATCTTTAGTTGCATCAACCTAAAAAATAAATATATGTATTTAAAAAATTAATAAGGTTTAAAGGTTAGAACAGCCTAAATAAGAGAGATAGAATGAAGGGGTAGTTTTAAAGAAAAATACACTTTCAAATTTCAAAAAAATTCAAACATCAATAAAAGTATTTAATTTTTAATATTAACATTTTTAGTGCATTCTATTTATGTGTTTTTATAAAAAAATTCTAGCATTATTTTATCTCAACACTCTAGGTTTATTCAGAAAAAATTAATAAGCAATAACTTAAAAAAAAATCTGAAAACATAATAACAAACTTTTCTTAATGCAAATTCCTGTGTTGCAAAATCATCATCACTTTCATCTGATTCTGGAAAATCAGCTTCACCAAATTTTATCCCTATCTGTTCATTAGAAGGAGGCAACTGCTCCATAGGTTCTCCAACATTTGGTGGCCTCATATTGATAGGAGATATAGGCCAAAATGAGCATACATCAGCCTTCAATAATTAAATATATTGTAATTACCCCTTTGCTCTTTAACTCCTTAACTTTTGCTCTAGTAATTTTGGGCTGAAAATCACTCAATATGTGTTTTGTAAACTTTAATAACTTATTTTTGTATTCATTTTTGGGATTGTGGGCATGCTTTCTGCTCGAAACACTAGTTTCAACGTCATCCTTGGTTACATCAATTTTTGTGTCAATATAATCTTTTAAAAATCTCTTAACATTATCATCAGTAATAAGGCACTAAAATAAAATTAACAAAAAATACTTTTAATATATTTTTGACATTGAAAACTGATAAATCATTTTTATCGGCAACATCTTCCAAAAGCTCTTCTATCTTGCTAAACTCCTCTTCACCCAATTGTTTTCCCTCTAAATCCATTTGAACCGCTAAAAACCAGCAGTGTTTTAAAATTAAATATTTTTATATTTTTAACATAAAAAGAGTTTGTATTAAATTCGATATTTTCTTTGATCGGTTATTTTTAGGCGAAGCATGGTTCATTACAACTTTAAAAGCATTTGCGTTGTTCCTACTGCTAAGGTATATTCTTTCATGTAACTCAAATATAGGATTTTATCGATATCGTTTTGTCTAGAACCCAACGAAAGACACCCACTGTTGTTCATAAACATTATAAAATTTCAAGAATTCGGCAATTTTATATGCGAAAGGTTAGATTTACTCAGCAAAATTTTGAAGAAAAACTAGGGCAGATTTTGCAAGATTTTCCAAAAATTGATGACATACATCCATTTTATTCAGATTTGATAAATATTTTATATGATAAAGATCATTATAAGATTGCACTTGGTCAAATTAACAAAGCCAAACAACTAATATGCAAGTAATTTTGTGCATATCTTACCTAATAGGATTGGAAAAGAATATTTGAAATTATTGAAATTTGCAGATTCACTTTATAGATGCAAATTATTGAAAAAAGCTGCTTTGGGCAGGTATACTTTTAATATAAATTATTCTATATTTGTTTAAGTGATTTTACAATAATAAAAGTTTTTTTTTATAATTCAAAACATATTTTGTTATTTTTATTACTAAATTTATTAAGATGGTATTCAATTAAGGTGATTTTTTTGATTTATTCTATACTTTTAAAAATTTTGGAGCACAGTTAGCAATCTTTTTTGTGAATAAATATAAAATTTAATTAGCAATTTTTGTTAAACATATTGAAAAGCTAGTGTTAGATTAAATTTTACATAAAAATTTAACGTGAACCTTTTTGCAATTGATTTTAAAATGTTTATACCAGGCTATTATTCATATAATTATAAGAAAAAATTGTAATAAGAATGGTATTAAATTCCATCTTAAAATATGTTATTCTTGAATAAATCAAATCAAAAATTATTCATATCAAATATTTATTTCTTGGCCTTATCCATTTTAAATTTAATTAGCATTTTTATACATCATTCAATTGGATTTTATTTTTTTCATCCTTTTTAATATATTTAGATAATTAGTCAAATTTTGATATAAATTTGAAATTAAATTAATATTTTCTTATAAGCATTAAAATTATTAATTTTTTTATTTTTTTAACAAAACAAAATATAGAATGGCTACCCTCATGAAAAGACAAAAGGATGGACTTGAATATTTAGAAAGCGTCAGACAGCACATGTCGAGGTTGCCTAGTATAGATCCCAATCAGCCATCTATCATTATATCTGGGTTCCCAAATGTTGGGAAATCTAGTTTTATTAATCAGGTTTATTTTGTACTAGTATATAGATTTCTTTTAGAAATGGTATGTTTAATTCAACTTTTTATTTATTTTAAAGCTATACTTTAGATTAATGATTATTAAATGATATTTTGTTGAAAGTTATATTGAAAGCTATAATAAGCATTAATATTAAAAAAATAATATTTATATAAAAATAATCAAATACCATTTGCCATCATAAAAAAATAATCGACGATTTTTGGTGGTTACTTTCTAGAAACTTTTTTTTAAGAATTCCTATTGGTCTTTTTTAAGCATAAAACGAATTCGAAATATCAAAAATCCTCTTATATGTTTTATATTTTAGATAACTCGCGCAGATGTTGAGGTTCAACCATATGCGTTTACCACAAAGTCATTGTATGTTGGTCACACTGACCATAATTATCTTAAATGGCAGGTTATTTTGCAATTACAAATAAATGAATTCTCATATGATTAAATATCATATTTTAATTCTATTGTAATAACATTTCTTATCATATTAAGTTATAGTTTAAGACTTTATAAAAATATCTAATATTCATATTACAAAGAATGGCATTAATTAAAATTATCAGAATTTGTTTAAATTATTAACAAGATATTTTTGACATTTTTATATTTTTTCCGTTTTTTATTTTGATAGTTGTTCTTATTTATATAGTCTAAATTGAAAAATAAACATACTTGATATCAAAATCAAAATATATTATATTTGTCAAACTAATTAGTGATTTTACTAATATATATTTTTCTCCAAATTTTATCTACATATGTCACAATGAACGAGTATTAATGAATATTAAAAGATTATTATAAATGAATAACACCGACAAAATTTTTTTTATAGAGATTATTATATAATTATAATATTTACTTATAAATTATTTAAAAATCATATACTTGTTTTTCCATTTTACGTCAAACTTTCCTTATATTTTGAATTAGAGTTTTATATATGGTATATCATGCGTTATTTATGAGTTTAAAAATCGAAATTTTATTGTGCAAAATGTTCTAAACTTTATTTTGCAACTTGTATATTTATTTTTACTCATTTCTGACAAATTAACAAAATAAGACTAACATGAAAAATAATATATGTATACAGTTTTGCCATCTTAAAAATTTTAAAATTGAGTTTGGACAAGTTAATACAACATATAGAGCCAACATTTAAAAAATTTATTCTATTTTTTTTGACTTTGACCAACAATAAAAATGTGGTCTAACGCATTAATAATCTTATCGTAAAATTTATAATGAAATTCGGACGTATGGGTAAAAAGTGCAAACGTATTTTGAGAAACACATAACGCTATTCTAAAATCGTATAGGCATTTATTATCTCAACCAAGTTTCGAAATTCAAGTTGATTTTATTCGTCTTAATACTATATATAGGTCATTGATACACCTGGAATTCTCGATAAACCTTTAGAACAAAGAAACACAATAGAAATGCACGCCATTACCGCATTGGCACATATTAAAGCAATCGTTCTTTACTTTTTAGACATCTCTGAAACTTGTGGTCATTCGTTGGAAGAGCAAGTTTATTTTTAACTTTTTACAATTTTTAAACGAATATTTTGATTTTTACTTTCAAAATGTTTTTTTTTTATAATTTTATTGCTATTAAATGTGGAAATGTTAGTTATTACATAATTAGGGATGCTGTTATTTTAAATATGTTTGTCGTAAACTTTTTAATAAATTTTTGTTACCCCCATATTTTTATAATCTGTCGATATTCCTTTTTTTATTTCAGATATTGCTATTCCAAAATATCCAGCCTCTCTTTGTTAATAAGGTAATATTTATCGTACATATTTTGATGGTGTATTTCATGTTTTACAAATTTGGATCTATCATATTTTAATTATATACTTATAGGTTATATTTACAATAATTATCACACAGGTCCCGAAAAATCAATTATTTGTGGTTTAATCTAATTAAAACAATCTACATGGTGGCCTCTTATATTATTTCTGCTTTCCAAATCCATTGGGGAGCATCGAAAATTGGCCAAATTTGACTGTATTTGCGACTTTGAATTTTTTTTTGAAAAAGTATTTTGAAATAACTCTAACTTTAATTGTTGATTGAGAAAAATATATTATATTTTTAAATATAAAAACTTAACATCCACCTTAAGATTATTTATAACTTTTTTAGCTGTAATATTTAAAATATTCAATATTTTAATTTTTTGTCCTTAAAATTTTTTGTAAATTTTTAATTACTGCTGGCTTATAATGTTCAGAAAAAACGAACAAGGGATTTGAAAATCTTTAAGATGGTAAATTTGTTCTCAAAAATTAGCTTATATATCTTATAATTGCCAATTTTATTATTACTAGTATCAATATTAATTATCGTTATACAGATAACAAATTTAAATAACCATATCTTTTTTAAATATTAAGATTGATATTATCAATCCGATATACAATCTTTTTGTTTTTCAGATCGGCTCTTGTCAGCCAGATTTAAATAATTTATTGTTAAAAAAAAACGTCTATTGCCAGGTGATCAGCCAAAACATATGAAATTTTTTTTTAATATTTATAAATATTTGTTGTAAGAAACATTTTAATAGTGTCAAAATTAATATAGAGGCAATTAAAGGCATAAACAATGATGTGTTTGAAACTTATAATTATATTTAAATACCTCAGTTTTTGCCGTATAATAAAAAACTTTGCATATCTTTGTAGTCTATTTTATTTAAAATAAAGAAGGTTTTAGTCGGAAAACAACCTTAAAATTAAATATAGGAAATGATTATAATTATTAAATGAATAATATCGGTTTTTTAAATTTTGCCCTTTAGCAAATTTATATCATTTTGAAGTTTGATTGTCCAGATTAAGGTTAAAAAAAAGTTTTTTTTTTCAAGTAATGGTAAAGTTTTCTAATTAGTATAGTAAGAAGGTAAAGTTTTAGTTAATTTTGTTATAGAGAATTTTTTTAGTATTTGAATCGTATCATTTTTTTACTAAATTTTTGATTTGCAAATTTATAAAAACTCAACTGAAACAAAGGTTTTAGAAAATATATAATTGGTTTTGCTATGATTACTTACCTTACTAATAAAATTTATTTTATATATTTGTATTTAGCCAGTCATGATTATTGCCAACAAGATTGACATTAAACCGATGGAAGAGTTAGACCCTAAGGCGCAAGCTTTAATTCAAGAAACATTTTTAAATAAAGAGATACCATTTAAATGTATGAGCGCCCTAACCAAAGACGGTGTTATTGATGTTAAAAATGAGGTGGCTTATTAGTTATATATATAATTAATTTTACATAATTACTTATATAACTTATGCTAATTTTCTTAAAAGTGTGCGATATTACTGTTGATTTATAAATAAAACAACCACAATATTAAATTTTTAATTATTTAACGAGAGTTTTATTAATTTCTTTTTCGCATTTTCTTTGCTATAGATGTGTTTTATCTAATCCTTATAGGCTTGTGACCGATTATTAGCCTTCAGAGTTGAAAACAAAAGTAAATCAAAGAAAATGGATCAAATTGCCAGTCGGCTAAATGTTGCACAACCTCGTATTAGAAATCACGTATTTTTAAATATATTTTCTTACGTTTTATTTTTTAGATGATTACGTAAAACTTAATTATGCACTATGTTTGACAAATATCTAAGAATTATAGCCTAAAATTAAAATAGTTTTTTCATAAGGGCACGTGCAAAGTCAGTTTTTATTTTCGTAAAATTTTGAAAATTCTAAAAATTAAAAAAAAAATTATTTTTTTTTTAATTTTTTTAAAAAAATTTTATTTCAGAAATAGCATTTTATGTGCATAAACTAAGTTTGGCAACTTTTTAAAAATTTGCGTTTTATTACAAAATAAATTTTCGCAAAATTTTGAAAATTTCGCGAAAATAAAAACTCACTTTGCACGTGCCCTAACGCAATTTTTGCCAAAAATAATATGTGAATTAATTTATAATAATTTAGCATTTTTATGAAAAACTATAGTCAAAACATGCCAGCTTTTTATGCATAAAGGTGCTTGAAGCCGCGCCTAGGCCTCGAATGTATAATACACAGGTGTAATCACAATGAAGCTTTAGAATGACTTAAGGCGAGGGGGGGGGGAGAATTACTTAAAATTTTAACCTTTTCACAAACTATAATTTGTAATAATAGTAATAATAATATACTATCTAATAATATACTTTTTTAGAACCGAGCCCCTTTTATACCACCCGCTGCTCTCGAGAGATTAGCACAAAGGGAAGCTGCCAATAAATTGATGCTCCTGAATCCTTTAAATGATAATGCCATGGAAAATGATGATGATGATGATGACAATTATAACAGTAATTATGAAACAGACACTGAAATGAAAACCCCCTCGGAAAAAGAAGTTAAAAAGCCAAACAAAGTTGTAGCGAGAAAGAAACTGGTAATATTGGGGTTTTCTAATATCTTTATTAATAATTTTTTACAATTTGAATTTGTATTTAAGTTGCTTTTATACTCGGTTTAAATTTTTATTTAAAAAATCCTTATAGTTAGGCAGTCGTTCAATAACAATATTTTCGCAGAATAAAAAGCTTAAAATATGGCCTTGCAAAATAAAAAATCAATGGAATCAAATACATTAATATATTTTGTTTGCTTTTGGTAAAAAACTATATTTGGGCACCCGTTAATTTTTACGAAAAAAGGTGTATGCCTAGATTTGTTTAATCTATACATTTTGTGTTGATTGGAATAAAAGAATTTTGCAGGCACGAATTATTAACTATAGAAAATTGAAAGTTATAAATAAATTTTGACTATAAACAGTATACTCGGCAATATAATTGTTTATTCAAATATTAGCATAATTATTCATAGTTAATAATTTTTATTAACACTTGCATATGCCAATTATTGTTTATTGTTGATCTTACAAAAATAGTTTTCGTGCACCAAATTAATCCCAAAATGTTATTGTTTGGTAGGTTTATAGCTAAGAGTAGTTAATTAAATTTATTTTAACTAACATAATAAATTATTACAGTTTTTACTCAAAGTATTTATAAAAATTATTTACAATTAATCAATTAAACACTTTTAATTGTAGCATAGTTGAATTTTTAAAAATTTAACTATTAAGTATGTTTGATTAAAAAAATTTTTTTAGATAAATTTTTTGGTTTATTGTTGAATGGCCCCAAGGTTTATGCGAATCTTTGATTTATTAATATTATGAGCGAAAGCTTACGTTTTTGTTATATAATTTTTAATAGTTTTAATATTTTTAGAGATGTTTTACGTAATTATCGGTATTTTCTATTATAATGAGACAAAAGTTTGTAACGAGACTTAAAGTTTTTCGTTAAAGTTGTTTCTGTTACAAAATGATTCAATCCAAAAAGAATAAAATTGCAGTAACATGACATTTCTACCTTTGACCGGCTTCCAAATAATCTCTACCATAGGGTAATTGGCTGTGGTCCAAATAATATTCTATAAACTATATTTATACTTAATTTTATTAGTCAAAAAATCATATTTTTTGAAAAATTTAGTTTTATTTTATACTACAATTCTTTTATTTTATTCATCAACTGCAATGTAGGAACGTGATATTGAAGCTGAAATGGGTGATGATTACATCCTTGATCTTAAAAAGAGTTACGATCTCGATCACCCAGACGAAAAATACGATATAATCCCTGAAATTTGGAATAGCAAAAACATTGCCGACTTCATTGACCTTGACATATTCAAAGTTTTTTATTTTCGCAATTTTTACTATAGCCTACTTACAGACAAATAAAAAATATGAAAAATAAAATTTTTGCATTATAATTTAATATAAACAAAAATTCATATAATTTATTAAACATTTTTCAGGTTTTATTTGCCATGTATATAAATATTGTATAAAGAATTATTTGATGACAGTAAATGAAAATATACCGTAATTATATCTTTTTTTATACCTCTGCAATCTTAATTTATCTTATTTTTTTCAATTTCGCGGTTTATTTAAGTCTTGTTACTAATTAATTTTTTCATCCAATCTTAACCTTTTTGTTTAAAGCTAATATATTCAACGCATTTATTTTGACTAGAAATTGGAAGAACTTGAAAAAGATGAGGAAGCGAAAATGGAATCCGGGTTTTATGACCAAAATCTTTCGGACGAGGAATACAATAATCCGGATGATGTTAAAGATTTGGCTAAAAAGTTTGTTTTTCATAGTTTTATATAAAAATAATAAAATTATTAAATTTGAGTAATTCAAAATCCATTTTCCAAATAACGGTCTTAGGACGGTCCTTTTTTCCGTAGTTACTCGAATTTGATTTAGGCGATATCTTTGCTTGACGAACAATAATCTTTATGTAAATTATCAAAATTTTAATTAAATATTATTAGAAATATAATAATTTACAGTACTATATGTAAGCACATTAATTTGTAAATTTGCATATTTATTTAGAAATACAGTTTATTTTTCCTGAATTTGGAATTATAAATAAATTGTATAAAACAAATTTTTAAATATAGTTATGAATCAATTAATTTGTTTGGTTAACACCAATTTTGTAAGGATGATAAGGAAAGGAGGGGTTGTTATTTACATGAATTATATTAAGTTATAATAAAGTTTGAATAGTTCATGGTGTTGGTTTATACTTAACTCAACATCATGCAATAATTACTTTTGCATTAAACGAATTGACCGCTTAATTTTTTTTTAGAATTCGAATCCGTAAAAAGCTGCGTATCCTGGAAACCCGACTCAAAAAAGGCTCTAATAAACCTCGTATACCACGTAAAGTTTCAAACGCTTCAAACATACTGAATGACTCTATAGGAAAACGAACCCCTCAAGCCTTGCTTAAACACATGTCTGACCTTGGGGCGCACCATTTATCCACTAAAGATTTTGTAATTTACTATAATTTTGTTGTAATTGGCTTTTAATATTTTTATAATTATGGTTTTTTTTAAGTTTTTTTATTGTTTTTATAAATTCAGTTTTTTACTTGCACTTAGTTGTGTAACAATATATCCTGGTGATATAATTTAATTATATGCTCATAATTTAAGTAAATTTTAGATTCTGTTACCACGATTTTTATCCATTTTTTTAGAAAAATTTGAAAGATTCGACTAAAAAGCGTCATCCACTTATGCAAACGCCTATTAATCGTGCCAATAACATGAAACGCATCAAATACGACCCAGAGTCCTCAATGGATATTGTTGATACACCAACTTCCAATCAAAGTTAATATAGCTTTGTATCATTAATTATTACCAGTTTTCAAATATGAGTTTTAGGACTTCTTTATTAAAAACAAACTATTTATTTAGTTGGTGGTATGCCATATTTATTGACTATATCTGCCAGTTTAATATCATAATTGTTAGATTATTATAGCCATTCATTATACAATAGTCCTAATTTTAATGTGCAAAATATTTTAAAAATATAAATTTAAAGCTTCAAACTTACCGAAAAATTTTTTTTTAATATATTTTAGTTAAAACATCTCCACATAAATTAAACGAAGGGAGTAACAAGTTAAATAAAGTCCCATTTGGAATTTTTGCTTTATAGATCAATTATTGTGAACCTTCTATAAATTTAATGTTTTTTTTTCGGACTGAAAACGAAATACATTTTTTTCTAATATTAATTTAAACATTGACTTTTTACTAAAATTTCAATCTGTTTAAATTCGATTAGTTAGAAATTTTACTGGAAAACAATTTGGACGCAAAACTTTTTTGTAACTCATATATGGATATAGGCTTAAAATATTAATTAAAAAAATTAATATTTTTATTTCTTATCTAAATTAGCTTAAATTGATCAATTGTTCAAATTTTTGTTTTTATAATGTCATTTTTGTTATCTATCCAACTTTTTATTGTTTATAGCAGTCACACAAAATTACTTTAAAATAATTCATTTTGCTTATTTTTAATTAAATTAACCTTATTTCAAATTTGTAAACCTGTATAACATTAAATCAAACTGTATGTTTATTATCATATTTAATTTGAACAGGTCAGCAATGGAGCCTTGTTAAGCGGTCCAGAGTCGATCCTAAAACTGGGCGCGTCAGTAGTAATATGAAAATAACACCAAGAAATTTGATGGGCATCAAGAATATGGAGGTAATTTATTAAGAATAGCTTTTAATAGCTAATATATTAATATCTTTGTAACACAATTTTTTAAAATTAAACTCAGGTCCTCAGATCGTGTTTAAACTGAGCATGATATATACCTATCAAATTTGTTTATCCCTTTTTTTCCGTTTTTGCACCAAAAAAATTTTCTTTTCTCTTCACATTGCATTATATCATAAAAATCTCCCCCAAAAATGACATTTTCGCGACTTGGACATATTTTAAATTTTAATTAACCAAAAAAACTTATACACAAAAACTGCAAGTATAAATTTTTTAATTTAGGACATTTGATATTTTTTAGTTTCTTTAGACTGCAAAAAGTGTCACTTTTGGCATATTATATACTTTTTAATGTATATGATAGCCTGAGAAAACTTATTGAAAAAACGGGAAAAGGATTAATTAATAATACACCTTGTGAAACAAATATAAATAATTAACTTTTGATTCTGATATTTTTTCGAATGCTTGTGTAATTCATTTACATCCGTTGTTACACTAATTTTATTACAAAATTTTTAACAAAGTAATAAATAGTCACTGCGATTTTCTTCTGTTAAATCCTAAAACTAAAAAAAAGTTATGCAGATGAATAATTAGGTCGATTATACGGGTTTGTTCGGCCTACTTAGTGACAATCTTACATGCAGTAGGTCTGATGTTCAATGACGTGTCGTCGTTTTTTCTTGAAAGAATAGATATTTTGGAGCAAGTGGCCGAATTAGACTGAGCCCCAAATGCGATTTATATAGGTCAAAGCCTCGGCCAAAATTATTTTATGTGCATGCAAGCAAATCTCACATTTTAGCCCATTGTTAGTGGGCTGCTCTGTCTAAAATGGTCAATGCCCTTATGGATATGCCACCTTTCTGGGTAAAGGTATTAGGGAATTCAAAGAGCATGCTTTGTGTGATAATACTCAAAGTGCTATATTAGAGTGTTATAAAGCATCACTATTTTGTACATCTAGTTTAAAATGTAAAATATAATGCTTAATTAAAAAAATCATATAACTACTTGTTTTTTTTTTGCTGACAAAATGGCAATTTATTTTTATTATATCGAATTCCTTAAAGTGTTTATTTGATTTTTTTATATCAAATTAATTGTCCTCCTCCCTTATTTAGATGAAATACAAACTTGACAAACTGGGCCGACAAAAGCAATCGCCCTTTATCCAAGATGGACGGACTGGCGAAGCTGACAGGCATATCTACGATCTTAAACCTAAACATTTGTATAGTGGGAAACGCAAAATGGGCAAAACTTCTAGAAGATAAAGGAAACGGAAAAGCTTTTGTTGAATTTCTTTTTAATATCTATGTTAGACATTTTGTTGTTTTATATGATTTTAATAAGTAAATAAAAAATTTTGGTCCACCAGGCTCATGATAACTATATGAAAATAATACTTCTTTATTTGAAATGAAAAAAGGCAAAAAACATAACAAAATAACATATATTAAAAATATATAAAAATAGAATAATTTTTAAGCATTGGTCAAATATTTTTGCAAATCACCGGTCCCTATGTAGGTCGGGCGAAATATAAAATTTGATGGGTAATGTATATTTTAGCAAAGTTGACATTTATCTTCTTGTTATCCACATTAAAACAATAATCTAGATATTTTAAATTAAAAATTTTTTAAAAAAAATTGAAAATTAAAAGAAAGTTTCACAAGTTGATCGACTTTTATGCACTAATTTGTTTTCCGTTACGCCTATGCAATTCCTTCCACTTTTGGGTAGTGTCATATCCATGTAAGCTATATCTTTCCATCTATCATTGCTATCAAAAGATATACGGTTAATAATCTTTTTTGTAAAATTATGCAAGAATAAAGCTTTGCCACAGCTTTTAACGAATCCTTCCGATTCCTACTTAAGATATATTTTGCTTATAAACAAGAAAATTATAATTTATTATAAATATCACTCAGTTCGACAAATTTCTGAAATATATAAGCTATTTTATAAGATCAAACTATGAAAATATCAAATACGTTTACCGTTTTTTTGGTCAAAATTTGTAAGCTAGCTCTAAACATTACAAATAGTTTAAAAAGATGCTAAAAAGATTTAAAACTAAAAAAACATTAAATAAAATTATATCTGTAAGGCCCTATAGGTAATTCGAAAAATAGAAAAATATTAGAAATATTATTGATTTTTGTGATAAATAAGTTCGACCAAATCTTGAATGACATTAATCTATCTTTGGTCTATAAATAAATTGCAACTTCCGTAAGTTTTCGATCATCCTTTCCAGTTGCTTGATCTTCACGTTAGCAATATGGATTTCCTGTTTCAGCTTCCAAATCTGCGTGTTGCACACAATGTTTCGGCATTTTTCACCCAAAAATTTATTTCGCACCTCAAGTACTGTCTTCTCAAAGCTTAAAGTTCTCCCCATATTCTGTTATATAATATTTTTAAATGAAATTGTAAAGTTAAGAGGCGATTCATTTTTTTTTATTATCATAAAACAGTCTCTGGGTTTCAAAAATTTAAATTTCTCTAAAATAAGAAGTTTATTAAAATTAATATTAGAATACTGCCTATTTAAAAATTGCTGACATATTTCCTAACCTACATAATAACTTTATTGACGCGGGTAAAAGTGACATAAATAAAAATATATGTCGTTGCAAAAGGTAATTTATAATTATTAAACACTTTTTATTCAAAATGTTTGCAGAAACACTTTTACAACCTATAATAATTTCATGCCATCCTTGGCCATTTGGCAAAAGCAAGCCTATTAATCACTAGAGGAAATCAAAGAATTATGTAGTAAGCTCATTTGTGGCAAGAAATTTTAATAACTGTCTGAATGTTTTGAAATAGGCATTGGGTTGGGTGACCAAAGGCATTTTATTTCATTTTAATTTAATTATACTCCCTCATCCGCCTTTTTTGAGGTATTTTTAAAAAAAATAAAAAGATATACCAGCGATATTAGGCTACACAATCCTTGTTTATCAATCTTTTTCAAATGTTTCCTCAAAAATTTAAAGTAAAAGTGTTCAAGGGCCAGAAATATTAAGCTGAGCACAAGGCCTGCCCCGAGAAGTGTGAATGCCGAAATGAAATTCCTAAGGCCCAGCGGATGACTTGAATCGTTGTGATTCTTTTTGAGTTTGCAATCACCTGCCAACCAAAAGTGTTGAAGTCGGTCCATATCACCTATGTTAAAATATTACATTGTTTTATACCAATTGTTATTAAATTATTTTTTTTAAAAATATAGAAAAGCGATAGGGAAGGAATTAATATTAAGTAATATGTAGTACTTGGTCAATTATAAGAACCTTTTTATGAAAGGCTTCACTATTTTTTCTACTCTGCTACTAATAACTTTTTACTACTCAGCAGCAAAACAATATATTTTTAAAGGAATCAAAAGTTTCACAAATTTATGTAATATTAGGGCTCGGCATCTAAATACCAAGGGGTTTATATTTTATATTTAACTACCCTTTTTCACAATTTGTTTTTTGCATCATTTATATCAATGTTATTTTTCCCTTGTAGCATTGTCTATGGTTATAGCAAATTAAATTCATAAATATATTTGTATTTGCAGCTTTTTGATTCATCTTAAAAGACAAAAAATCTAACAAAAATGTGCATATTTCTTTAAAATTGAACAAATAAGCTTGCTTGGGTGTCCGTATATTTAAGGAAAATTACTTTTTTTGATTTGTTAGTATTATCATATCTGATTTAACTTTTTTGTAAAAGTTCTTGTTGTTTATCTTCTGTATTATTAAAATCTATTAGCACTTATTAAAAAAAGGGGTCTTTTAAAATGATTATGCATGAAAAAAAAAGTTTTAAATAAGTTATTTATAAACAGTCCTTCACAGGTGAAAAAAAAATATCACTTGAGACCACATTGCCGTTGTAGCGTCTTAAAGTGTAGTCTTCTTTTTTGTGCTTATGTAACGACAAATTGTTTCAATCAATTGGAAGTATTTTCTTTTTATAATGGCTCCTGGAGACAAAAATTAATTTGACAGTAAGTTATCGTTAGAATTTTATAGGAAAACATAGTATTTTTATCTTCTACACTTCTTCAACTTCTGTAGGCCCTTTAAAAATCATTGATAAATATTTTATTTTTTATCTGGGGTTTTCTTTTCACCGCCTATTTTATTTTTGTGCCGAGCCCTAGCATGTTCAAATGTCATAAATATGATATTTTTTCTTGGTCCGATAAATAACCTAATATCATATATCACGTCTTGTACTTTTAGTTGTTCTAGTTGTAAATAATAATATATTATATTACCATTCTCTTGATACTTCATCAACATGGCATCGACCGAAGGCTTAAGCTCAGAGGTTTTGGGAAAAGCTAAAGAATATCCAGTCATAGCAAACCAAGACCCGACCGTTAAGATTTTACATTGATCGTCTCGACCTACAAGGTATTCCAAGACTCGCCCGTCGTAAATAAAAGCGTCTAGTGAACTTAAAAAAAATGAGTATTTTAAAAGGAGCGTTAAGAATAAATCATAAAATGTTAATTTATTAAGTTGTGGCCAGGTTTTTAAAATTTTTTTTTAATTTATGAGGATCAATTGATTGCAAAATAATATCAAGGCAAGGTTATTTTCATTCTTCCAAACCATATGCCGCGAAATATGTGACCAGTAATTTTAAAAAATCAAATAATTACCCATTTTTGACAGCGACGATTCCATCTTTCACATAAGAAATATTATGGCTCCGCATGTAGGAGTACATATCGGGGTAGTTGTTTTTAATATTTAGGGCCGATGGACTGTAAGAGACCGTCGCATATTTGTAAGGCGGTTCTTTAAGGTACGGATTTCTTAACTAAAAAAAAAGAAGATTAAAATAAAGATTGGTCTTTAAATTTGGGCGCGTTCATACTTCATTCAGTTTTTCAACAAATTTTAGAAATGTTAAAAAAAATTTTATATTTTTTTCTTTGACATAAAACGCATTTTAACAAAAAGTTGCCAATCTTTGTTAGCACTGAAAATACTTTTCGAAATATGAGTTAAACCTATAGCAAATGATTAAAAAGGTCATTATTTGGTTCGCTAACACGTACCTGATAACTGGTTAAAGTGCGTTTTAGAGTGTGGGGAAAGGAGGTTCATTCGCTCTTGAGGTATAATAAACTACCAAAGTGCCACTTTAAGGACAGGTTAATATTAATTTAATTGCAAAAAATTGGTCTTGGTCAAACCAATTTTGGTTAATTTAAATGATAGCTAGCCCAACCCAAAGCCCTTCTGCAGGTAATAGACCATGGCTATATTATTTAACCTATATTTATCAACAAATAAATTTTTAGGTATTTACGTCATCATATTTTATAGCCTTAATAGCCGTATATATTTCTATTCTTAAACGTATTGTATTAAAATCACGTTCTTATAAATAATGGATATAAGACCCAAAAAGGGGTGTAAATATTCACATGACACAGGTCAACAGTTTTTTGAGAGTTATGAGTTAACTACAGAAATCAAACCTGCCATCTTAGGGAATATCAAATCCGTTTATCGTTTTTTCTAATCAAACTTGGTTAGTCATCTATAAACATTGAAAATTTTAGAAAAAAAAGGTTAAAATCCCAAAAAAGATTTAAAAACAAAAAAAACTGAAAATTTATTTTTTCATATTCACAATATTTTAACTGTTAAATTTAAACTTCAAATAATATTTTCATTAAAAAACGATAATATATTGTGTCGTATTTAAGTTTGGACGCGAAATATTTTGTATTATATAAATGCCGATGTAAGAGCTTGATAAATTAATAAAAAAAAAATTCCATCATTTGTGATTAAAAATATAAGTTACAAGGGATTTTAATATGCATAAAAGATATTTAAATTTTTTCTTTTTAGTTTATATTTAGATCTGTCAATTTGGTCAAAGAAGGTCATTTTTTCTTATAGACGGTCAAGGAGCCAAAGACGGAAGAAACTAAGTTATATGAGATTAGGCCATCATGAGGATGCATTCTTTTATGTTTTCATAATAATCACGTTTCTGACATAAATATTAGTTGACCTGTGAATAAGCTTTACCTACACGTAGATATATAAACCTAGATTTGGAAAAAGGCGGGGAGTTACTTTGGAGGCTGAAAATTTTTATCTAAATGCTATCACTACCACCACTTTATTTCGATATCAATATTGAATGAATTTAAAGTTGCAATTTCCCAATACCCTATAATCATGAATCCCCACAAAGTCGTAATGATCCTCCTTGGATATCATGAAAGCTGCCAAGTTGGCCGTATAGCTAGCGATGAAGACCATAGCAACCATAGACCATATCGTGATAAGGTATCGACTCGTGTGACTTTTAGGCACGTCCACTTGCACAGAAGCACCAAACAAGATGGCCCAAGCTAGCCATATGGCCCGGAAAACGGAGAAATTGGCATCACCTATAAATTAACTTATCGTTAGCTCAAATTGATTGAAAAGTATATAGGAGCGTTTCTTGTTAAGTTTATTCTTCAAAAAATTGTAGACTTCTTGCGTTTTTCATTAGAGCCGAGACCCTAATAACACTGGTCGACAAGAATTTTAGACCAACAATGTTTCTAGTGCAGTTTTTTTTGCTGAACATCATGGTTTTTTCCGTTTTTTCATACCTGATCTGGTTTTTATTTTATTCGGTGTTAAAGTTGCCAAAATGTGCATTTTTGGCACATTTTGACCTTAATTTACACCATTAAAAAATAATAAATTATATTAACTTTTTATATTAAAAAAAAGCTTAAATTTTTATCTATTCAAATATATAATTATTTTTTTTTTAATGTATTTTACTTTTTTAAAAAACGAAATTTAAAAACCTACCTTATTTTATTTTATTTAATTTCTAGACCCATTGACGCCTTCGATGCTGCTTATGCATCGCTTCTTTCTTTCTCTCTCTCTCTCTCACTCTTTATTTCTTTATTTATTTGTTTAAAAATTTCTACCCAAACATATTTTTCTTCATTCATAATCTTTAAAAAATTTCTACCCAAACGTATTTTTCTTCATTCATATTCTAAAAAATGGAGGTAAATTTTAAATTAAGAATATTTTTTATGACAAATTGTTTATATAGGTTAAAATTTAAGAATATTATCTCCTTTTTTAATTAGATATTATACTTAATTTGATATAAATGTTACTGTTAGTTTTATATAAAATATAATTCATTGTAAATAAAAACAACTGATCACAAATGTCGAATAAATAAAAAAAGCCTTAGTCACATTAAGTGTTTGGGCTCAATTCGACCACCTTTGAGTAAAAAAAGGGTTTTTTACATTAAAATTCAAAAGTCTTAGTATCTAGTTCTGAATGATTAGGCTTAAACAAAGCCAGAATTTATATGATTTTTCCGGTATTAAGGTTATTAGTGTCCGCGAAATATTAACATTTATATAAAAAATTTATAAAAAATGAGATTTCAGGGTCATTTCAAAGCAGGTGTAAAAACTTTTAATACTGGTTTCGACCCGTTGAGGGCACTTATACAAAGTTTAATTGTTTAAACTGATGAAAGAGACGTGAGCAAATACACTTGTTTTGCACAGTTAAGGGGGCGGGGGCTAAACAACTGCAATTAACTCTTTTTTACACATCTAAAATAATACAATTTTCATAACTTTTGGATTTTAAACTACCAGCTGATGTATTATAATTTTATCGAAATAAAAACAGTTAAACTAAAGACTATTAAACGAATTTAAATGACTCAATTAGAACTAATTGAAACAAAAAAAATACTAAAAAATTTTTTCCGTTACTTTGTAGGCTTAATTATACCACAAAAGTTAACCAAAAATGAAATTTAACCCAAAAAAGAACCAAACTAACTTTATAAAATAGAAAGAAATTGAATCAAACAGAAAACTTAACACATACACAGAGAGAGAGAAAGAAGCGATGCATAAGCAGCATCGAAGGCGTCAATGGGTCTAGAAATTAAATAAAATAAAATAAGGTAGGTTTTTTAATTTCGTTTTTTTAAAAAAGTAAAATACATAAAAAAAAATAATTATTTGAATAGATAAAAATTTAAGCTTTTTTTTAATATAAAAAGTTAATATAGTTTATAATTTTTTAATGGTGTAAATTAAGGTCAAAATGTGCCAAAAATGCACATTTTGGCAACTTTAACATCGAATAAAATAAAAACCAGATCAGGTAGGAAAAAACGGAAAAAACCATGATATTCAGCAGAAAAAACTGCACTAGAAACATTTTTCAGGTTGTTGGTCTAAGATATGAAGTCATAATTTGTCGACCAGTGAACTAAATAAGCCACGGCCTATATAACACACTGGTTTCAATGGTAATTAAAATATATATTTTTATAAATTCATTAAGAAAATTACCATATTCAATTTTGTAATCTAAGAAAGTTAAAAAATTGATTCGATCTGAGGTTTCCCCCATACCTTTTTTCAAAGGGCGCCATACCCGTTATGAGCTTTAACTCTTTTCACGCCACCAAAGCAATTAACATTGCTTAGTGAGATTTTCTCGCACGTTGGCACCCTAGGTTTTATTTTAGCCTAGGTTCTTACTTAAAATATACCGTTTAGGGCCTACTGCCAAAGCAGGCCATACACGTTCTGTTTACCTAGAAACCGCTAAAGCAATTGAACCCAAATCTGCTCGTGACAATATTGTTAGCCACTGAGCTATATAAAACTTTTGAGAAATTAACTTTAAAATTTATTTTTTTAATTTGAAATAAATTTCATTATTATAATTGTTGATAATTACTTTGACCCCTTGAATTCAAAAACCGGATGGGCATAAACTAGAAAACTGAGTGGTTATAGTTAACTCTTTTTAACTATATATATTAGTATAAACTATTTGCTGAAAAGTTTTGATTTAGAGTACAATTCATCTTTTTTAAAGTTGTCGTTCTGAAAATTTATCAAGCTTCTAGGCACTGAGTTTACTAAAAACATTTGAATCATGTTTCAAATTTATATGTTACTCAACTCTGGTCTAAAGCTCTAAAAACATGATTTAAATGTTTTTAGTGCTTTAAACCAGAGTTGAGCAACTTATAAATTTGTAATTTCTTTACCCAATTAGTTATAATTAATAAAACGTAACAATTAATCTATCATTAATTTTTTTTGTTCTCTTTTATGCCTGATGAAAGAGCTAAGTCGTTCTAGGCTTGAGTTTGTCATTATTTTGGACACATATTAATTTTTAAAGCTAGGCAATTGAAAATTATAGACTTGTTGGGTCACGTCCCTTCTTCATATCGAATCCCATTGGGCTGATGTATTCGTAAATAAAGATGGAAAAGGCCGCGGCATGGATGCAAATTATCAAAATGAGGATCCAGGTTAAGTAATCGAATGGCTCTACAATTATAAATATGAAAAAAAAACGCTGTTAAAAATATAAGATTTTTTAGATTATGAGTACATGTACATTTTTTAACTGTTAATAAACTAAAAATTTCTACATTTGATAAAATTGTGCCTTTAAACTTTTGATAAAAGATATTTGATAGGTCTTAAATAGGAAATCATATTTATAATAATATTGATTTATAGCTTTAAAATTGTATTTAAAAAAATTTACAAAAACTTGAAAGTTCAAATAAATAATTTTATAAATAAGGTGACAAATTAAACCATTATTTGTAAAAATTGCAAAATAAATTATAATTAACATTGAATTTATATTGAGAACTTATATTAAGAGGCAAATTTAAGGCGTTTCAATTTATCTCTTATTTTTTAAATTATTTTTGAAATTTTTACATTCTCACGAAGATAGCACAGCTTAATAGTAATCTAATAACCTAAAAAGGCGATAGGAGATATGGAGCCAGTCCTTAAGGACACTGCGATAGCAATCCCCGTTTCCAAAAATGGCGTTGAAAAATCGACAATTTCTGAGTACTGGGAAGTTATGGTAAGTCCAATGGCCATCTCAGCCCTTTCTTCTGTTAGCTCACCGACCAGAATGTCTGATTTACTCTGTGTATAAAACAAAGCTTCGGTATATTTGTTAGTTTCTTGAATTTAAATTTTTTTATGAGATAGTTAAATGTGTTTACTTAGTTGGAATAAAGTTTTATAATCTAAAATCATTTATAAATCTTAAATTCTATTTATACATTTAAACAAAATTTGAGATACTCTAATAAAAAATTTAAGTATGTTGGTGAATAAAAGATTTCCTATGATTTAATTTAAAAATTGTGTTTAATTAAAAATATTCTAAACAATTCAATATTTATTTATTTTTAAATTTTGATTACCTTTTTGACTTCTAGCGAATGTTCTTCTGTTGTGTAAGTCAATTCATAGGTAAATGCTAAATCTTGACTTAGCTTCTCCAAAATGTCGATAAAATAGCCCGAACAACAAGTCATCGTATTCTCCTTAGCGGACCTGAAAGATTTATAATTCACATGTGCAAAGAACGGTGAGTTGATTTACAATGATTATGGGGACCTGAAAGTTAAGTTTTGATATAACTAATATTCATGTTATTTTTTTATAAATTTTGTGGAATTAGATAGAAATTAACTTATTTTCTGAAAATGAATGTGAGAATATAATTTGCATCAATTTATATTTAAGAGCGTGTTAAGACCTCATTCGATTTTACAAAAAATTTAAATTCTGAAAATTTGAAAATTGATTCTACATCAAAAATTATTAACCATTTTTTATTACAATATTTTTAAACAGGAGTTGCTCTAAGTACATTTAAAAAGGTTGATATATTTATATCAAAATATATAAACATAGCTGATAATGTTTTCACCAAAAATCTTAGAAACAACCCTCAACAAATTCAACATTGGACCAATATTTTTTTTTAGAAATTTTTTTTATAATTTTTTAATGATCTAAACGCGCCCTAAAATAAAAATGTATTTTTTTGCTTTGTTATTTCGGTAGACGAAATTGGCATGCAGAGTACTCCTCCATTGCATGGGTTCCTTCTTTCAAGCTTTGTCGAAGGATTAGTCTCGTTAATTTTGGGGTCACTAGGGTTCATAATCCCGTAATTGTCTGGCCTGTCCGTATCCTAACATAATTTTAATGGCACAACCGTGAATTTTATGAAAACATAAAAGATTTTATCCCCATGATGGCCTTATCTCATATATATATTTCGTTTTTCTTAGTTTCTTCCGGCCTTGGCTCCTTACATCCGTCCATATCGAAAAAATGGCCTTTTTTTACCAAATTGACAGATCAAGAATACCCTAAAAATAAAATTTAAGAATTTTTTTTCATATAAAAATCCCCTCTAACTTATATTTGTCATATCAAACAATGAGAAATAAAATTTTTTAGTATATCAAGCTCTTACATCAGCATTTAAATAATACAAAATATTTCGCATCCAAACTTAAATACGACACGATATATTATCGGTTTTAAATAAAAGTTTTATTTGAAGTTTTAATTTAACAGTTTAGCTGTTGTATATATGCAAAACAAAAATTTCAATTTAATTTTGTTTTTGAATCTTTTTTGTTTTTTTGGCTTTTTTCAAAAAATTTTAATGTTTATAGCTGACTAACTAAGTTTGATTAGAAAAAACGGTAAACGAATTTGAAAATCCCTAAGATGGCAGGTTTGATCTCTGTAGTTAGCTCATGACTCTCAAAAATTTGTTGACCTGTGTAATGCAGTGCTGATTTTTCATTGCCGATGTTGAGTGTTGTTTACAAATATTTAAACTTTTTATTAGGCATGTCCCACACCACTTGTCCTAAAAAATTTAAAAACATATGTTTTGATGCATTTTATTACGAAGTTCTTTTATATGGCTGTGGCTAATACTAATTTCCAAATTGTAAAAAAATTTTAAAAAATATGTGTCAACAGTTAATATTAAAAAATGAGAATTAATGTATATTGGCCGTTATAGAATATGCCTAAACAAAATATTTTTAGGGGTATGTAAAATTCTGTTTATTTTTTTTTAAATAAAATGAGATAAGCAAAAGTCTGTTATTTGCTAGAATTTACCATATCGTCGTTGGTCTCATTTGAGTTGATATGTGTGGCACGATTGCTTTCAATGATTATGACAAACGGGGATTCCTCAAGTGTCGTGATTTTAAGGTGGAACTGTTCGGGCACATCTTTGGGGGGTAGGTGTCCATTACCTGGCCAGATAATATCTTTTATTTTCAGGCCTTCATCCATGTTCCAATCTCCAATCTACGGTGTAAATCATATTATATAAGCATCCCAAATACTAATATTTTGCGGCGAAATAATTTCGGAGTATGGTTACACCGACGTCCTTGCCAAAAAATTTCCCGTCCCCTTTTCCGAAATAAAATGTAAGATCACCCTGTTTTTATATTAACTAGAAATCGAGCTCGAAAGTGCACTTTAAAAAAAATTCCGCCGGAGTTTGTCTTTGCAGGTGGATGAAATAGCTATAACCCATATATTTTAACTTAAATTTCTAAGTAGATTATGCTAGCTGTGCACTCCTTAGGGGATTTATTTCCTTCATAGGCAAAAATTATGTTACAAAAATTAATTTTTTATAAATGGACCTTAATAGCATCAAAAAAAACTTCCATGTCCTTTCTCAAGTTTAAGTTTATCATAAAAAACATGTGCTATAAGGTTAATCAAGTGCCATTTCGGTTCTCACCTGACCAATATATGTTACATCGCCATTTAGATGGTAGTAAACCATATGTAATATAAATTTTCACAAAACACAAAATATCTATCAAGACAGGGTCCCTTATAAGCTATTACAAGCATACCTTCATCCAGGACCGTTCGTTGTTGAAGTTGACAATTTCAAGTTTGACGTTGTTAGATGAACCGTCGTAATCAAACGTTATGTTTTTCTTATCAGTCCCGTGCTGAAAATTCACTCCCACCAAATGTCTGCAATCAAAAATGGAGAGAAAAAAAAGCAATGTTATATTCTAAAATAAATTTTATATTGTTTAAAAACTTTTCCACGTTAAGACTTCATTCTTTTCTACAAGAAATTTTAAAAATTATTTGAGTTTACATCAAAATTACAATATTTTCTAACACTCGGATCAGTTTCTCTAAGTATATTAATACATCTTGATAAATTTATACATAAATTAATATAAACATAGCTGATAATCATTTCAACAAGACTCTTAGAAAAATTCTAACCCTTGAAAATAACATTGAACCAATATTTTTTCAATAGAAAATTTTTTTAAAATTTAAAAGAAGTCTAAACGCGGTCATGTGCTTAAAGCTATAAAAATTCTAACCCTTGAAAATAAATTTTAACATTGAACCAATATTTTTTTAATAGAACAACTTTTTAAAATTTAAATGAAGTTTGAACGCGGTCATGTGCTCGAAAGCTAAAAATAAAAAAAAAAATCTTTTCTTTTTTTGATGCCCTTGAAGTTTCATTTTGCCGTACCGTCGCCAAGATTAAAAGAATTTAGGCTTTCAAGGAAATAAATTATTTAAAACTATCAATTCTTAAAATATTATCCCATCATATTTATAAAGATGGATGATACATTGTGGAAAAACTTGTAAAGGTTTGAACCCTCGGCTTGTATATCAATATTGAGGAGGACATCCTCATAGCAAGAAATGTTTGGCTTAGCCTCCAAAAAATCATCAATCCTCTGTAATCGCTCTTTTGTCACATAATCGTGGATACCTTTATTTATGAAATAAGGGGCTCCATTTAGTTAAATATTACATATTCGTTAACAAGTTCTATGGCAACGGGTATTTAAATTTTTTTTTTCACCAATAAAATTTAATGCATATTTATTTATCATGGTCACATAAATGCATTCAAAATGATTACTAGGCGCCGCCACGTAAAAATGCGTTTTTTGGCTAATTTTAAATAATGGGATAATTCAATGATTTTTATTTATTTGAAGAGTTCAGCCGTTTGCATAGTAATATTTTCCAGCCCTGCTCAGTTATAAACCTGCGGGGATCACTTTCTTAATAGAAACCAACAAAGGGAGTTAACATATATAACAAAAGTGTATTAAAGATTCAAAATAAGTATTTGACCATAAATTAAAGACATAGTTATGTAAAGTGGAATATCAGCTTTAATACAATACACAAAAAGTTAACGCTATTCAAACTAAGCCCTTTTTTCCCGAATATCTCGGCTTGATTTATCAGGTCAATTTTTATTTACAAGCAGAGCGGGTTATTAAAGTGACTAAAACTTTACATAGGGTTTAAGTATGTATAACGATATTATTAGAATATTAAAGCTCAGAGCGCAAAGTTAATAGTCATTACCATTTGCGTAAACTGCTGTAGCTATTTCAATCTGGTTTACCAATGATTCCGGTGTATTATCGTAATATATCCCAAATATACCAATTGGAAAATCCTGTCGGATAAATATATTTTATATGGTAACTAAAAAGGTATTAAAGTTGTAAATCATACATTTAATATTTATTTATTCTTGATCCCCAGGTAGAATTTGGCTTCCAACAATACAGCCCGAAATTTTTTTAGATCATAAGTAGCTTTAAAGATCATACCTGTTATAGGAATTTTAAATCCGTTGAAGGTTTTTTTCTAATTAAACTTTGTAAGACAGCTGTAAACATTGTAAACTTTACATGTTAAAAAAAACAATTAAACAAAAAATTTTTGAAAGAAATTATTTAATTATTACAACAGCTAGACTGTTAAATTTAAATTTAATATAATGTTTTTATTTCAAACCGATTGTATCTTGTTTTGTTTAGGTTGGGGAGCAAAATATTCTCTGTAACCTAATGTTGATGTAAGAGTTTGATATACTTTAAAATTTTTCTCATTGGAAAATAAATGTTAGAGTTGCTTTCACTATGAAAACTTTATTTTAATTATTCTCTACAGGCGTCTTCGAGATCGCACAATCAGAAAACTGCTTTATTTGGTCATTATTTTTATTGTCATCTAAGAAATTAGCCCGGCTTGTAAATAATTTCGATAAACGGAAAAATATATGCATTAAGGCCATCTTGTAGAATGAATATTTTGTTGCAGTTTCATAATCGTTAAACACTCATTAATTTTTGTAGACCTGTATAATCTACATTTTTTTTGGCTCGCCCCCCCCCCCCCTCAGCTAAAAAATTTAAATCGTTTAATTTATTGTTAATCGATAATAATTGTTTTGGTATTTCCTGACATTTGGTAAATATTGTAAAACAGGCTAATTAAAAAAATAAACAAAAAATAAAAATTAATTTCTATTGAATAGATAAGACAAAATGTTTTTAAGCCCAGTTAAATTAATTACTCACTTAAAAACGAATAATATCATTCGCCAAAGCAGCCTAACTAGCTTACCCATTTTTACAGTACATAACTCGTGAATTAATCATCCATGATTAAATTATTAGTATGACATAAATCGATTCTAATGTATAAAAAAATCTTTAGCCGAACTATTAACGGAAAATAAATCAAAAAATTGTAACTAAACTATATAAAAATTATAAACTTAAAAAGCTTGGATTACTTTTGAAATTTTGAACTATATTTCTATAGAACATATTCTAATTATTATTAGGTTTTTACAATTTAAAAAAAACGGAATTTCATAAAAAATTTGCAATTATTTTTTGACTTCATAGTTTATAATAAATAAATAACCTAATCTGATGATATTATTTATTTTAAGACCAAATTTGCATATATTTATCACAAACGTTAAATAAAAAAAAGCTTCTTCTCTCCAGGGACGTATTGAGGGGGGGGGGGGCAAAGGGGGGCCGTTGCCCCCTTTTAGAAATAGCTTTTTAATTTTTTTTGTGCAATTTAACGCTAATTTTTATTTATTAAACAGAAATCGGAATATATGCTGGTATATTTATTATTTTTTGGCAATTTTGCGGCTTTATAAAATATATTGTACATTATAATATCAAAATTTAGCTTAAGTTTTCTGAATTATCATTAAGTACTATTACGTGTTTTTGTCATAATAAAATAAACATGTAATATACAACTTAATAATTATGCTCATTGTTTAATCCCTATCTGGATTTATTATTTCAATCGTTAAAATTACGTTTTGATAATTTTGATAATAATCCTGGCTTTTTATTATTTAAATTACTTCCAAAATATATTCTTAAATTAAATCCTACCGAATTAAATAATTTAACATCTTCTATTAAAAATTTTTATAATTTAAAAAATTTAGAATCAGAAATATTGAAATGGAAATCATATTGGGAGTCTAGATCTTTTTCTAATGACATTACGATATCTCAATTGATATCCAACACAACTATTCTTCCTAGCATAAAAAGGGCTCTGCCTCTACTTATTGCTCTTTCACTACCACTAACCACGTGTACAATTGAACGAAGCTTTAGCACCATGAAGCGCATAAAAACATATTTAAAATCTCAAATGAGCGATGATCGATTATCTGTGCTTGCCATACATAAAGACATAATAGATAACACTGAATTAATAGATCAAACCTTAGAGTGGTTTTCAAGATCCTAGAAGAATATCAATTTCTTAAATATTTTTATTTTCTGTATGAAGTTTTTCTTGAATTTATGTCATACGTTAATTTAATTATGATGCAATATAAATAAATATTTTATGCTAGTCATAATATGATCATTCATTAAGCAACAATGTAATTCATTAATTTTTCTCCTAAAATTTCTTGCCCTCCTTTAGAAAAAGTTCTGCCTACGTGCCTGTACCAGGGCCATTTATTATACGGAAATTTAGATTAAATTTATGCATATAAAATTATCTCATAAAATTATATATATCCTGAACCGTTTATTTTTTTCACATATGTGCCATAACTTGCTATGCTACGTGATTGGTTATATGTTGTTTTTAAGTTATTTCACCAAGCCTTTAATGTGGTTTATAACTTAGAAATTGGAGGACATTTATATAGTTTCTACGCTATATTATTTTTTTTCCATAATTTGATGACCTAACGTGTTTTATCAACTTAGCTTCATAATTTTCCTAAATCCAAAATGTGTGAGGCTGACATTTTAATTGAAATTAAAATTATAATATAATTATCTGTATTGAAAAAACTAAACATATCTTTATGTTAAAATACAAAATTAATTGAATATCTCTCATAAGGTAGCGCTTTGATTTAAAATACCGTTGATCCAGTTGAAGAAAAGTAAGTTATGTATTTACAGTAAATTTTCTAGCCCCAATTGCTAACCATTTTTTGTTTTTAAAACAACAGTTAATTCAAACTTCAAAAAATATTAGCGGCAATAAAAATTTTTAAATATGTCTTTTTAGGGTTAAGTTCGCAAAATATATCAGTTTGATCAAATGAGCTATTTTATTGAATGGATTTAAGGAGCCGAAGACGGAAAAAACACGTAAAAAGAAAAATATATAATGGGGCATGGGGATATATTCATTTATATGTTCATTAGCCTTTTTTTCTCTATTTTGATATTTGTCGACCTGTGGTATACATGCAATCTGCATATTTAATTTGGGTGAGTAAGCTAGAAAGTAGTTTATAAACAAGTTAAAATACCACTAAAAGCACAAATCGTTAATCAAACATAGGCAAAGATATTTGCGACTTCAAAGCTTGACTAATATATATAAATTGATTCAATTAGTGGACCCGATATAGAATAAATTTGGAAATTAGATAAATTTCGATTTAAATTTCTATATATTTCCCTTTTTACGAAAATCAGCTGATAGGGTGAATATTATTCATACATTAATGAAATATAAATTTTCTTATTAGTTGCCACACAAAGGTAACCCAAAATTCAGGGTTCAAATTTTTTGATCTGATCATAGCACTTTTGCTCTAATTTTACTTCTCGTGTGTGCAAAATAGGGCGTTCACATTTCTCCCTGTATGGAGAAAGGTCTGATCTCCCTCTAAAATGTAAATATTATTGGTGCAAATTTTATTTTGGAGTGTTATATCACCAAAGTAAACACGAAAAGCTGGGTAAAAGCCCATTTTTGACCAAGCTCGAATTTTTTAGATTTAGTTTAGACAAAAAATGGGCTCATTCCCAGCTCTGGTGGAATAAACATTGAAGAAATGTGCGCTAAGAAAAACAGGAAGTTGGCTATTGATGGGCGAAAAGGTTAAAAATAATAAGGGCAATGATGTGTTTGCACAAAAATTTAAGAAAAGGCAGTCCATCGCTGGGCTGCCATGCATAAGTTGTTGCAAATATTAGTTTTACATGTAAAAATTTTCCATATTAAAACAGTTTACCGAGGTGAGAGAAGGTTGCGAACTGTTTTAAAAAAATTTGATTTTACTAACTAAAATTTTAGATTTTAAAAATTTTATTCATTAAGTGTTAACTGCGCCAATTAATAGTCTAACCTCACCAAATATATAATAAACTTTGATTTATTGTGTGATAAAAACGATCAGCGTAAAATCGAAATGTATACAAAAATCAGAGTAATTATCATAATCAATATTTCTCCATGAAAAACTACCGATTAAATTTTAAATTAAATATTTTTTTTCTAAAACCAATAAAAATATTTAATGCCGTCCGTGGGCGCGTTCGGTCTCCTGTAGGCGCTTGCAGCGCTCGACAAATGTTTAATAGATTGAGATTAGCAGAATTCAATTTAATATGTTTGACATGTTTCATATTAAACGGCAAAATCGTAATTCCAAAAAAGGTGATTTTTAAATAAACAGAGACAATATGTTTCTTTGTACATAAATACTAGTGTTCTCATTCGGGACCCGAAAGCCCGTTCTGCCCGGGCCCGCCCGGCCCGAAATGCCGGGCCGGGCCGTACCGGGCCAAAAATTTTCGTAATATGGCCATATTTTAAGCTCTTAGCGCAAATTCTTATTGTAAATCTTTGGTTTTATTTAGTTTTAGGTATATTTGCCCTCAAAAGTTCAAATATGACAGTTATGACTGGTTATAACAAAACGCATTGCACTTTTTAAGCCTGAACCTTTCAATGAAAACTAATCTTAACATTAACACTGACCCTAACTTAATCTAACACTAACCCTTAACCTTTAACACCACTTTATTTGACAAATGTAAACTTTTCTTCCTACGAAGGGGGCAGGTGGAGAGATGATGATGTTAGGACAGAAGACGAATTAGCAACCTATTTAAATCTACCACCGGTGGACGTAAATGATCAAAATCTTTTACAATGGTGGGATAATAATAAAATACTCTTGCCCAAGTTAAATCGTTACGCAAACCTTTGCCACTCCAGCAAGCTCCTGCACTGCAGAACGTACATTTTTGACAGCCGGTCAGATATTTACCAAAAGAAGAAACCGTTTAGGCCAGGAAAAACTGGATTATTTACTTTTTTTAAATGATTATTATAAATCAAATGATACATTTAATATAAATAATAGCAATAAAGATGTATTTGATGTTTAATTGTTTATAGTATTCACAAAAATGTTACGGGCCCATATTTATAGATTCAGGCCGGGCCGGGCCGGACCGGGCCTTTAAAAAAAAACATTGGGCCGGGCCGAAAATAAAAATTTTGGTTTCGGGCTGGGTCGGGCCACACATAAAAAATTTTCGGGCGGCCGGGCCTTAAAAATTCGGCCCATTGAGAACACTAATAAATACTGGCATAATACTAAAAATTTAAACTGGAATATAAACACCGGCATGTTTGTGGGATTAGACCAACGCCCTTAGATAGGTAATTCATTTAAGGCCTAGCTCAAGTTATATGGCTAGAAAATATAAATATTAACTGATAATTGTTATAAAAATTATAAAAATTCAGTATTTATAAATTACTATTCATCGCGTGATAATAAATATATCGTTTTAGTTCTTGTTAATAATAGTGTAAAAAATAGGCAAAAATAAGATTAAATTAGACAAGACGGTCCTGACGTAGGGGAGACCGGAACGAAATGATCTGCGGGGCAAATTGTAAAATGCATTAATCTCCCCCAAATATAAATATATTTTTCTTAACTTCAGATATGATTTAGATCTTTAAGCAGAACATATATTCTGATCATTTTTTGTATGGGTATGTATTTAAAAAAATTTAGTAATTGTGAAAAATCTAAAATTGGGTGTAAAAATTTTTGGGGCTCATTTTAAATATTCAAAATACTATTATTTTTTATGTGCCCTATTTGAAATAAATTTCAATAATATTTAATAAATTGAAAAGTTATATACATGTATACATTAATTAGAATTACTAATCTACAAAACAGAGAGTTACTTATGTCAAATTTTATTTTGCCCTTTTAATGTTTCATTACCCCGTATATGGGGCAAAATGGTTAGTAGTACTTGTTTTGTTTTACTACTCCTAATTTTTTAATGTGACAATTATTTATAATTTAAATCCTAATTTAGATAATATAATGAAGTATTTCTAGATTCAATTAAAACCAAAAATTTAGATGTAATATGAGGGTACAGCATCGATTGTGAAAACTCCCACTAGTCATATTTTTTAATTTAGCGTTTTCCCGGCCCGACCTGGCCCATGGTTAAGGCTCAAAATTTTTAAATAACTTAGGGCACGTGCAAAGTGAGTTTTTATTTTCGTAAATTTTTGAAAATTCTAAAAAATTTTAAAATTTATTTTTTTTTTCAAAATTTTTTCAAAAATTTTTTATTATAGAAAAGCATTTTATGTGCATATATTAAATTTGGCAACTTTTTAAAAATTTGCGTTTTATTACAAGAATTTTTTTTTTCAAAATTTTGAAAATTTCACGAAAATAAAAACTCACTTTGCACGTGCCCTTAAGTAGAATTAATAAAACCACATGTGATAATAAATTTGTATTTCTATTTATTGTTAATATTAGATCAACAAATTATTAAAAGGCCAGCCACCTGCCATCTGAGATACATTTTATTTTTATAAAAACTTTGTAAACTATAAATATTAAAACCTTCAGATTTTTAAAAAAATAAAAGGTCAAAAAAACAGATAAATATTGAAAAAACAGCTTAACTACTAAATTCAAACATAAAATAATATTTTGAGTACTTTTTAGTTTGGGCTGCTAATATCCTAGATGTTGATACGAAGGTTTGATACATTTAAAAATTTTCTTTCTCTTTTTTTTAATAAATAAATTACAGGTAATCATAACATTGAAAAAATTCTTATAACTTTCTAGTTGCCCAAAATTAATTTTGTCAAATATGGGCATTTTCGATATAAACTTAATAAGATAGCCAAAATTTAAAGAATAAAAAACTAATATATATGAGATAAGACCATTATAAGCTCGGTCCGTTTTTTTTGGCAGGTCGGCACCAGGCCTAAGCTCGCGGGGTCCGACTTTAATCTTTTATAACCCGTCTCGGCCCGTAATTCATTTTTTTTAGTCTCGTTCTTAAATGCCTCCCTTCTGAGCCCGTTTACTTTTGGGCCTCTTTGATCTTAAGCATAAATAAAAGTGTTTTGTTTTTGCATTTTCGGCCCAAGAGCTAGTTAATATTGACATATTAGTTGCAAGGGTGAACAAAATAACATTTTAACCGAAATTTGTCCATAATAAGAATAATCACATTGACAATAACATCCTGATGGTTAAGCAAATATAAGGGAAGATATAAAACATGCATTGAGTATCAAGATAAATCATACTATCGATTTCGTTTTTAAAAATTCAATTTTTTTAATTTGTGCATTATGGCCAACTCTAAATTAAATTTTGTTTTTGTCATGACATGCGTTGCAGCGAGTGTCATTCTGGATATGTCAAATGTTGTTTGTGGTATGAAATGCGGTATCACGGTACCCGGAACTCCTGGGCTGTCGGATTGCTCGCCGGTACGCTCGCCGGATAGCTCTTACAATTTCTATAACCATGATGAATTACGACGACGCAAAAGACAGATCTACGGTAATGATACCGTTATAGCCAGTGCCATTTCCGAGGGATTTCCCGTCTCGACTCGGAGTTACCCGTGGCAAGTTATGTTGCACATACTCCACGAAAACAAACTTTATATTTGCGGCGGCTCAATTATAGGGGCCCGTCACATCATTACGGCTGCACATTGCTTACATTCCGATATAATTGCTGTTTTTGTTGGTAAGGACCGTGAAATTCCATATACGCCCACCGGGCATTTGGTAAAAAAAGTCATACGACATCCTGATTTTAATTTTACAACGCAGGTGTCCGATATCGCGATCCTAGAGCTACGCAACCCCTTAGAGTTTTTAATTAACGTCCGACCCGTCTGCCTTCCAGATGACGATGATCATATACAAACGCCGGCTGCTGGAACTGCCCTGTACGCCACGGGTTATGGTTACTTGGATAACGATGTTTCGAATGATGATTTGGAACTACGCGGCGCATGTGTACCGGCTCTAGACACGGCACTGTGTCGGTCTCGCATGCACGTGCCTACCACCAATTTCTGCGCCGGATATTACGACAAAAAAATAAACACCTGCATAGGTGACTCAGGGGGCCCAATAGTCGAATTCGTAAACGGCAGATTTATTCTTCGAGGAATAACGTCAAGTGGTTTACCGTGTAAATATCAAACTCCCGGAATTTACACAAACATTGTACCTTTCCTAAAGTGGATCAAGGGTATTGTGAATTAATGCTGGACCACCAGAAAGCTAATAAATCTTCTTTCGTTTTTAAAATTAGAAACAGTGATTTATCGTGGAGGTCTTTTGATGATTAAAACTTGTGATACAATCAATTTTGACATGGTTCTACCTTTAATCAATATTAACAAGAGTTCATCTACACCGAATAGTAAAAACGCTTTGCAACATATTTATTATATTAAAATGATGGTTTTCTTATGTAAAATTTTATGAGGATTCCAAATATGTTATTTATATTTGTCTAACTCTATTAGTTTTCAAATAAATGCAATTTTAAAATTTAAATAACTATAAGAGATAGCATATATGAATTCTTACAAATTTATTAATTATAATAGACCAATCTAATATTATAAAACTAATTGAATTATTTCATTCGCGAAATTACATTCTCTAACTTATAATTTCTGTTAAAATGTAGATAAATAAAGCCCAAATGTTAGTTCGGAATGTTATTATAAATACATGAATTGTGACTCTTTAATTTATAACTCTTGTTGCCGAGTGGCTAGAGTTTGTCTCTCCAGCCCAATCGTGCCCCGGTTCTACTCCCTGTGGTACACTTTTTTTAATTTTTTTTTTAATATACCCAAATGTTACCTGACTTAGATTAAAAATATTTAGTAGTTCCTGGAGTGTTTTTATGTTATTTTAGGTAATTAAGATGATATAATATTATAATTTTTTTAAACCTTATTTTTTTGTCAATAACTTTTTATTTATAAAGATACTTTTATTAGGAAACTTTGTAAATATGTTCACTGGTAGATTAAGAGCTTCTTATTTTAATTTTTATAAAAGGTGACCTACATATTTCTTAAATAATAATACGCCATTTTTGTTTTGAACAATTGATGTGATATTATAAATTGTTTCATTCATTTAAAAATTTTTTAATTAACTTTAAAAATAAAGATCCTACTCCAACTGCGATGATTAAGAATTCTTACATTTAAAATGGTTGTTTCTTGAAAAAGGGATTTCGCCATTTGAAGTTTAAAACATATACATTTTCATCATATCTCTACAATTTATTTTATTTTTTCACGTATATCAATATCGTAATGTAATATTTATAGATAAAATAAATGCATCATGTACAATTTCAAATAAAGGGCAATATTGGACAATTTTTGTTTTATATTTTTTCAAATTCTATAAATTAAATTACTAATTAGTGCGATGACCACGGACTCTAGTTTTTGATTAAGCTTTTTAGTGTTGGAGGGTATTTTTAAGCTTAAGTTTTTTGTAGACGAGGTTACGTATCTTTTTACAATTTTACTTTTAGTTGTTTTTAATTTTTTATTAGTGATATTCTGTTGTTCATCATAAAAATAAATCTTCCCCAGTTCAGTTGAGGCTCGCTCGACCTCTCTTTTTTGGTTATCATATAATTTTGTACATTTCTTAATAATAACCCCTAGTGGGGGCGCCGTCTAATCAAATTCATTTTTCAAAACAAAGTTCATACTTTCTGAATTATTGGTTGCAAACAGATCATTAATTATATGTAAATTTAAAGGTTTATAAACATTATTATATAATTTTAATTTTGAAGATGACAAATAATCTGAAAATTTGTTTAAATTATTATATTGACAATATTGAATTATATTTAAAAATTTTAAATCAAAGTCCTCATCTGTTTCAGCAAAAAAAGCCCATCATTATCGAAAAATTTTTTTAACAATTGCTATCCTTAAGGTTTTGTTGCAACCTTGTTTATCGGTAAGGAAAGCTATGAATGTGGTTTGGTAATACCTTTTTAATAAATCCTCCGAAACCGAATCGATTGTTGAAGTTGTGCACATTAATTGGCTTTGGTATAATTAAATTGTTGTTATTTTCAAATTGGTAAGGAAAAGATTTAATTTTCAATAATAAATCAAAATATATATTGCTCATTATAATAAATAATTCAAAAATACAATCGCATTTTATATAGTCATTTGAGAACAACCGAAGTTTCTAGAAGCAGGAAGCGACAAAAGGGAAAAAACGGAATGGCTCAAACGGCAGAAAGCAGCTGAAGTAAAGTTTATGGGTCATTTAATAAATTAAAAGTGCACGCAGCTCCAGGGATAAAATAATAATAACATTTAAGTGTTCAAAATAACATTTTAGGAACTTTCAGTATTTAAACTAAGTCAGGCAACACTTTGGTAAACACTTGGGTATATTAAAAAAAATTTAAAAAAGTGTACCACTGGGAGTAGAACCGGGGCACGATTGGGCTGGAGAGACAAACTCTAGCCACTCGGCAACAAGAGTTATAAATTAAAGAGTCACAATTCATGTATTTATAATAACATTCCGAACTAACATTTGGGCTTTATTTATCTACATTTTAACAGAAATTATAAGTTAGAGAATGTAATTTCGCGAATGAAATAATTCAATTAGTTTTATAATATTAGATTGGTCTATTATAATTAATAAATTTGTAAGAATTCATATATGCTATCTCTTATGGTTATTTAAATTTTAAAATTGCATTTATTTGAAAACTAATAGAGTTAGACAAATATAAATAACATATTTGGAATCCTCATAAAATTTTACATAAGAAAACCATCATTTTAATATAATAAATATGTTGCAAAGCGTTTTTACTATTCGGTGTAAAATGAACTCGTGTAAAAGTCTATTCGGTGTAAAATGAACTCGTGTAAAAGGTCATTTTACACGAGTTCATTTTACACCGAATAGACCTGCCCATTTATCGTGATCTTTTGATGATTAAAACTTTGATACAATCAATTTTGATATGTTCTACCTTTAATCAATACAAAATAATTGCATCTCATGGATATTTAATTTTCACAAGTTACTATTTTGAATGAAAGGTTAGGGCTGCAGGGTTTTACTGAGGGCTTGGAAAAAAAACTAAATGGGCTTTTTTTTAACAAGTTTTTGAGTTTTTTTCCCCAAATGCCCACAAACTCGTGGGCATGGCAAAAGAAAAGCCCCTTTTCTTGAAAGCCCCTTTTCTTAAAAAAACTTCTAAGAGCTTTAATAAAAAATAACCCACCCATTATTATTATAAAGAAAAAATCAAAATTTTTCGAAATTATTATAAAGAAAACATAAAATGGGCTTTTTGGGGCTCTTTTTAAGAGCCAATTTTTGTGGGGTTTTTTTTGCTCCTTTTCTTAGTAAGGGCTTTTTTGGAATTTTTATTTTGGCCCTTTATTTGTAGCCCCCTTTCTTTTTTTATGTTTTGGGGGGAAAAATGAGCCAAAGTTTTTTGGCTCATTGTTTTCCCAGCACTGGTTTTACTCATGGAAGCTGTGTAATGCTTAATGGGCAATGTAAATTGTTTTAGTAACACTAGATATTATTTATTTTAACAATTTATTTTGACATTCAAGTTTGAGGTGCGTTGGGTTTCACGTCAATTAATAATTCATTTTTGAGATTCGCCTTTATCAAAAAAATTTTTTTTTTAATTTTGGAAATTAGCGTCGCTGGTCATTAAATATTAAATGGCACCAACAAACCATTAAGCATATTACTTCTAAGTTGAAACTAATATTTAGTAAATAAAACGCTTTGCGCCGTATGAGACGCTTAACCCGCGATAATCACTGTGCGATCCATACGGGACCCCAGCATATCTTGAATTTATAATATCTTGAAAAATTTAGAACTTATGGACCAAATTTTTGTGACTTTTTTTCTTAAATATATAGTAAACAAAACTAGTAATTAAAATTTGGTCCAAGTTCAAAAACAAATTTAAAAGTTTTAAGGGGTTTCGTATGGAACTCACACTCTCAATTTCACTGTTAAAAACCATGATATTGCCTCAATTTAAATTCAAAACAAAAATATTGCAACTTGTTTTCCAGGTATTCTTTTATTATAGGGCATAGTAAGTTTTGGCCTAGTTTGTAAATATAAAGCTCCATAAAGGGTACCGTACAATAAACCAGCTATGTAGAATGTTAGTTCAACTTACCTTAAAACTTTGAATCCTGTGATCCGTGTAAATTATTGAACGTCACTCTTTTTTTAAATTTATTAATTCTTTTATCCATATATGATTGCGTATTTATTACAGAAATTTATTTTGATCATAATAAATGATGGGACACTTATGGTTAAAGAAAATGGCAATAGCCTTTGTAAATGGCAAAGACTCTGAAATTTTTAAGTATTATAGGGATATGATTTATAATTAAAAAATTTTTGAACAAGGCTGACGGCTGTTTCACTAAAAATATGGTTTTATGACAAAGCATCAATTTTTGTGTTTAAAAACTGATAAAATCTATACGACAGTGGACTAAAAGATGTCTACAAAAATATTTGAATAAATTCGGCCTAATCCTTTTTTTAAAAGGCCACGTGCAAAGTAAGTTTTTTTTTTCGTAAAAATTTGAAAATTCTATATTTTTTCTAAAATTTAAAAAAAAAGTTTTTATTTCAGAAACAGCATTTTATGTGCATTAACTAAATTTGGCAACTTTGCGTTTTATTACAAAATAAAATTTTCAAAAAAATACACTAAAATTAAAATTCACTTTGCACGTGCCCTAATATGGAGTTCCTTTATTCGATAATTCACTGAAATTGTTTAAAATGTATAACATATAATGTAACACTTGAAGACTCTAAAACCAAAAAATATCTAAAATTTGGTTTCTTAATAAATGTTATGATTTTTAATTAGATTTTTTATAAATTGCCCAACTAAGAAATAGAAAATTTTATATTACATTATCACTACACCTAGACCGCTATGGTGGCTTAAATGCATGAAAATATTATATTTCTAGGTCTGTATATAGAAACTTTAATTTGCTGGTCCATGTTGTGTTTTTGTGTACTGCCCTAATAAGGGGATATTTAATTGATACCATTTGTGTTCTCTATAGAGAACATTAGCTCCACGGCGTAAACGCGGCATCATTAAAGCCTTGCTGGTACATTTATACACATTGGAATATCAAAATAAAAAAAGCGCCACATTTAACGATCTCAAGACGCACCATAATTATTAATTTTTAATAAATTCTCGACAAAATGACAAATTTAAACCTAAAACTTTTATAAAGATTAATTTATCAATTTGATTAAAAATGCTAACAAAATTTATAAACAATATAAGTTACATTGGCGTTTAAACACCAAATAAATCTTTTTCTTTTTACAAAAAAAAACTAAAATAAAATTATAAATCAGATTTAGAGGTGTAATTTGCATAATTTTTTATTATTTCATTGAACCTCAAAAAAATGTGTCATTCTGGGCATTTTAGAAAATTATTTGGTGCGTGCAGCAAAGAAGTTATTTTGGGCGGAAAAACGGGAGAGAGTGAACTGTCTTATAAATTTCACTAGGTTGAATTTCGAAACTTATGGTTAAATTTTTATATTAGAGACAGGGACGTATTGAGCGGGGTCAAAAAAGGGCAATTGCCCCTTTAGAATTTTTTTTTAATTTTTATGATGTAACCAGCGGTTGAATATATATATCAAACATATAGAAGTGAAAATCAATAAAAATGCTATTTTTTGGATAATACAACCTTAGATAATTTTTACAAATAAAATATTAAAATTAAATTTGTAGTTAGTTTCGTAAAATATTTCTTGCCCCCCCCCCCTTTAGAAAAGTTTCTGCATACGTCCCTGCTTCTCTCCCATCTGAAATAATGTTAGCCGATTACCAAAATTTTCCATGTTACTCACTTTTTCCCCGTATTTTATGAAATCTCTGATGCATTCGTTGTTTTCTGTCATTGAAGGTTTTTAATCAAATAATTTTGAATCAAAAATTGTGGCAGTTTTCAAACCAAAAAATCAAGGTTTGGTATACTTTCGAGCGGCAGGGTAATAACTTATTGTTATGTGTTATAGTTACAAAATATTTAATATCTAACATGGTGTTTGTCAAAGTCAGAAAATTCCCGGGTGTTACCAATAACCGATTGAGTGACGATCCACATATAATCCCTTCCAGTCAATCCAAGTTCATTCGCAACTTTTGGTTAAACGAGGCATTAAAAAAATAATAACTTTAACAGTAATTAAGGGCGCGTTCAGACTTCAATTAATTTAAAAAAACTTATTAAAAATATTGCCTAATGTTAAAATTTTTTTTAAGGGTTTGTTGTTCTTAGAGTCGTGCTGAAATGATTATCAGCTATGTTTATATAGAAATTAGCAAATATTGTAAAAACAACGGTTAACGATTTTTGGTGTAAAAACTCAAATATAAAAAATTTAAAATTTTTGGAATTTTTATAATTTTTTTGTAAAAACGAGTGAAGTTTGAACGCGCCCTAATTAAACGATAGTTTAATATGTTTATAGCATAAGCCGAAGGGATACACTTCCTAATAACAAAGTTTAAGAAAAGTTGTTGTAAAAAATTCTGTCGAAAAAATAAACGCATATTGAATTTTAAAGACCTAGTGGTTTTAATCACATGCAAGGAGCTTTATACCTGGCTCATTTTTTATTTAATATTTTCAATAAATATTTTTTGGCGGGAAAATTAATATTGCAAAATAGACTTAAAAATTATATGTAAGTCTAAACAGGCTTTTATATTCGTTCGGTCTACAACAATATCAGAGAAAAAATTTAACTACTTAATTTAATCCTACTTTACTATTTTTCCTTTATTAGTTTTTTAAGTAAAATCTCAGCTTGTTGTAGATACATTAACAATTATTAATGTCATAATGACACTTTTTGCAACTTCAAAACTTAAAAATTAATTTCTACCCTATACAGATTGGATTATGGCATAAAAATTAAAAAACTGGCCCATTATGAGACCTCAAGACTTAGAAACTAAAAAACACTTTTCAAATTAGACAAATTAACAATGAACTTTCCAATAGAAACATAAATTTTTATTCAATTTAAAATAGTCTTGTAACAAAAATATCAAATAGTTTAAAATTAAAATTCCTTGCTATTAAATAAATTTTTTTTACTTATCTAATAAAAATAGACTAATAATATTTTTTTATTTAAAAGTATATTTCTGAAATTAGTTAACTTGTTAATTTTTTATAGGAATATTGTCTTTAAGTCTCATATAAAAAAAAATGCCCTTTTTGTGAAATTTTTTTCACTATTTGAAAAAACCATTATGTTTTTGAAGGACTTGATAAATACCTCAAGCTTGCTTAAAATATTTAATTTATTATCATTAAATCTTTACATACTTTTAAATATTTTTAGGGCTTCGTCTCGATTGCAATTGAGTATGAATATACGTCCAGTTGATTGGGTCAAAGGAGTAAGACTAGCTATTAAATCCGAGTTGATAAATGATTCAATATTGACAATTTTCAATATTTTAAATCTAAGCATGTAAAAAATATATAATTAATTATATTTTTGGGCTGAGAGTGGTGAATTCCATTTTGAGAACACATTTTAAATTGCGTGGGTAATTTTAATTTTTTGAGCAAAGACATGGCCAGAATTTTAATTTTTCTGGAATATTAAAAACAATCGATTTTTCCGTCTATTAAAACATGGTTTAAACCAGTGCTGAAAAAAATTGGCATTTATTCTCGGGCCAAAAATAAGGGGAAGTTCATAGTAATTTTAAATTTTAACCAAAAGCCCCCAAAAAAATGAGGGAAACCCCCTTTTCAAAAAAGGGGGGCTTAATGGCCCCATTTAGCTAAACTCGTATTTTTAATAATTTTATAAAAGATTAGAAAAACAACTTACAACTTTAGCAGAATATCTTACGTTTAATAGATATTTTCAAAAGCTAAACCCCTTTATTTTTTCTTAATAAAAACAAAAAATAATGTGGTATATTAATATATAAAGACCACGAAAAAACCCCTTATTTATTAGAAAAAAAGAGGGGCTTTTTAAAATTTTTTTTAAAGCCTGTGAACAAGTTTAATTCAGGACGCCGAGGTAATGCAATATGCCTTTGTAGTCATAGGTGTTTGTTAACTAATTTCAAAAATAAAAAATGACATGGCCTAAAGAACAAATTTCAAATGAAAGAAACAAATAAATTTACAATATATAAGTAAATAAAATTGGCTAAAAATTCAGTCTTGATAGAGTTTGCGTTCAACTCAATTTATAGCAACATATCTGTTCCTTCAAGTAATACAACTTCTAAAAATATCTTTTCTTAATCAGGTGTCATAAAAATCTTGTTATATAATTTTAAAATTTTAATTTAAATACCATTTATAATGTTCTATAATGTTTAAAGTTAAAATCTAAATATTAGTCTGCAGTTACTTTACTAATTTTCTTCTAACGGGATAAATTGCTTAGAATTTTTTAAAAAGACTTTTATAAATAACTTTAACATTTCTTATTTTGTTCAAGTTGAAAAAATAAAAACAAAAACTTCCCTTCCGCCTATTAAAAAACCACCCCTTCCCCCCTGTAAACTTTAACATCATCACCCCCTCCCTCTTTTTAAAAAAAATCCTGTACCCCTCTGCTTGTATATGTACAAAATACCTCTGGTAAATACTCAATTTATGGCATAACTTGTTCATAGATTAATATTTGGGGTAACTTAAGCATGGTTTTGAAAGTACATATAAATTGATTGCCTTGTTATAAATATAAGGTCATGTAACTGCCTTTATTTTTTTGTATTTGAAGAAACGGGAAGCAAGCCTTTGGCAAAAACTCGATCATCATCATTTATTTTCTTTAATCCTTTTGTCATTTTATAGAAAAATGAAACATGATTCGACCTTGCCTGTCGGAAAGTAAAATATTTATTATCTTATTTGAAAACTATTATCCGAAGATCTATTGATCATATCTTTTAGATTGAACAAAGTGATAATAAAAAATGAAGTAAAGTTATGTTCCGATCAATAGATCTTGCACAGCTAAAAAAATCCCCAAATTTTTAACATCTCTTAATATATAAAATAAATGTCGCAGTTTCATGTGTTTGACATTGAAAATTGTATACGATTAATATAAATTTGACCTTGAAAAGTGGGCATATTTTTTAGTAGTTAAATGTCGATAAGTTTTACAAGAATGAGCTTAAGCGAAAACGCCATAAATGCAAAGAAAAACAAATAATGGTCGCAAGTAGGAAAAATACCATATTACCTTGTATTGACCTGTTTAAAAGAGTTTTTTGTATAAAAATATATATGTCAAATTTATTTTAACAAAATTTTACAATTTGCTATATAGGGCTTGTTTATATTAAAAATGTTCAAAATGGCAAAACAAATAATGGTTGCCTTTATTACGAAAGGGCAACTAGAAATATTCAGGTAAACTCGGCTGTTTGACCCTGCCATTATAAATTTTGAAATGTTAAATAGAAAAACCATACTTGTCCAGTTTTAAATTTCATGAGATTCCGTTTAGATTAAAATTTTTATTTAAATGAAATAAAATTGAGCTTCTTCAGGAGTCACATAATTAAAAAAAATAAATAAGTTTACAATCATGCAATATTTTTGTTAAATATTGCAAGTTTTCAGTTTTTATGCGTGGAAATTTAGCCCAATAATGATATTAAGTGAACATTTGAAATTTCAGGTGAAATTTAGGCCTTGCCCTGCCTCTCCCTGGTGGATCATAATTTTACCAAGTAGCGTTAAATAAAACTTTTTATAAGGTGACGATGGGTCCATTACGAAATCCCTAACGCCCGCTACTACATCCTGATTATGCACCAGCGTTTTTCCACTCACAATGACAAACCGTTCCCATGAGTATCGTTCAAGGATGCTCAAAATGGCTAGGATTTGGTGTTTTATCAACGGTGCCAATTGAATCATATTGGTATATGGGGTCTCCTGGATATGTCATAAACGTATTCTTCAGTTGTTTCAAAATATATAGGACGGTAAAGCTTTTAAAAAGTAAGAGATATTCCCTAAATTAGTAATAAAATTGGGGCGTTAGGCAATTCGCAATTTACATTCAATTTTTACATATACAATCTTGATCCAAAAAAAGGAATAAGTAAAAGAAAGTAAAATAATATTTATTTTTTTTTTGATTTATTTAAATTATTAAAAAGGTTTTAAAGCAAAAAGATTTGTTCTATTGCCTTATCACTCACCCATCCATTAAATATAGAAAAATGCTGATAACCAAATTTAAAGTCAATAGTGCCTTATACTGTCGCTAAAGGGACAAAGAACGAGCTTACAATTTTTGGCCCGTGAAAATTTACAAAACCCCTAGCATTTAAAACACTGAATAATACGAAAAAAAAATTGTTTAAAATTTGACTTTTAACGTGACTTATGTAAAAAGCCTCAAAAATTTTAGGGCGTGGCTTCATATGGACAATTATTGCAACGCGCATCAATTGTTGTTTAATTTAATCAAGGCTTAGGCCGCTGGATGGTTACTTACATGGCCATTGGCGCTTTATATTTCCGCTTTATGGCGTTTTAATATTCTCAACCAGTGGGGTTGCCTAGATTGTTGTTATGGATGCACTCTATGATTTGACTTTTTAAAGGGTTGCGTTTAAAATTTTATTTTAAATATTTCCAATGATAATAATGGATCTATTATTTTGTTGAAATAATGAAACTCCTAAAACCTGTGTGGTTGGCATATTCAAAATCAAATTTTTTTTATTTCGATCCGGTATCTCAGCTAATTTAAATTAAAAAGGGCCTTAATCTAAAGATAAAAAATGTACCAGACTTCATTCTAAATGCATCATAGGTCTACAAAAATTATAAAAGAAAATGTGCATTTGATCCAATCAAATTGATACCCTTTTATATCCTATTTCGGCTATTTTCCAGTTTTCAGCCTGTCATCAGCACTTAAAAAACTCAGAAAAGTCTAATGTAATCAGTGCTGGGAAAACAATGAGCCAAAAAACTTTGGCATTTTTTCCCCCCAAAACATAAAAAAAAGAAAGGGGCTACAAATAAAGGGCCAAAATAAGAATTCAAAAAAGCCCTTACTAAGAAAAGGAGCAACCCCACAAAAATTGGCTCTTAAAAAGAGCCCCAAAAAGCCCATTTTATGTTTTCTTTATAATACTTTCGGAAAATTTTGATTTTTTCTTTATAATAATGATGGGTGGGTTGTTTTTTCTTCAAGCTCCTAGCCCACGAGTTTGTGGGCATTTGGGAACAAAAACTCAAAAACTAGTTAAAAAAAAGCCCATTTAGTTTTTTTCCCAGCCCTGAATGTAATAGCTTCAATGCAAAATATTTATTCATATTAATAAGTTATTCGGCAATTGTATTTATAAAAAACGGGTAAAAAAATTTTTTTTTGGAATTTATACTTTATTTATTTTAGTCCTTAGTTTTTATTTCAATTATAACACAGGTCAACAAATATCAATAGCACAACCGTGAATTTTATGAAAACATAAAAGAATTTATCTCCATGATGGCCTTATCTCATATATATATTTCCTTTTTCTTAGTTTCCTCCGGGCTTAGCTCCTTACATCCGTCCATATCGAAAAAATGGCCTTTTTTGCAGGCCCGATTAGCTTTCTCCATTTGGGGTGGCAAAAAAACGCTTGGGGTGGCAGTAAAAAAATTTTTTGCCGCCTTCGGCGGCAAAAATAGCCGGCATAATTATAATATTGAAATACATGTAATTTTTTTTTATTGTTATCAATTAATTGTAATTATAGAGAATTGCCTTTTATTAAATTATTATTTGCACACTAATATCATTTGCGTATAAAAAAGATATGCGATGAAATTAATTGTGTTATTTAATGCACTACTATATATGCACTTGACTATGATATATAAAAATATGATATATATGATTGTTTGAATTAATGGATTATATAAAAAGATAGTTTTAAAAAAATGTATGAATTAGATGGAAAAGTGTAAAAAATATATGAATAATCACGGGTTTTATATGACTAGTAATTATTATGTTTGAAAAACAATATATAAGAAAAAAATAAATTAAAAAAAACAAGAAAAATTACTACCATGTCTAAATGAAGCAAGTAATAATTTGCTGATTAGTCAATAAGATGATTATTTTAATCAAGCAATTTGAAACTGCCGGTTTTTCTGAGTAAATTAAAAAATTCATCAAATTTTAAACTCCCAGTTAAATGTTTTTCGTGAACGAACCAAATCACCTTTTCGCAGGTTACTACTTACCAGCCTATTAAAAGTTATAATTCTTTTTAGGGAAGAAAACGTTGCCTCGCAACTTGATGTCGAAGAATCAAAAAGTAGACTTATAGAAAAAACATTAAATAAATTAGGTAATGCATCTTTATAATCATTCAAAAACTTAACAAAAAAATCATACTAATGCATTCTTTATAATTAAGATGATTTTTAATTAAAATTTTTTTAGCGACCTCAATTTCTTGTGATAATGATTTTTTTTCGATATCACTTATTTTTAAAAGATGTTCGAGTTTATCTATTAAAAAATAAGGATGATCAAATTTATAAAGAAAATCTAGAGATTCTAAATAAATATCAATAAAAAATCTATTACCTTCAATAAACAAATCAATAATATTAAAATAATTACTTTTAAAATTGTCATTAACATTTATATTTTTTTCAAATTGATAATTCGAAAATAGACAATAATCAGAGTAATTTTTTGGTTTGCTTACTCTTTTATCAATTAATAAATTATTTTCTTTTGTGAAACTTTCATAAATATCTAAACAATTATTAAATAATACCGAAAAAGTGTTTTCATTTCTTAAAAATTTTATTTCAGAGAGGCAATGCTTAATTAAACTAAAGGTTTCGGCTACATAAATTGTTTTAGATTGAAACTGATCATTAATAACTTTTAATTAAAAATTTTATCAAAAGAAAGATATAAAAAAATAAACTTACGATTAAATACATGCTCATTTCTTAAACATTATATTTTAAATTTGTATGAAATGAATGAGATAATTAGTTGTAACGGTTACAATGAATAAAAATTAAATTATTTTATTAAAAGTATAATAAATTAATAAAATTATATAATGTAAACAAAAAAATATTTTTCATGTAATTTTAATTGGCAAAAATATTTTTTGGGGTGGCAAATAAAATATTTTTTGGGGTGGCAAAAAAATATATTTAATGTCTTTTTGGGGTGGCAAATCAAATTTTTTTGGGGGTGGCAATCAATATCATTTGGGGTGGCAATGCCACCCCAAAAGGGGTCTAGCGTCGTGCCTGCTTTTTTGACCAAATTGACAGATCGAGAATACCCTAAAAAGAAAAAAATTTAAAAATCTTTTTTTTCATATATCTTTTATAACTTATATTAATCCTATCAAATAATGAGAAATAAAATTTTTTAGTATATTAAGCTCTTACATCAGCATTTAAGTGATACAAAATATTTCGCGTCCAAACTTAAATACGACATTATATATTATCGGTTTTTAAAAAAAAATTATTTGAAGTTTGAATTTAACAGTTTAGCTGTTGTAAATATGCAAAAAAATAATTTCAATTTATTTTTGTTTTTGAATCTTTTTTGTTTTTTTGGCATTTTCTAAAATTTTCAATGTTTATAGCTGACTAACTAAGTTTTATTAGAAAAAACTGTAAACGGATTTGAAAATCCCTAAGTTGGCAGGTTTGATCTCCGTAGTTAGCTCATAATTCTCAAAAATTTGTTGACCTGTGTAATAAAGATACTCATTCTACTTTGTAAAATATGTTTAAGCTAACATCACTTCAATTCACTAGTCATTTATTCTCATAATTATTGCACTTTTGACATTTCTTCGATTTTTAAAATTTTATATAAGATTTTTTCGGCGGCTGAAACGGAAAAAAAGATTGGAAAAGAGGACAATCAATCTTGTTTGTTTTCTCGTGACATATTGGTGCACCTAAGCAAATTTTTTCCAGGTGTCTCCATATTTAGTTATTAATTTTAATCCCAAACGCTCTTTAAAATAATGGCATTTTTTTTTATCGTGTTACTATTTCTTCAATGCATGATTTTACCTTTGTCGGAAAGGTAATTTTTTCCTAATTATTTTGGCATTCTTTCTTTAATTTTCTGACGAAAATTTTTGTATGTTTTCTCCTGGACTATAAACTTCTTTTTTTAACTAGATCAATAATTTATAGAATTACATATAATACAGATAGGTTATCTTTCGAAGTTCTCTATAAACTTGTTTTAGAAAAATTCTACCATAACTTTTTGATTGATTAAAACCCCTTTTTCAGGCATGTTAGCCATAGATATATAGTTAAGGTCCAAGGAAAAAAATGAAGAGCTACAACACAAAAGTAGATGTGGAATAGATAAAGCTAGATGGTTGACGAAAATGCAATAAATATGCAAATTTTTGCAACACTCAAATTTCTGACCTGAGGAAGAGTTTTAAAACAACTTTGGGAGAAGTCAACCTTTTCATTTTTTAATCTTATCTTACAGTTTTAGAGCTTTCGACACAAAGACTTTGTGTTTATTATTAAAACCGCTCAGAATAAAATTTATTTTTTATTGTTTTTTTTTTCAAAATTATTTTGGCAATAATTAAGCAATGGTAATAGAACTCAATCTAGTTGTTCCCAAATTTTTGTTTGGGCGCGTTCAATGTTCATTCATTTTTTCGAAAAATTTTGATACTTCTAAAAATTTAAAAAATTTTAACTTTTTTTTTTTAATTTCTCAAAAACTTTTATTTCAGATAAGTATGATGCCATTTATTAAGAATGGCGACCTTTTATAAAAAATGCGTCTTATGTGTCATTTTAAAATGTTCAAAATTGTTTGAAAATGTGAGCAAACTCTGAACGTGCCCCACGGAGCTCATTTTTATGTAAGCTGCATATATGCGTATTAGAAAAGTCCCAGCGCTTATGCAAAAAAAAACTCTACGATCTTTTGGTAAAATTTTTTTTATAATGATATTATATATTAACTTGAAATAGGGTGACCGTATTATCCGGGTTCCACACGATAGCGGGGATACCAAAGATATCCAAGGTTTTGAAGAAATAGCCCAAAGTTGAGGCGATACTAGGGGCCTGTGAAACATCGTTGGACACGTACAGCAAGGCGCTTAATTGCGTGGGCAAAAGTTTATGGCAAAGCAGGGCAAACAATTCGTCCAAGTCCCAGCTCGTTAAATAGAATTCTTTCGCCCTTAATTCATACGAGATTAATGTGGCGGGTTCTGTTGAAAAGTTGGCTTTAGATTTGATCGCACTCGTTGTTGACCTGGGTATAGCTGCTATTATATAAATTATGATATGTTAAAAAAACAATGGATTAAGGTTTCCCCCATACCTTTCCCCATTTAGGAGCGCCATACCCGATTAGGGCTTTAACTCTCTTAACTCGAGCAAAGTAATTTATATTGCCGAGAAGTATAGTAAGATTTACTCGCATGCCGTTGACCTAGTTTTTTAGCCTAGGCTCTCACTTTAGGCATATCGTTTAGGGCCTACTGCCTAAGCAGGTCACTCAGTGGCTTCAAAGTGGTTGCACATGAATACTATTTTCCCGAAGAAAAAAGCTTTTTGCGCACAGACTCGAACGCAGCCTCCTGCGTGTAAGACAGGAATCTTTGCCACTGAGCTATCTGAGCCGAAACGATATATTAGACTATCTCAGGGTGTATTAGACTTTTTATTAGCATCGAAATATCGCTCAAGTCACTATACCACGCTGGTCAAAAACAAATGCCTATATTTTTTATCAAAATGTTTTATATAATGGATACCGATTGACCATGTAAATAGGTCAATCAATAATTGGTCTTTTCGTTGTAGAAAACATCTAGTTACATTTTTAAATTTAAATGTTAAGCTAAATTTCTATCGATATATTAAATACTACCTGTAAGTCCCCTTTTATGTTTCCTTTGTCCGTCATATAACTTCTGAGTTGCCGTATAAATCATAGAATCGTTTAAGGGAGTTGGATATATTTTGACATCCTTTAGATCAAATTTACTCGATGTTAGATTGGTATAAAAATTTGGCAGAGGACATAAGCTACTATCGGTGACTCTCCTCTTATGCAACTTGTATTTATATATTAGGTCAGGAGAATTGTTCAAAAGTTCACTCGGAGTTATGACTGGTGATATGTCAGGATTTTGACTAATTTCCACTAAATCAAGGGCTGAAAAATCTTGAAGATCTATCAAATTCGTTTGTGTCGCTCCGTAATTTAGTGGATCATTCATCCGATTATCGGCGCTTATTATTTTGGCTGCACTCTGGGGCAAATGTTTTGCCTCACTTTTATCCAAATCCTTATTACCCATCAAATTTTCTACGATTTCTGAATGTTGCAGTTTAACAATATTTTTAGTAACGTTTTGTTGATTGTGCTCTCGTAGAATATTAGTTAGGGCACGTCGATAGTCCCGTTTAAGGAATACATTGTTAGGCAAAATGGCCACCAAAGTAAATACCTTCAGATCTTGGGCTCGACTATCTGTGTCATAATTAAAGCCTCTCGAATGCTGGTATGACCCCAAGTTATAGTTAGACTCCCTAGATTTCCAGGGCTGGTAACTAACAAAACTATTATTCTCGTTTTTGTCATTTCCAGCTGGATGATGAGTTTGAGCCGAATTTAAACTCCCGGGATATCGTCGCTTGTCAAGGCCATCGTTGTTATCGTTACTTTGACCTAACAAATAAAGGTCTAGGTTAGATATATTGCTGCTAAAGCAATAATACAAGGTTAAGAGATGCCACCTCATTTTGCATTTGAATATTTATTTCTTGAATTACTACGTATTATTTTATGATTATTAATTTCATGGAACAAACCAAAATTCAAATATGATAAAAATTTAACACTAAAGATAAGGATGACCAACAAATAATAACAATAATATTACAACCTACTAACAGCACTGGCAAATCCGTTATAATATTGATTATTGTGTCAAATAAATAAGATGTTATCCTAAACAAATTAAAATTAAAAGTTTACACATCTATTTTTGAGTAGGTAATGGCAACATTTTGAAACAAAAAAAAAATGAGGCTAATTTGGTCAGTCAAAAAAAGTTAACGACCTTACGACATTTGATTTTGGCACATTGAGCCGGTTTAATTAGAGCAGTCCAAGCACTTGAGAGTGCCAAATATAAAAAATTATAGGGTTAAATAATTAGAAAAGATAGCTCAGGGGCGCCGACATGTCACAAACCGGCTCTGTTAACAGATACCCACTAACCTCCAAGGTTTTAAAAGATATAATAAAACTTTATTCCCTCCCTCCGGAGTAACTTCCATCCTTGGACTAGATTTATAGATTTAGGCTTTCTACATCTCCAGTTATGTGTTATAGGCCATATTCGTTTCGATTTGCAACCTCGATCCAAGAAAATATTTAAATTGTTTAAAGCCTTCACCCCTTTCCCCCCCTCCGGCCCAATTCTCATCATTGATATCTCATATATGTTTAATTGAAATTTTATTTTCGGTGGTGTGCTTTGACGTTTTATTCTGTTTTTGGGATAATCTTGAGGTGGGTTTGTTTGGATATGAGTTATCGGGGTCTTTCTTTGAGTCCTTCAAATATTATTGTAAAAAGGTGTGGGCAAAACCTGGTTTTTACTATGAAAATTTTAATTATAAAAAAAATTGGGCCGGTCAGACTAAAATATTTTTTCTTTCATTATTTGAATTCCTATGACACCAAATTTCTCATTTAAAAGCATTTGTTGGTTTAATATTTATTAATTTTTTAAAATCATTTTTATAAAATAAAATAGATTGAGCGGATTGAAAATAACAAATTAACTGATGATTCAAGCTGTCAAAATCTCTAATTCGCCAAACATTTAAAGATTTTTCCTCAGTCATTTTATTTCGCTCTATATGGCTCGGTCTGTCAATTAAATTAATGCTTGTAAAGGCGAAGCCCCGTCAGCTGTTGAAAATTTTGCCTGCCTCAGCTTTTTTTATTTAAAAAAAACGTTAAACTGAAAAAAAAAATTATTGGCCAAATATTAAATAAAAAGATTAATTCAGTGTGTTTCAAAATTATGACCTTATTTAAAAAAATATTATTATAAGAGATCCGATTTTTTTAATATTTCGGCCTTATATTTGGCCGAGTGCCGCTTATAGTTTGGGGAGGTAGGTTGGGGCGAAAGTATACGCGAAATGCTCAGCCTAATAGCTTCTCGCTTCTTATCATGAAAACACCAGTGAAAGTATATTAATGTTTTGCAATAGGATCATATAACAAACTGTCTTTTAAAGTTTACAAATTTCGGTGGCTACATACCGCTATGATCGCGACAAAATTTTAGCCACTATTTCTATTTATATTCCTAGAGCGCAAAAGCTCAGTGCCTTAATTGACAGGTCGCGACAATACTGAGACAAATTAATAAAACACGCGAGGAATTCGTAATCATGTATATTTTCTTCCCTTCCAAACGTATACAAATATTGCCTTCAAATGAGACGTGCTTATAGATGTCCCTTTAATACAGCATCACCTTTGAGTAGAATAAAAAAATTAATTGGGGGTTATAAATTTTCTATTTGAATCGACAAACAAGATTGGAGCTATTCATATAACACGGGTCGGCTAAATTTAGGTTACATTTATCAAATTTAGATCGCACATAAATTATGCTACCTTTCTGATTACACTCTTTTTTGTTTTTTTTGTCAGATAAACATTTACTCGGGACTTAAAAACAACAAAAATATTAGTTTAATCTATTAAAGTTTAAAAAAACTTTGTCTTTTACAGTATGTAGGGCATGTCAAAACTCTGGAATCGGAAAGTAGTCTATAAATTCCGGAGTTCCGGAGTTTTATTTTTTTTGGAATTTGCTAGTTAACATTAGCTTATTGGAAATATTATAATTTGTATTTTCGTGGTCCAAACTCTTCGTAAGTAAATGAAAGAACAGCTAGGTAATAGTTACATGATTTTTATGATCTAAAAGGTAAACTAACAGTCGGAGTTAAAAAGGGAGGGTATAAATTATGAAATTTTAAAAATAACTGAAATATTTGACCTAAAATTTTTGGATTTTTACTCATAAAAATTACTTTTTTATAATTCTGTTTTTGTCACCTTATATTTTCTAGTCAAGCCTGCTAAAAATATTAAAGGATGGTGTCGTAGCCGAGTAAAATATAAGCCGAGTAAAATATAAATATTTATTCCATTTATTAATTATTGAACAAAATCAAAATTCAAAAAAGGTAAATCTATTCTGTTGCAATTTTCGTTTTATTCTTCTTCTCTTTTCTTTCTCCCTCTTGTGCTATCTACTTAATAAAAATAAATAATAAATTAAAATAAATAAAAAACAGTGCTCGTGCCAGTTGGCACGACAAATCCTGTCGACTGCGCCAATATGTCGTAGCCGAGTAAAATATAAGCCGAGTAAAATATAAATATTTATTCCATTTATTAATTATTGAACAAAATCAAAATTCAAAAAAGGCCAAAAATCTATTCTGTTGCAATTTTCGTTTTATTCTTCTTCTCTTTTCTTTCTCCCTCTTGTGCTATCTACTTAATAAAAATAAATAATAAATTAAAATAAATAAAAAACAGTGCTCGTGCCAGTTGGCACGACAGATGGGAAGGGGGAAGGGGAATTTATGTTGCGGCTATTTATCATTTTCTTACAATTATTCATTTACGGAGCTACATTACTTTGATCTTTTTGCCCAGGTATAGGTCAATAAATAATTATTCATTTAGTGTTGTCCCTCATAAATAAGGATAGAAATTGTTTCAATTGTTACTTAACACCGTCCAGATCTGTTACACAGGCTAAATTTCTTTCTATAACTTTATAATAAAAAAATCGAAAATATCCGCTAAAATTTTTTTGGAAATATCAATGTAATAATATAAACATTTATTAGGATTTCACACTGAGATTCAGGATTTTTCATTAATGGGGGGGAGGGGGAGGGTAATCACGTGGGTTTTTTGTGAAAAAACTATGGGGTAGGGATGGTGTTATTTAGTTTTTAGCATATTTAAATGTTTCATATTGGAGGGGGGGGGGGGGGGGGGGATGTGCATTAGGTCCTTATTCTCTCTACAATTAGTTTTATATCCATATATTCAATAGAGCGAGAATCTTGAACCTAAATAATATTAAACTCATCCTTTATTCTTCATTTCTTTTTATCTCTGTGTTTACCAAAATTTCTTTACAAAAATGTCAAAAATGACACTTTTGCAAATTCGGGGCTCGAAGAATTGATTAATATTATAAAAAATTAAAATTAATACTTTTAAATATTAATAAAAATTTTTATTTTTAAATGCAACTCTTGACATTGCTATTGATCATTTTTTAATTTAATTAAAAAAAAATTTCAATTTAATTTAAAAAATAATAAATTAAATTTAAAAAAAAATTTAACTTTATGTTGAATCTGTTTAAAAAACTTTTTTTATATTATTATTTACATATTAAAATTTCGATGTTTACATGTAAGAATTCGTTGGAAAATACCCCCCCCCCCCCCCCTTAAGGAATTACGCTGTTAATATAATCATGCATCTGTTTATAGCGTTCTAGGTTTAATTTGTTTATCTGTTTAAATTTTTTTTTGTTTTTATAATTTAAAAAATTAGGTAGAAAACCGTTTATTTCTTTGTTAACTGTTGAATGTCGGCTCAGATACCTTAGTGGCAAACCTTCTGTCTTAGATGCATGAGGATGCAAGTTTGAATTTGTACACAGCACCTTTTTTCTTTAAAATAGTATAGATGTGCAAATACATTAAAGCTTCTAAGTGACCTGCTTAGGCTAGGTTCTGATCGATAAGTAAGAGCCTAGGCTAAAAACCTAGATCGCCGGCGGGCAAGCAAATCTTCCTATTTAACCCGTCGGCAATAATTACTTTGATTGGGTTAAAAAAATAAAGCCCTGACGGGTATGGCGCCCCTAAAAATTAAACGCGTTTTTCGGCAGGCCGCCTCTAGTAATTGCTATGTTTTTTTAAATTACATTAATCAAAAACGCATTCAAAGTAATACATTAATGGCATCAAGTTAAAATTGCAAAATACCTTTATATAAACATACCCATGTGTTAAGTCATTTTTCCAAAAGTGAAATAAGACATGGCACATGTCTTTAGATGACACAGAAATTTAAAATCAATCAAGATGCATGTGAAAGAATAAATTTTCTGTACCAAGTATAAACCTTATTTTTACAATATTAGGCTGCTTATAATTTAACGTTATCATATGATTTTAATCAAGCAAGGTATTATGTTAAAACCCTCATTGAGTTAGCCCTTAAAACGACTTTTAGATTGTATATTTTAAAATTTTGTAAAATTAGGCATGTTAATTTAAAGCGCTCACTTTGTAAATATTGCCATATTGTTCTCATTCCAGGAATTTCTCTTAAAGTGAGACAAGGAAGAAAAAGTATAATTTTTAAATATTAATTTTTATTAGAGAAGAACATTGGTACCCCATTCACACAATCATTTCATATTTGTACTGAATGTGGATTTGTTAAAAAATATATCAATAACCCAAAGGTTGTGCTGTGGTCTTTAAATCCGTTATCATATAAAAATGAATAATAATTGTTTATTATTGTTTAAATTTATTTTATACAATATGCATAATTATTATGTTTTGGCTAGACAACTCAGTGAATTTGTAATACATTAATATTTTAAAGGTTATGCTATGATCTTTAAATCCTTCATATTACAAAAATGATATTATAGATTGTGGCAAATACATTATTGAATGTTAAATTTTGTATTTAAATAAATAAACATTTATTTTGAATTGTTAGCTTGCTGTGGGTGTTATATGACTAATCACTATATGTATTTGGATTTTAATGTTTTTGACCTTGTATATTTAACATAAAAAGATATTATAATTATTATAATCCATATTAGCTGTGACTTTTTGTCCAATTTTAACTCTAAATACTGTAGCAAATTTTTTTTCTTTGGTATTTTTGATTGTAATATAGGCCTAACCTATTTTAAACCAATTTCTTTACCTATTTTTGGGCAAATTTAAAGTTAATAAAATTTTTATTTAATAAAAAAAACTTGTATAGATAAATTATTATAATGTAATAATTTAGGTTGGCTATTATTTGTAAAATGCTTCTTGCCCAAAGATAAATTGGTTTAAAATAGGTTAGGCCTATATTACTCTGTGTTTAGATGTAGATTCAGACAAATTAGTTAACCCTATCCTAAATTGCCCAAATATTTTGTGCAAATTTTTTAAAATTATGGTATCATGCTTTTTATTATCAAAAATACTTTTTTTAAAAAAATAATTATCTTTGAACGATTACAAAAACCAAAAAAGGGTGTTTTTTATGGCATTGAAATTTCGATTAAAGCAATTAAATAACCTTAACTAAGCATTAAAACTTTTTGGTGCAACAATATGTAAGAGGCTTCAATTATACCTGTTTCAAAAATTTTTATATTGAATATTGTCAAACCAATGCCTTTTGCATAATATTTAGGTATAACACTGGACAACAAAAAACAACATTAACGATTTTTACAGGGTTTTGTAAAAATTTTCTTGCAATTGCCCCATTTAGTTTTTCTCCCAATGCCTTCAATTTTATTTTATAATGTGTTTAAAGTTCGAAAAAAAATTATGAAATTTATAAAACTACTAAAATTTTAAAAAATTAATTAGCATAATTTGAAAATCATAATATTAGTGGATTAATTTGAAATGTTTTTATGACAAAAACTACAAAAATTAGAAAACAAAAAAATGATAACTAATTCAAAAAATTCAACCTTATAAACAAATGTTTAATTATCTATATTTAACTTTTGTCACCCAATATAAAAGCCCATAAATAAGAAAAACTTGTTTTTGACGCCGGATAACAAAAAATTTGTAGCAATGGCTAAAATTCTGTTTTTATATTTGTAATCAGCACCAACTTGACCAAAAAAGATTGTTGTCGTAAATGATGCTTAAGGTCGTCCAAATTTTGTTGTGTGTGAACAATATTTTTAATGTTGTGTATATTACATTGTGGGTATTAAAATGTGAATGAATAGATATAATTAATAATAATAGTTTTTTTAAACCTTTTACGGATAAATCCATTCGTTAGGGACATAGGGAACCATACCTCTACTATGAGTTCTGTTTTGTCAAAAAAGCGTCATGAACACTTATTAGCCTTAAAACCAAATTCTGGCCAATGTTGTGACTTGTAAAGATAAGGCAATTGGAATAACTTTTGCTATCGCCAAGAAGCTTTAAAACGTTTAAAATCAAAGTCAAGAAGATACGGTACGATAAGGCGAAAATTCTCTCCATACCGTAATTATTTTCTATTCTTTTACAACTTAAATGCTTAAACTTTGACAGGATGAAAATCATAATCTGAATTTCTTTTATATTCCCAAAACAATCTATAAAACCTCTATCTAAGAGCTTAATCCGGGCCGTGTCCCGTTGGGCACGCCCGACATATATCAACTTAGGCCCAGCCAGGAATATTGTTTTTCATTTTAGGTTTGAAATTTTTAAATGTAAATTTATATTAACTGTAGTTGTAATTAAATTCCTGAAATGATTGACGTTAAATGTTAAGGAGGACTCAGTTACGAAGAAGTGGTCGAGCTTTTGTAGATAATTTGATTTTAAGAAATACTTGAAAACAACTTTGAAATTGATTATTGAGCGTTGACCAGCCCTTCCCCCCCCCCCTCCCAACAAAATTTTTTTTTGATTGCCCCCCCCCCCCTAAAAAATACACAATAATTTTATTTTTGCCCCCCCCCCCCTTCACCCCAAAATACATATAAATTTTATTTTTGCCCTTCCACCCCCATAAAATTAAATTTGCTCCCCCAAAAATATCTAAAAATTATTATTTTAAAAATATTTACTTTTTTTAAAAAGTGTTCTCATTCATATCAACACTTTTCATCCGCTAAAGAGATCTAACTAACACAGAAATTATTTCTGTTGTTATTAGATATCAGGGATGGGCAAGTAATGATTACTTGTAATTAAATTACAATTACTAATTACTCTCATAGTAATTAGTAATCAATTACATTTTTTATAAAGTAATTGTAATGGTAATTAATTACATTTTTTAGTAAAGTAGTTGTAATGATAATGATTACTTTTTCAAAGTAATCATTATATTGAAGTAACTATGTCGGTAAATTCCAATTTGCATTATTAGCATCAATGTCTCATCCATTTTTTAAATTAGACTGGGTAGAGAGAGGGCAGGGAGAACAAAGAAAATTTAAAATCGTTATTGATATCAGAAGCAAAAAAAATGAAAAAAATTGACATATCTTCAAGTCAAAATGTTTCTAAAAATCAAAGTTTATACAGGTTTAAAAATTTACCTAAATCAAAATTAACAAATGATCTCTACGATGAGGCAGAATTAGAGGTTCTAAAATATTTAAATGATAATAGTGAAAAGCTACCAATGTTAGAAAATTACCCAACAATTAAAAAGATTTTTTTTAAGTATAACACGATATTAGGCTCATCAGCCTCAGTCGAAAGATTATTCAGTCTTGTCACTTTAGATTTAATAGAAACAGATTGTCCAATGAGTTGTTTGAGAAATTAATTGTTTTAAAAAGTAAATATAAATACGAAACCGGCTATGAGGATTTAGTAACTAATCAAACTTTCTTCCACTAACTCAAATATATTTTTAATTATATAATTTAGCATTTATATCCAAAATAAATGAATCTTTTTACATATTGTCTATATAATAAGTGTTTTTATTTTTGTGTATTATTATTTTCGTGTTTTCTAATTTTATATATAAAAATTTTTGAAAAAGTAATTGTACTTGTAATTAGTAATTAATTACTTGAAAATTTATGTAATTGTAATTGATTGTAATTAAGTACTTTTTTAAAAACAGTAATGGTAATTAGTAATTAATTACATTTTTTTCTAAAGTAGTTGTAATGATAATGATTACTTTTAAAAAGTAATTGTGCCCATCCCTGTTAGATATATATAAAAATATGATGTTACAGAAAGCTGTATATTTGTAAAAGCAATTCATAAATCTGATGCCAAAGAAATTTCCTTACTTGTCAACTATCTTTTGTTAGAATATAATCTAGAACCAAAAAACCTGATCGCACAATGCTACGATGGGGCGAACATAATGTCCGGGGAAAAAGGTGGTGTTTAAGTATTTCTAAACAAAATGGCTGGACACCATGTCCCGTATATTCACTGCATTAACCACCGATTGCATCTTGTTGTAAAAGATTGTCTTGAAATTTAAAGTGAAGTGAAAAATTTTTTTGATATTTTTTCTTCCCTTCATAAATTTTTTCAACATAATTCAATCAAGGAAGTAAGTGAATGCGGGACCATACCCCGGCTGTTGCCCCATCGGTGGTATGGTCACTAGAACGCCATTGTTTTTTTTAAATTATATAAAAATATTAAATACTCTTTTAAAAATTTAAAATGAAAAAGTTTTTATATTTTTAGGTCACAGGGCCAAAGCATCGAGGTTTTTTGACCATGTTTATAAAATCATCAATTTATTTTTTTGTATTTATCGAAAAATTATTTTATTTATTAAAAATAATTAATGATCAATTTTAATGCAAAACGATTTATGTTTTTAGAACTTTTTATTTAATACACAATTGTTTGTTAAAAATTAAACAATTAAGAAATACAAATACGTTTACAGATTTATTTAAAAATTGTTTTGATATATATAATACTTTTTTAAATGACAATATTTATTTTAATATTATTGATATTTATTTAGAATCATGATTCCCTTTATAAATTTGATTAATATTATAGATATAAATAAATTAGAGCCTCTTTTAAAAATAAGTAACATTGATAAAAATTTATTATCTAAAGAAATAACGTAGCAAATTTTTTAATAAAAAAACTTAATAATTACAAAGAATGTGTTACTAATAATTTTGTTAAATTTTTTTATGATCGCAAAGATGCGTTTCTTAAATTATTTTACATTTTTTCTATAAGTTTGTTATTTGGCTCTTCAACGTCGAGTTGTGAGGCCACATTTTTAATAATAAAAAGTTTGAACATGGATTCACAAAAATTTTTTTTCTGCCCCCCACAAGTTTTTTTGCCCCCTTCCCAAAATTGGAAAAGCTAGAATCGGGCCTAGATAAAAGGCATAGAGAAAACCTTTAAAGTTAGTATTTAGAGGGTTAAATGATCAATTGGGATAAATCAAACTTCCAAGATATTATTTTGTATACGGATAGACAAAGGTTGTTTTTGTACCGATAGGTATAGTAAAAACAAGTAGGACCAGCTAAACAAGGCCCTGATATTTTATATTACAGGATTTAAGTTTCGGGCTATAAAATTATTAATAATATAAAATGAGCCGAAGTTATACTCTTTATCGAGATATGTCTATTTGGATCATAAAAAATGGCTAAAAAGTAGTTAATTACAAAAAAGTAAAATTGGCCCGGCAGCACATAACTTTTTTAAGGTATGACAATTAAGTTTGCACCTTTGATCTAAATGAGTCTTACCTTTTGCAAGATTTTTTATATTCGAGGTGTTTTTTTTCAGTCTAAACATAAAGAAGTAAAAAAAATCAATTTACGTATTTAAAATTTTATTTCTAAGGGGTGCTCGGGCACTTTTAGCACGTCATCCGCTACGGCCCTGACTATAAGCATTATTAAATTTTTATTCTTGCCGTAAAAGTATTGTTGGACCATCCAACCAAATTAAAAAGGGGACTTTATCAAGCAAGAGACAAATGAACACATTCATTAAATATAAATCAATAAGATGGCCCAATATCTATGTACCATAGCTAATGTAATTGAAGTGATTTTTTAATGATTTGTCTAATAAACATTTTAAAGGTTTTAGCACCTATATGCTAATGAAATGGCGCGTGCTTTTTAGACACTTCTACATAATTTTTAATTATGTTTTTTCCCGATTATCTTTAACATATCACCTAATGAGCAAAATATTCTTTCTATTCCTTCTAACATGGAGAGCTAAGGTTAGCGGCAAATTGCTTAACATGGTCCTAATTATGAATGAAGACCCCAAAAGTCTCACCTATCGGTTAAAACTGGAGCCGGCTGTTGATATAGCCATTGATTATTTCAATCAATTGAATCGGGACAGAAACGTTACACTAATTAAAAACACGGTTGTTTACTCGATTAAGAGAGGTATCTTTTTTATAATTGTTTGTGATCATAATTACACAGTCAAAAATTTATGAATGTTAGGCGAGGTTTATGAAACTGCAGCAAAATAATCTACATAATGATGACCTTATCTCCAATAATTTATACAATTTTTAAAATATTACTAAGACTGGGCCCTAAATCGACCATCGAAAAAATGGCCAATTCTAAATTACTTTGCGACCTCGTGGATACTTAAGTAAAATATAAAATTTATAATATTGAAATTAACTAAGTTGTTTTAATTATGAGATATTAAATTCTAAGATAACAGCTCCAAATTCTAGATTTAGGTTGCATATAATTTTTTGCACCCCAACTTAACCGGTTTGAAATAAAAATATTAAGTAATTTTTAAATTTGACAATTTTTTTGTTTTATATATAAAAATATACATTTTAGTTTATGAATCTCATTTGTTTTAAAAATATTTAAACAGTTCATAAATTTTTAATGCTAATTCACAAAGTTTACTTAAAAATCGGTGTATGGATAAGAAAATCCCTTGGATGGTAAGTTTTATCTCATAAGCCCATATATCTCAAAAATTTGTCGCACTGTATTATAAAATGAGGATAAATGACATAAATTCTGGTCGTTCAAACATTCAGATTTGGGAGCGGGGAGTTTATAAAAAAGTGTCTTTGCCTTTTTTCGGCTGGAGATTTATAGCCAGTGTTGGCGTCAAAGTCAGGCATAAAAAGTTCTGCTATAATAGTTCAAAATTAAGCCGGCCGATTACTAACTAAGAAAGTTTAATACAACTTGTGCAAATACTACAATCAATTGGATCGTGACGTTTACCTTTATGGATTGAAAACTTCTAGCACATTATATATTTCATAGGTGACGATTTACTTACCTTATCCGTTCTTTACGTCAATAAAGAACTTACGCGTAGAACTTTAGTTAAAAGGTATCTTCAATTTAATTTATGCTAATAGATATATTAGGAAGTTTGTGATTGATTTGACTTATTAATCGGTTAAAATTTAGCTTAAATTACACAGGTCAACAAATATCAATGTCAGAAGCGTGAATTTTATGAAAATTTAAAAGAATGCCCATGATGGCCTACCATAAATATTTTTTGTTTTTCTTAGTTTCTTCCGTCTTTGGCTCCTCAGATCAGGCTATAATGAAATATGACCTTTTTTAACCGAATTCATAGATCTAAATATACCCTAATAAAAAAAAATTTAAGAATCTTTTTTGCCTATAAAAATCCCTTGTAACTTATATTTTTAATCACAAATTATAAAAAATAAATTTATTAATATATCAAGCTCCTACATCGGCATTTAGATAATACAAAATATTTCGCGTCCAAACTTAAATACGACTCGATATATTATCGGTTTTTAATGAAAATATTATTTGAATTTTGAATTTAACAGTTTAACTATTGTGAATGGATATAATAAAATTTCAATTAATTTTTGTTTTTGAATCTTTTTTGGTTTTTTGACCTCTTTTTCTAAAACTTTCATTATTGACTAACTAAGTTTAATTAGGAAAAACGGTAAACGGATTTGATATTCCCTAAGATGGCAGGTTTGATTTCTGTAGTTAACTTATAACTCTCAAAAAATTGCTGACCTGTGTTATAATGTTGTTGCTCAACCTTATTAAATATTAGGACGTAAGTAAAGTTAGAGGGGCAATTACCAATAAAATTTAGAAATCGTATAAGTTTAATCTCAGGGCCGTAGCGTCAAGGGTGTTTGATGTTTTGATAGTTACTTGGGGAACCGAATTCCACATTTTATTCAGGGAAACCTTTTGCATTTTAAATATTTTGTTATTTTTTGGGCGGATGCTCACATCATTTTTTAGCGTGGTTAAATATATAGATTTAACTATACATTTTTATGGGTGTTTAAGCGCCTGTAAGCTGTCCCTCCATACGCATCTGATTAGGCCTAAAAAACCTAGAGTATATTAAATTTCATTTAATCCTGCGGGGCTGTCATTTAAAGAGGTAACGCTTTAATAGATGGTTGGAGGAAATTTTATATCCTAATTGTTAAATGGTCAAACCAAGTTTGATTTGTGTTCTGCATCTAATAAACAACGAGGACATCCAAAGTGCAGGCATAATAATGTGTCGCAATAGTGATTAAATTTATTTCTGCAAGATCATAGGTCTTGCGTCGTACGCCTTGTTAGGTTTTGCTCCAAATTGTGATATAGTTTGGGGGTGGGGGCAGGGAACCTCGTAATTGTATAGTTTATGTCAAAACTACACATAGACTTAGGGGTGGTTATATAAAATAAAAAGTATATTAAAATTTTCCGTATTTTTTTTGACCTAATAATTGCAAAAATCCGAGCCCGGCTGATTATTTCAAATCGTTTGATGAGGCGAGCTAATTTATTTTGAAGCTAGGCCGGGCTGAAAATTATAAATTATCTGATCGGTCGGGTATGGGTCAAAAAATTAGGATTAACGGTGGGCTCTTCATGTAATTTGGCCCATGTAAATCATTAGTGCCTAAATACATGGCGTTTAATAAAATTAGTCAATTTTTATAGTGATGTGATTGCCTTAAATTTTTTACAAGACATGATTATGCGCTCTGGCATAATTTTTGATATTAAATAGCTCCACAAATTTTACGGATAAAAACTAGTTGATAAAATTAAGGCATTTTTTCTGATCGAAAATTTATATAAAAAAAAGTGTATTAAAAAATATTTTATATTAAGTAATAAATTTCAAACTTAGTAAAAATTCGTGCCCTTTAGAAATTTGGAGTGTACAATTTTTTAAATAACAGTTTTTTTAATTTTTATCAAAGATTTAACTTTCCTCGGGAGATATTTAAGGTTTGTTTTTGTTAAATTATATTCAGGAAAGAATCTGAAACACCGGAATCAAAATCTCAAGAATTTCAAGGGTGGCACATCGATGAGGCCAATATTCATAATAGCCCAAGCACGATTTTACTTGAGAAGCAGTTTCTATCAACAAATGTTGCTACCTCAAGAAACAATTCAGCAGTAGCGAACCTGGCTTCGTCGATCCATGAGGATTCTTTATATTGTTCACCTGATTTGGCTTTTGGTTTAGTTGAATTTGTATGAAAATTAGAGATCAAGGTCGGATCCGAAGGCCCGGACCGGTGCCGGCCCGCCCGAACGGGGCGGGCTGGGCCAACATTTATAACGGGCCGGGCCTGAATTAAATAAAAAAAGAATTACAGGCCGGGCCGAAGTTTTAACTCTGATATAGATTTCCCATTTTTTAAAAATATCATAAACAAAAACTAAAGATAAATTATCACACGATAAAAAGTATTACTTCTACGCTCTTTATTTTGATAATTTTTGAACAAAAATTAATTTAACAGGTACATACCTTCGGGCTACTCAATTAATTCTGTGTAAATGTTGATATAAGAGCTTGATATACTTTAAATTAAAATTTCATTATTTGATGCGCAATCTTGACTTTTTTTGATTTTTCATTTTAATTTCTTCAATTTTTTATTCTAATCAAATACAGTTATGGCAGTTATTGCCCAAATACTGCCTCAAGGAGGTTAAGGCTAAATTGTAATGGTATTGGCTGTTTAATTCACGCAAAAGCTCCGACCCTACCGCTTTAGATAGATTTATTCTCATTTGATGCCAATAAAATATAGATTTTATTATTTTTTTTCATAAAATTTTAAAAATTAAAACAAAAGAAATATATAATATTTTAACGACTTTGTCCGCTTTATTTAAATCGTAAAAACATAGAAAACCAAATTACGATATGTTTGCACAAAATAAAGATAATCTTAAATCAGTTTTTTATTGCAAAATTTCTTAAATTGTTTTTCTCCGCCACCATTAGTAATTTTATTATTGCAACCAGCCGTTAAGGCAGTTTTTAGATATTTAACTTTTTTCCAAAATAGGTGGTTTTGCCGATTTGCATCAAAAGATTCCGCTGCATTTTGTGATTGGACCTTCTTGTGCAATCGATATGCAAGTCGTAGCGCCTGTTGCGGCTCACTTTAAACTCCCAGTGTGTTCGGGATATGCCATTTACAATGACCTAAAGACTAACACATACCAAACGCTTACGAGACTATCGTTTCGCCGCGAAGGTACTGCCGTCTCAGATATATAAATTTTTTTATATGTTATAAATTTTTTTTAAAAAACCTTTGAGGTCAAAAAAATATTAAAGTAACTAATATTACTAAAATGAACAACTTGATTCTCCTTAGTTACCTTATTAGATGTATCATGTATGGGTCCTATGAGTAAAAAATTTAATAGGATGGAACTGGATAAAAGTAAGTTTAAATCATGACAATTTGTTAATTTAAATTTTACTATTATCTTAATAATTATTTCAGAATCCATAACATATTTGGAAGCTTTATAGTATATATTATATTTATCTAAAACCCTCTGATAGGAGTATGCAGTTTTAAAAAATGTTTATGACAAATATTTATTAGTATTATATTTTTAAAATACAGATCAAATCCTGGCGGTAGACGGCATTTTGGGTAAGTTCAAGCAACGAGAGGTCATCATTATCATAGATGTTAAATGGAAACGGGCAGTTGAGTTTGCCACCAGTTTGGGCGCCCATTTGAAAAGCAGTGATCAATATCTCCGCGTTCACGGGATCCATTTTGATTCGAGCCAGGCACCGTCGTTTAAGCCGAAAGAGTTTATGGAAAAGATTCGAGACATTGGAAGGGGTATAATGGATCACTAGGTCCTTAGTGAACCTATGATTATTTTTTTCATTAAAAAAAAACTCTTTTGATAGGTCTCTTTAAATTTTAACTATAAATATCTGCATACTTTTTTAATGTGGTTATATATTGTGTCATAAAACAATAAGCACTAACAATTAAAATATTAATTAAGTTAGATTTAATTAGCTATAACTTAGTTATATTTTTTAGGGGTCAACCATCAACTATGTTTTCGATAAAAAAAAATTGACCTAATTTGATATAGCGTAATAAAATTATTAATTATCAAGTCAAATAAACAATGACCGTCATTGGTTTTTTGGTGCTATTTGGCTACAAAATAACTCTTGTGCACATTGTTGTTTATTGAAATGGTTTAGGCAAATTCGAAAGCAAAATCAAACGATAATAGCATTAACGAATTAAATAAAAAATACCCAAATAAAAAATTTATTGTAAAAATTAAAAAAACCGTTTTAACTAAGTTAACATTTCATTGGCTTTACTCATGTGATCAATAAAAGATTTTAATATGAAATAATATAATAAATTTTTTGGAAAACTGCCCTTACCTGCTTTAACATAATATATTGAATTTCGTTTACATGTTTTAGCCGCTATTTTGCTAGTTGACAACCTTAAAATGAGAACCCTTCTACTTCAAGCCCGTCGCTCAGGCCTGGGGCGAGGAAAATGCCTATTTATAGCGGTAGAACTATTTCCGGGTGTAAAAATGCACAACTTTTTATGGGTTAAGGGTATGGAAATATAATATGATGCAACCTATAATAATATTTAGTAAAAATTAATTAATGTACTCGGAAGTTTATGAAACATTAGATAAATAGTCTACAATGTGGCCTTTAATGTTTTTCCTTTTCCAATAATCAGATAGGGAGGGATATAGCATTAAACTCGCAAAAACCAAAAAAAAATGGCCAAATTTGGCAAAATTGATTCATTTTGCGACCTTGATAATCGTTAAGAAAAAAATTAAATTTTTTTACCGGAATTTTAATTTTTCATCTGAAACAATGATTAAATTTTTAAGTATACAAGCTCCAATATCCACTAATATTAAAAATGTTGTGGACTCCAACTTCTAAATGAAACTATTTTTTGAAATAAAAATATTATTAAGTTGGCAGTTTAGCTGTTAATATTTCTTTATTTTTTGAATCTCGTTTTTTCTAAACATTTTTTTTTATAAATTTTTAATTTTTTAACAAGCTCAAAAAGTTTGACTATAACGGTTAATAATAAATTTTTTGAAAATTTGTTGAGCCGTGTTATATGATTTATCCATTTAATGTGTTAGATTAAATTCAATATACATTTTATTGAAATTATAAAACAGTTTTCATATCTAGGGGATAAACATGACCAAGCAGCTAAAGAAATCTATAATTCTTTGCTTATAGTCGGACTTAAACATTGGATCACACCCCGGTGGAATGATTTTAGCTACGAAGTCAAGAAACGTGCCCAAGAAACCTATAATTATACTTTTGAATCATCGGTATGGTGTAATTTAAAATTGTCGGTTTAACGCTAAACTTTATTTAACTTACTATAAAAATATAGATTTTAGATTTAGAATATATAAGTCTGGAATCAGATATTTTAACTATTGTTATGCATTTGAGATGATCGAAGCTAAGACAGCCACATTTGCTTTAAGCTGTCAAATAGGTTTTTGCTAAAAAATCGGCCCATGAGAATTATCTCTCGAATTCCATAAATTATGCCTATTAAGTATTGATTTTTATTAAAATAGGTCAATTATTTTGTTGGAGCGTTTCACGATTGCGTCGTAATGTATGCCATGGCTCTCTTTAGCTTGCCACCCGGAAATACTCAAATTCCGGTTGATATGTTTTGGGATAGATCGTTTGATGGTAAAACAAAATTAAAACTTATTTTGACCTGGAGTGAGATTTTTTTATGGCAATATTAAATTAATTAAATTTGGTCACCTGTTAATAATTTGGTTAACGATAGACCATATGTTTTTAATTAGACTATGCAACAATATTGACCTCATTTTTGGGGGAAAGAATAAATAATATATTTTTGAAGGCACGATATGCTAATATGTGTTTTTCTGACTCAAGAGTTGGCCCCTGAATACTTAGGACCAGGCTAGATTTGTCCTCAACTCAATCGCTGGATCGGACCTTAAATTATTCTTTATTTCGGATGGGACGGCTGAACCTTAAGATTAATAATATGCAATAAACCCGTTTAAAATAAGCTTTTTCTTTTTTACCAAAAGATTATTGTAATGCCTCAAGGGACCATATTTTAACATTAAAGTTTATTTTATTGCATTAATCTGAATTCACCTGCCTTATTAACACTTACTGTTCTCAATTTGTAACCACAGAGAAGTAATTTTTTGATAGCTTGCTTAATTTTAGATATATGTACTGTGTATGCTTTCGATCACCGTTCTTAATAAGGAGCATTAAAAACTAAGTTTCAAATGTTGACATAAATTTTTAGGCATTTCAATAAATAAGGAGCATTCAAATTTAATTCATTTTCACGAAGAATTTCAGCATTTTTTTAATGCCCTTAAAATTATTTTTACAATTAAAAAATTGTTGTTTTAGAGCAAATAATTGAAAATTAGAATGTAGGAAACGGTTAACGAAATTGACTCTAGGAGTTAATTTGTCCCAAAAACAATTCTCATTTGCTTTGCCCATTTTTTGTTGTTGCACAGTGCTATTTGTTAAATTGCACTTGATCTAACTGGCTAAAATTTAGTAATTACGTTTTTAATTAATAAATGGTTTGGTTGAAAGGTGTTATTATATATGATACATGAAAAATTATATGTCTTAAGGAGTCACCGGTAGGATATTTCTAGATGAAGATGGGGATCGCATAACCGATTTCGCTATCTATGGAATGATTAACAAGTTTAAATAACATTTTGATAAAACCGACGACGTTCACAAAAGGCTAAAATGTTTTATAAAATTTGTGAAGAATTTTAGGTATTTGTGGTTACTTTTCAAAATAATTAAGTAAGAAGCATATCAAAATTTTTGAAATTTAGCTATCCTCAATCAAGGTTTGGCATTGTAACTTATTTGTAATTCGTTAAAAAATAGGAAAGGGAAGAAAAATAAATACAATTTCCTGTTTCGCAGGAAATTGAATGTTAATTTTATTTACACTTTCCTTCCCTTTCCCTATATAATAAAAAATTAAACATTTAAATGTTCAATCCTGCTCTGAAATCAAGAAACTTATATTAGGCACAATGGTATGTTTGATGAAATAGGCCTTTACAATTCATACCTCGGTGAAATTGTTTTCACAAAATCAGTCGATTGGTTAGAAAAGGTGCCTCTTGGAAATCCGGTTTGTCATGGCATCGACCCCGAGACAGGGCTAAACCGTTCGCATAGGTCAATTTTTTAATTGGGATATATTTTCTTTTACTCCTATTGTTTATTAATGGGACTTTTTCTAAGAATACCTCTGGTAATTATTATCGCTATGATAGGTTAAAGCACGTTCAAAGCTCATCTTTTAAAAAAAAATAGAAATTTTATTTTTTTTTTCCAAAAACTTTAATTTCAGAGTATTTTAAATGATAAAAATTATGATTTGCGACTTTGAAATAATTTTATGTGGAGAGATATATTTACACTTTTTCAAATTAAATGAAATCTGAACGCGCCCATTCGCGCGTATTAGAATTTAACAGATATTACTCAGTCTATTCCTGATGAATTTGGATTTACCAGGTAATGTAAAAATTGGTAAATAGAATTTAACCATAAACCTAGTTAGATTTGGGTTCGTTACATATATTTAACGATAGGTTCATTCTTTACAATAATACCTGTTAAAAAAATTTGATAAGGACACATTTAGGTATTTAGTACTAAAACAAAAGTGATTTATAGGATTATTTAAAATATATAAGTAAAAGTCTGCAGTTATGATAATTGCTTTTTATATTAGGGCAGCAAAGTGAGTTTTTATTTTCGTAAAATTTTGAAAATTTAAAAAAAAAAATTGTAATAAAACGTAAATTTTTAAAAAGTTGCCAAATTTTGTTTATGCACATTAAATGATATTTCTGAAATAAAAAGTTTTTAAAAAAATTTTGAAAAAAATAAAATTTTTGGAATTTTTAGAATTTTCAAAATTTTGCGAAAATAAAAACTCACTTTGCACGTGCCCTTAAGAGAAAATAGAATTTATACTTGAATAAGTTTTAACAAAAACAAATTTTGCCTTTAACCAAAAATGGAGCTTGTGTTGCCCAGCATTTTATTTCCCTGTGGCCTTAATCAGTGTTTACAAATTTATAGATGCGAAATTCCTGTACCTTCTCCTTCTTCTCGGCTAAATACGAAATATATGACACTTATGATCCTATTTATAACTATCGCTTGTATCGTGGTCCTTTTGCTGGTTGTCCTAACGTCATTGTACCTTCATAAGTGAGTTACAGTATTAATTTTTTCTTTTGAATTAAATAGGTTCCTTATCCAATGGAAGGAGGGGGTTGGCGATACTCCCCTTTTATAAATTAAACCGTCATTGTTTTACAGGGGAATTTTTTATTATTTGCTTTATGCGCACAAATAGCTACAAGCATACTTAAGATCAAAGTCGGCGCGTTCGAGTCGCGGGTTGGCCATAGGTTGGCTTAAAGCATGTTTAAAGTTAAAAATGAAACAAAGCTTTGGCCCGGACCACGTCTGTGTTAAAAAATATGTCTTGAGGGCGAGGCCAGGTTTGAACTATGGGGAATATGCAAGATTATAATTTCGGATTGGGTTGAAAATACATAAAAAGGATGACCAGACTGAGCTGACCCTTAATTATAGGCGGGTACGTAGTTGGGCTGGGCGGACCAGGCCTAAGTTAAGAAATAAAAACCTAGAAACGAAATAAGGCTGGGGTTAGGCTTAAATTAGAAATATATATTGGGGGCGGGCCGAGCCGAAAATAATTAATTTGAGCCTGACCGCAATTTATGGTGGATGCTAAGAGGAAATTTTGTCAAAGCTGTTTCTGTTCCGAAATTTCAAACCCTGCCGTTATGGTCCAGCCGGCCACATATTTTTAATTTAATCCTTGCGCGACCTTAATTTTTCATTAATTAGCCTCACCGGAAATAATAATGATTGTTTTAGGCCTGTTTAATTAAAGGCCAACTCAGCCCGACTCTCGATCGAGTCAACTGTGATCTTAAGTATGCATAATATGATGCCAAGCCTAAATATCTGCCAGGCAAATGTGATATTTACCTGTGATTCTATGATATATAATCACACCCGACATTGTGCCTCTTTTTGTTTCAAGTCTCAATATTTTCAAAAAACGGAACGGATATGCTTCAAAATTTGTAAACAGCTAATGGGCTAGGAGAGGCAAGAAATCATTGACTAGGAGCAGTTTGTATATTAATTATACGATACATAAAAATTTCTTACAAGTGTAAATTTTCATTTGATACACAATGAATTTAAACGTATTCTTGGGTTAAATACGTCTAAGTGAGTTTTGACTTTTTCCAAAATCTCACAAGCTAATGTCATAATATTCCCGACGACGCATATGCCTTATAATATTTGCGACAATTGATTATAGGGAACTCCCCCTATATTACACTATAAGAGTGTATATAAGGGTTCCCTAGTATAGAAATTTTGATTTGCGACATTTAATATGTAATGATCAAGGACCACATATTGAACGTTTGACTTAGTGAGCTCCTCTCATAATGCTTATACTGGTAGATATAAAGGAACTAAGTTCTTTAAGATTTTAGTCAAGTGACACCGAATGTCGATTGATCGCGTTCATTATTTTGAACATATTTCTAATTACAAAGAGATATCTTTGAGCGATAATTTTAAGTATGTTTTTTTATAAATTTAAATATTTTTATTTATTTATGCATATCTATATGTAATATTTAAAGTATGTTTCCTATTGGGGCTATTTTTATTAATTTAATACAGTTTTGGGATAAAAGGTCCAAAACTGTGCTGTCGAGGAGGCTGGTGTCTCCAAATTTTCTACCGCTTTTGTTTATAGTAAATGGTATGGGTTGTCCATTTTCTTTTACATTAGATGTTTTTCGGCGATAGCGGTTGATGCTAGACACAGAAAGGTCCAATATACAAGATATTTTTTTGGTTGATTTTTCCTTTATGGACTCATAAATGCGAACTTTCTCTGGGGTCCATTTCGAATATGGTTTATGTGTTTTTGTATTGGGGACATTTTCATTATCAAAATTGTTATTCAAGAAGATTGGCAATGTTTTCATCATCAAAATTGTCATTTTCAAGAAAATGTTAAACATTAAAAATAAATTTTTGCTTATAATTTCAAATAATTTAAATTTATAAATATGTAAAACAATTTATACATTATCATTTTTACCCCTTATATAATCAAGTTTTTCCGGATATTTACAATTGAAGCCCTAAATACTTAAAACAAATATCACCTCAAGTATTGCAAAAATCCAACTCTGGAAAATGATCCATGTAAAAAACAACATTTTGAAACTCACTCAATTACTCCAAAACTTAATTACATAACAATGTACTCTCCTTCCGTGCACACCGGAACATTTAAATACACTTTGCATAACAATATATCTCTTTGTAATTAGAAATATGTTCAAAATAATGAACGCGATCAATCGACATTCGGTGTCACTTGACTAAAATTTTAAAGAACTTAGTTCCCTTATATCAACCAGTATAAGCATTATGAGAGGAGCTCACTAAGTCAAACGTTCAATATGTGGTCTTTGATCATTACATATTAAATGTCGCAAATCAAAATTTCTATACTCGGGAACCCTTATTTACACTCTTATAGTGTAATATAGGGGGAGTTCCCTATAAGACCAATACGCTATATATAGCTTACAATTAATTATGCACCTATATTAAAATTAATTGTACACATGTAGCACTTGATGCCTGAGTATTAATTAATTTATGCGTGTAGAACAATTATTTCTTGCGTTTAGAGCAATTTATTGAATAGAGCAATTTTGGGACTTCCCCTCTAAACCAGAGCTGGGAAAAAGCCTATTTTTTGGCTAAACTTATACTTTTGTTTCACAAATTTTATGACAGATTAATAAAATCGACTATAAATTTATACAAAATATAAGCAGAAAATTTTAAACTTTTTAAATATTTTCTTGGTTATAACTATAACTTTTAATTTTTTCTAATTTTCCAAAAATCAAAAAATGAGGTTTGCCCAAAAATGGGATTTTTCCCAGCTCTGCTCTAAACACATTTTAATCGGGTAATATAGTGCCAGCGTTGGCTGACGTTTGAAGTGACAAGTAACCACATGACCCAATCTTATCACAATTTCCGGGTTAAAACTAAAATGTTATTTGATGAAATTAACAATTTTGAGGTTATAATAATAAAACTTTTTTTTTAATATTTTTTAATTTTGAATCTTATTTGTTTTTTTTTAACATTTTTTTTATAGATTTTGAATGTTTAGAGCAGGCTTACAATGTTCAACCTAAACAGTGGACAGCAAAATACTGAATGACAGTAGCCTTTCTGATTAATTAGTTTACTGTAACATTATCGAGCTCTGTGATGAGACACAGTCTTGGGTTTGCCTCAATTACAATTATTTTTGCTGTTTTGCAGGAAAAAACTGGAAAACAGCTATTTTCGTTACCAAAAATGGAAAATTCCTTGGGCGGATATTGAGTTTGACAACGAAGCCATTAACAATGTTTCAACCTTGGTATAAAAGCAAGTTTTTTTATAACTCAAATACTTTGTGTCGATTTTAACTATTTTTTAGACCTTCAATTCTAATCGACTTGACCCTCTATATTACGGGGCTTACCAAAACAACCTTGTTTTCATCAAAAAAGTCCCAATGAGCGATCGTTTGAACATTAACAAAAAGCTCCTTAACGAAATTAAATTAATTAAGGATATAAATCACGAAAACTTGACCAATTTCGTGGGCATTTCTTACGACCGAACAGATTTTGCAGTTATAACTAACCTTGTCTCGCGTCTTAATTTAATCGAATTGTTAGCTAAAGAAACGTTGGAGCTTGATTTAATTCTGCAATATTCGATAATAAATGACATTATCAAGGTAATTAAATATTTTTACCTTAATGGTTAATATAAATGAGTCAATAGTTTTTTCAAACAACCTTGCGAAATTTTTTTAACTTTAAATATAATAGTAATATAGTTTGATATTTAGAGATATAATTTATAAAATTCGAATGAAATAAATCAGATTCTGTTACTTTTTTGATATTTTAATCTCTGGTACATATTCAAACTCGATTACGTTTCTAACTTAGGGTATGGTCTATTTGCACGCCTCGCCGATCGGTTACCACGGGCGACTAACATCGGCTCAAATCTTGATAGATAACCGATTTTCGGCTAAGATTGCGGGTTTCGGGTTACCGACCTTTTATGAAGAATACTTGAGAAATGAATTGAAGAAGGGTGATATCTCGAAATATTTGGTAAGGTACCTGCCCTGGACAGCGCCTGAACATCTTAGACGTATTATGCCAGTCATAAATTCTATGAACGACAATCGGACAGCTTTGAGACATCCCCGAGAGCAATTGCGTCGATCTCGTCACCTAAGCCACCACGGTATTACTATTTTATAGAGTGTCAACGTAACAAATCGAAACTATCATTAATGAAATAATGTAAATAATTAGCATATAACAATTAGGGGGGACTTTAAGTGCACTATACCCGAATCCTAAGTATGCTTTTTAGTTTTATAAGTTTGGGCACGTTCAAAGTCATATTTAAGTTAAAAAAATTTCTTACCCAAATTAATTTAAAAAAATAACTCATTTAGACGAAAAAAATGTTATACATATATCTTGATCTTAATAATATAATAGTTTAATAATTTCGTTCTAAATCTTTTAGTACAAAAACGGCGTTATATTTGTATAAAACTACTTTGATCTTTTCTGGAATTAAAAAATATTGAAATACAAAATTAAATTTTTTCTTCCAAAAAAACCATGGGTCGTGCCCTTTTAGTACTTCGCAAAGATTTGTAGGTTCTATTAAGATTTTTCGTATTTTAGGAAGTCACACCCATGACCCGCTGTACACCGATATACACGGACGTCCAATCACGCTAAGTGCGATAACCAAAGAAGCCGATGTCTACAGTTTTGCCATGATCTTGTCCGAAATTGCGACCCGGAAGCCACCCTTTTTTAACAATTACCTCGTGCATCATAAAAAACGTAAATCAAACCTTTCACATCATAATTCTACTCGGGTGTAAATGGGTTTATAGATTACACCGGACAAATGGACAACCTTAAGCATCATTTATGGCAACTATCGTTCTGGACAAGTTTTTAATGCTGATCACGATTATGAGATTAGAATTTTAACCCACGCCTTAGTTTTTTAGTAAAGAAAAAAATAAAAGTTATTTTATTCTAAATAACTGAAAGATAAATAATATTGATTAATAAGTTTTGTATATATTCTAAATATACTATAAATTATATGAACTTAATAGTTTAAAAATTGGAAGTATTAGGAGAAATAACCCAGGATCGTAATCGCAAAAATTTTATACAGACCCCTGTAAACATCGTTTATTTATTTTTTTGTTGCCCAGTGTTATTAAGGTAGCGGTGTTGGTTGCAGGTATGACTAAAGTAGTCATAAAGAATTAATTAAGCGAGAGTTAAATCTTATAGAAACCAGAACCTCTCTCACCGCCCTCATTTTCCCTCGCCCTTATTTTTATAGGTCCAATAAGAAGTGTAAGGCGTAAAATTGGGAAAACTCAATCCTTCTTAAAAATCTGATTTACTTATGTACAAAGATCTTAATTTTTTGCTTTTTTACTAATATTTAATAAAATTTGTCTTTTGAGGCTCTCAAAGCAGACCTAACAATCAGAGGTTAGACTTACATAGCGGAAAAACCTCGGCCCGAAAAATCAACATTACGGCCATATTTTGTGCCAAATATATTTCTTCATAAACCAATTATCTCGTTAAAAATATATTTTTTCATTTGCCCAAGGACTGGGCTGCATTGATCATTACTACTAGGTTCAATACTTTAGCTGAGGAGTGTCCACGTATAATAGCAATCAGCCCAAAACGTTTTTATTGTTTGCCGGTACTCACCTGTTTATGTAAAATCTGTAATAACAACAACACATGCGGGCGGATAAAAATTACATAATTTTGACTTTATCTAATTTGTTAAAAAACCTATTTTTCGTTTTAGTGTGTCAACAAAAACATTTTTATTTGTCAATAGGTGGTAATACCGTTCCCACTGAAAAACCCTTTGATGTGTTTCTCGTAACATTACGGAGCTCAACCATGGATATTTTCACAAATTATACGTGGAAAAATAACGCATATGTCAAATATCTTAAACAGGTGGTAATGGAAAAGGTAGTGAATTTTCTATGTTAAATCTCGCAGAGATATATTTATTATATGGTCAAAATTACAAATAATAGCGATATAGTCCATTTTATTTTTAGTTACCATCTAAAATCTATTGAAAACTAGCAACACAAATTTTAAATTAATAAGGTCCGTAACATACGGAGACCACCTTTCCGCCCCATGCTCGAGGTTCATCAAGGAAGCAATTTCATGATTCAACCAGACTTGACCAATATAGGGAGCGGGGAAACGCCTACAAACCTCAGTACCAGGAGTCTCAAAATTGAGGTTCCTGCTTTCGGAGCAGGTGGGAATGATGAAGGAGAAGAAAATGATGAGGAAATTGAGGAAGCCATGGGCAAGCGTAAAAAGAGCGATATGTATGCCAACTACTTGGCCAAATACCGGCAAATGTCAGCTATCCCTGAAATTAGTTGTGAAAACATACTTAACCCGAAATATAACGAAATCCATGATTCCAAAGCAGTTAGTGCTGATTCGATGGAAGCTGTGTTACGGAAGAGAAAAACCTCGATAAACGTGGCAAATTTATTAGAGGGGAGGGAGATACCAGGTTTAGGCAGTATAAATGTTGTAGGACATTAACCAATTTGGGGCATATAAGTTTATTACCCTAGTGCATTAAGCAATGCAAAGATTGAAAAGCTAACTTCTCTATCGCATTTGTATGTGCAAAGAAACTTGAGTAACTATCTAATTATGATAAAATAGAGGTTTCTTTTTTTTTTACAAATTTACATGTATTTGCTGAAAATTTAAAATCGAAATGTCGTTTTGTCTAATATATTACAATCGTTAAACCAAACCTTAAAATAGTAAAATTAAATTTTTTTGGAATGTTACAGCCATCCTCAAATAAAAAAAGCCTTGTCCCTACCGCCAGATGTTTGTTTATTGTTATTTTCCGAAAAATATATGTTTTAAAATATATGTTCAATTATTTTACATTCGTTAAAAGCAAGGGAAAAAAATATATAAAGATGAAAGTCAAGTGTACAGAGTAATCAGAATAAAAATCTTAGTAAGTCATTAAATTAACCATAACAAATATGTAAGCCCTTAAAATTTAAAATCATGATCATGATGACTTTGCAGATAGATAAATACATATAAATAATTTGATATAATATTAAGAGTCATTATAAAGTTAAAGTTTACACCAATAATTAACAACGCGGTCAGTTACCTAATGCAAAGCCCCCAATGCCTTGAATTGTTTAATGCTTTACAACTTGTACAAGCGCTTTGATTTTATTCTTTTTTGTTTTTTTTTTTTTCATTGTTAGCTTTTTGCCATTGAGGCAGTGAGCTCTTTCAGTTTAAGTCTCCATTTGTTTCTATCTCTACACTCATTTCTATTTAGGTTGTGACATCTCATGCTAGCGTCTACTCTTTGAGACCAGGTGAGTTTAGGTCTGCCCCTTTTATTCTTGCCTTGCACTTCAATTACATTTACCAGATTGCTTAGATACCCGTCTTTTTACATTGAGATCTTTTAATATTGTAACCTCTCGCATGGTTGAATCTTTGAGAATTTAGCCTAAACACCCGTGACCTGCCTTCATTACGGGTTTGAGTGATTTTTTGTTGCGTAAATTTTTTAAAATATATAATAGTGGATTTTCACGTCTGGTATTGAAAAAAAACCCGTTACGTCCTTCTAAAATTTATTTGGTGGTTAGGTAGAGATGCAACAGATTTATCCAAACCTTCCGGCGCTGCTTTCCGTATGAAGGTTCCTCAAATAGAGGCCACAGACAAATCAGCTGACGGACTTGGCACCCTTTTCGACACAAATCCTGGCCCCAGTAACGTCAACAAGGCCATACCCACAGCTACTCAGAGCAACCCGTCGCTCTACAATGACAAGCGAAAAACTCCAATAACTAGCAAGCGGAATACCGTGTTTCCCCAATGCCGAATAAATAATAAGAAAATACGCGTGTTGATTGAGATGTGCTGGGACGAGAACCCTAGCAATAGACCTTCCTTTACCAGCGTCACCGAGATATTCAAATGTCTGACTAAGCGGATCAACTTCAGTAACATGATCGACTCCCTGCTCGAGCGCCTCGAAGAGTACACCGTGACCCTGGAAGAGATGGTAGGTCAAAAAACCAAGGACGTGGCAGCCGAAAAGGAACGCGTCGATCAGTACCTATTTGAAATTCTGCCCAAGTTTATTCACTTTTTCTACCTTTATTTTGTGTAATTGTTTTGCATAAGTCGCGCAAGATTTTTTACAAGTTAAATTTTGATAGAACAAATTTTTTACACTAAAGTTACCTGATCTATTTGCAAACAAGCTGGACTTACACACAGGTCGACAAAAATTAATGTGTGAAAAAACAAAATTATGGCAATGAAATGAAATGATTCCCATGAGGACCTATCTCATATATATTTTCCCTTTTCCAAAGTTTCTTTGGCTCAAACTATTTTAGGTATATATCAAAAAAAATGACCGATTTGATCAATTTGAGAGTTTTTGCGAATCTGAGAATTCCCTAAAGAGGAATTTAAGATATTTTTATATTAAAATCCCTTGTAACATATATTTTTATCTCAAATAATGAGAAATAAAATTTTAAGTATTCTTACTCCTACATTTAGGTTATTCAAGATATTTGGCACCCCAACCTAAGGGCACAATATATTTTGTTTAAAATAACAAAATTATTTGAAGTTTGAAAATAGCAGTTTTGTGGTTTTAAATATATAAAAACAAATTTTTTCAAGTAATTTTTTTTTTGAATTTTTTTTGTTATTTTAATTTTTTTCCAACATCTTTAATGTTTATAGCTGTTTCACATTGATTCAAAAAAACGGTAAACCTAAAAATCCCTAAAATGGTAAGTGTGGTCTCAAGAGTTAGCTTACAACTCTCAAAATTTTGTTGACCTGTGTTATATGACTATCCGCGAGGATACAGTCTTCTTATGCATCTTCTTATCATGCTTGGAATAAATAATGAAAATTTGGGGTCCGTTATAGGGTGCCCTTTTAACGGCAATTTTTGTTGATGGTAAAAATGAAAAACTTGTTGGTGAGGAATTTACTTTTTTATTGATTGTAGGCCAATAGCCATCGATTTAAAACGCGGCATACGAATTCTACCTGAAGAATTTCGCAACGTTACAGTTTATTTTAGTGACATTGTTAACTTTACTAACCTTTCGGCCACCAGTACTCCCATAGAAGTAAATTATTCCATTTTAGTATTAAAATGACTTTAAAATTTATTTTCTGTTAAAAATGCTATAACACAAAAAATATTTTAGATCGTAGATTTCCTGAATGAATTATATTGTTGTTTCGATACAATCGTTGAAAGGTTTGACGCGTACAAAGTATTAATTAATAAGTTTAATAGAAAACAAGTTTTTCCAATGTATCATATAAATATAAGTCTATTTGTTTTTTAACAATCTATAATTTACTGACCCAAAATGATTTCGTTGTCAAGTTTTGTGCTCAAAATCTTAAAAGATTTATTAGGGCGCGTACAAACTTCATACAAAGAAAAAAAAATTAAATTTTTTAAAAAAAATGTTGGTTCCATTTAAAAAATTTTTTTTAAGGTTAAGAGTGTCGTTAAAATGATTATCAGCTATGTTTTTATATATATTTAGATATAAATTTATCCAGATTTTTAAATATACTCAGAGGTAAAGCAACTGCTCTGTGTGTTTGAAAATAATGTATAAACAATAGTTGATAATTTTCGATGTAAATACTAAAATTTCAAAAATTAAAATTTTCAGAATTTTTAAAATTTTATGCAAAAATGAATGAAGTCTAAACGCGCCCTAATTAATAAATACCAATTCTTTGCTTTCTCGAGCATTAACACAACTCTCGCTCTACAAATACGATATTTTCATTTTCTTGGGACTAATGTAATTATAAAAAGTGTTTCGATTAGCAAAGCATTTGGTAACACGTAAAGTATATCTCTTACATAATTATTGCTATTAATTTGATTAATTAACTTCTTAGACCACGTTTTTTTTAGGTAAGGTGCCAAAAAAAATTATTTAAAATTATGTAGTTTTAACAAATTATTTTTTGGACCAAAGTAAAAAAAAACTATAAAGACATCGGGGTAAAAGTAATACCTGCTTTAGTATTTTAAAAAAAAAAAATTCTCACCTGTGGATATTTCTTACTCTAAATTTTTGATATCATAAGTTTCTAATTTCTCTACTAAACACAATATTAGTTTGAAGTACCAATACAGCCATAATATTAATGGCGTGCTTTGCATTTACAACCTTTTATTTAGGTTGAAACAATTGGCGATGCTTATATGGTTGTGTCAGGGTTGCCCAAACGCAATGGAAACCGGCACATCCGTGAGATTGCAAGATTTTCTTTAGCAATCCGAGAGAGCATCTCACATTTCCAGATTAGGCATCGGCCGGACGATAAACTCGAAATTAGGATTGGCATTCACACAGGTCTTTCACCGTTTTATTTAAAATGGGCCACGTCCAAATATGAAGTTTTGTTTTTTGACAGTAAATATTTGTTTTTTGAATTATGATTTTGAATATGCCCATATAAAAGATGATATCCGCTAGGGGAACGTTCAGATTTAAATTTTAAACAACAAATGTTTTCGTTTTTTTTGCTATTTTGTGGAACTATATAAAAAATAATTTAGTTAACTAAAATTTAATGTAATATTTTAAATCAGCATATAAACGAATACTATTATTAAACAACCACAACTGTCGAAATTATAAACGTTTAAATATTTTTACCCTCACTTTAGAATAACATTGAAAAACAATACTTTAGTGCCAAAATTCAAAGTTCATTTTCAATGTGTTCTGGTATAAATATGTTTGCTTGGAAGGTTTTTTTTATATTTTAAACTAAATTATGATTAAAAATTTTAAACTATAAATAATTTAATAAAAAGGGCCACTTTTAGTCCTGGTCCTCTACATCTCTACTTATTTAGGTCCGTGTGCAGCCGGCATCGTAGGGCTTAAAATGCCGAGGTATTGTTTGTTTGGGGACACTATCATCGTGGCCTCACAAATGGAATCAAAAGGAGAAGGTATTTCGTACAATTAAAATGAAGAGTTATATATTTGTTTTCACAAATATTTTGTTCTTTTTTATTTAGTATTAATATTAAGGTGCGGTTTTAACCTGATAGAATTAGAGAATACTTTAATTAGATAATGTAAACCCCCTTTCCAGATATAAAATTTTTAGGGGAAATTAAATGTGTTTCTACATTTTTCTCAGGTGAAAATGAATTATATTTTGGAATTTTTTTTTTCAAATTTGCAAAGAGACAACCATTGGAATGCCTAAAACCAGACCGTTACATTTTGGCTAAGCATACATTAATAGCGTCTTAAACTCATTTTTTTGCAAATTTAATTTTTAATCTATTTATTAAAAATAGGGCCCGGCGCCCCAAACATTGCTTAGTTTGCTCCTATAGGTAAACTGGCTCCATTTGAACTGGACTGCCTTAATCTATAAAATACTTTTTTTAATTCCTGTTCCAGGATGTTTAAATTAATGATTTATGAAGCAATTATTTTTCAGCAATGAAAATTCATTTAAGTCAAAATTCTAAAGAGGCGCTGGACGATTTCCCAAGTTTTGTTGTTGAGGAACGCGGACCTATAAAATTGCAAGTACTGGTTTTTTTTTTTTATTTCTAGTTTTATTTACGTTTTTGTCTACCTTTGACTACCATTTAGAATTTTAAATTTGTGTATATGGTTTTTTGTATTATTATTTAGAAACATTATGTATTCTTTGAAACATATATTACTTCTTTAAATTTCGATGTCTTTAATCATAATATTATTCAAATTTGCTAGTATTTAAAGATCGTTTTCAAACTAGCATGATTTAAACTATTACCAGGCCTTATTATCTCCCTTTTTTCCGTTTTCCGCCAGACAAATTTTTTAAACTTGGTCACTTTCGCGACTTCCAAATTCAAGCTAATTCAATAAATCTAACCCAACTTAAATTTGGTTGACTTTTGCACTGAAATTTTTTTGAATTTTACTTGAATTAAGCAAATAATAGTTTTATTAATAAAGTTATAAATGACTTATTTTTAAAAACAGATTTAATAGGTCGCAAAAAATGTCATTTTACATTTTTTTCTAACTTTTTTTGAAAGGTTGAGAAAAATCGTAGTGAAAAGACGGGAAAAAAATTAAAAAATGGTTCACTCTATAGACTCATCTAAATAATAAACCTTTGATTCTCATATTGTTATAGACCAGTTATGTGTATTGATTTATAACGATTCATTTTAATTATAGGGCAAAGGTAAAGTCATTACCTATTGGCTTCTTGGAGAAGAATAGGACATTATTGGAAGAATCTAATCCTAATCACTAATATTTTAAATATTATCGGCAGTGCCGTAATTATTAGGCTGCAAATCTGGCATAAGCCCTTTTCGTAGAACAAATTTATTGTAAAAACAAATATATGAAGTTTTTATGCGTGAAAAGGAAAATTATCTTTTTCCACCCTTGAAATAATGTACCTTTTTTTCACTATTTTTGATATAATAAAAGTTTTTTTTATAGCTCAGAAATACCTGTTTTATTAAATAAATAAATTTGTAGTTATTTTTATAAATTTATTTTACAGCTCTTATCTTTTCACTGTAATTTCTTTAGACGCGAGGCTTAAATGCTTTTAAAATAATTATAAAACTAAACAATGTGTTACAACCAGGGCTGGGAAAAAATATAAATGGGCTTTTTTTTAACAAGTTTTTGAGTTTTTTCCCCCAAATGCCCACAAACTCGTGGGCATGGCAAAAGAAAAGCCCCTTTTCTTGCTTAAAGAAAAGGGGCATGTTTAAAAAAAGCCCCTTTTGTTCAAAAAAAACTTCTAGGAGCTGTAAGAAAAAATAACCCACCCATCATTATTATTAAGAAAAAATCAAAATTTTTCGAAATTATATAAGGAAAAGAAAAAATAAGCTTTTGGGGGCTCTTTTTAAGAGCCACTTTATGGGGGTTATTTTTTGCCCCTTTTCTTAGTAAGGGCTTTTTTGAATTCTTATTTTGGCCCTTTATTTGTAGCTTCCTTTCTTTCTTTATGTTTTGGGGGGAAAAATGAGCCAAAGTTTTTTGGCTCATTGTTTTCCCAGCACTGGTTACAACAACTTAAAACATATAGACCACGAGAAATAATCACACAATATTATTAAATTTATTAAATAATTAATTTTTTAAATTTGGACATTATGCTTAATTTATGAGCTCCAAGATGTTAACATGGATTGAAAAGAGTTGTGCATGTCTTTTGGGTGCATAAAAAATTAGGCAGTCAATAATACGCTGCGGATTAAAACATTATTGTAGAGACCATGAATATTTAGTTATACTTGAGAGATAATGTGTTTAGGTTTATGTTGGGTTTAGGTCGAGTTAAGTATAACTTGAGCTTAGGTCGGGGCTAGTCTGTAAAGTCATATCTAATTAAAAATACAAAAACTAATTTTTTGATGTAATTAAAACTGAAAAAAAAATTATTTGATGTTATGCTAAATATTGACTTTAAAAGATTAATCACGATAAAAATTATAATTTAAATAAGGTGTCACATTTTTTTTATAAAAATTGCTCGCTCTGCAAAAGTATTGCATTTCCTAAGGCCATGCTTTTTTTTTCATTTTCCAAATGAATATGAAAAACACATGTTAAACAAGTTTTGATCATAAAATTCCAATTGTTTATTTTAAGAAAAAAAACAAAATATAACAAGGCGCGCCCAATTATTTGCAATTATCTTATAAAAAAGTAATCAAAAATATTGTTATCCAAACAATATATACCTTTTTTTGTATTAATTGATACAATTTGGTTAGGTATATAAACTTGATGGCATCACACCATAACAAAAATATATTATTCAAAAGTTCCAATTGCCACGCCTATTTAAATTGTATAGTCTATAAATAATTAAATAATTCCTTAAAGTTTTTTTTATCTTTAAAATTTGTTTCTTACTGACAACAAGGATATACTCCTTCTTAGGAAAGATTACCGACGAAGAAATTTAAATTTTAAGTATTTAAATATTAAACCATTTTAAATTTATTTCTCTTTGGGGCCAACAAATTCTTTTACTAAGAACGCAATTGAAAACTGATTCTAAGGTTCCACGTAAAAACGCCTAACGGGCTATGCAAATGTTTGGTGCAGCATTGCAAGGCGAAGATTTCCCTGTAATCCAATTTTAATATTTTGCTTAGAAGCTTTAGTGAAATTAATATTGATCTTGCTTTGTTAACCAAATTTTTATGAAACTTAATAAGGGCGCATAAAGAAATTATTCATTTTATTTATTAAATTCAAATTTTACGTTGAAAATTATTAACCATTGTTTTTTTCAATATTTTCATTCACCCTGTGCAATTTCAAAGTATATTTAGAATTATTAATTCAACAAAATTCATATAAACTATTAATAATTTCAACATGATATTTTTAATAATTCTAACGCAAAATATTTTTACAAAAATTCTACAAATGAATGGACTCTGAACGTGTTAAACATCTGCTTAAAGTTCAAAACAAATGCTAAAATATATTATATCCGAAATTGTACACATTATATCATGCTACTTTAAAGGTCAATCTTTTTGGGGTATCATAAATTAATAAACACTAAAATTTAGTTTTCATAGAATTTTACAATTTTTTGTTCCCTTGTATAGCCGTGTATTATAATTAGTTTAATATTTTTGTAAATTGAAAATAAGGGAAATTATCTGTCAAAACGCGTTATAATACGTTCTCTGCATCAAAATGGTAATGTAATACTTATTTTTTTAGTAAAATAAAGACGAAAATTGTCATGACCAATGAAAGATATTTATTAAAAAATTATGGTGTATCGGGACTATTGATGCTATCACCATGGAATAAATAAAATTCATTTATTAGAAGTGTTTAAGCAAAAAATAAAATTCTTAGAATTTATTGACAGTTCCTGGAGCCATCTGGCCCAGGAAGCAGAGTTTAGTTAAAAAAATAAATCAATCATAATAAAGTTTTCGTTTAATAAATTTTGACGCTTCCGGGAACCATTTGGCCCAGGAAGCGCCCTTGTAAAATTAAAGTAATTTTTTTGTTTTTAAAAATAATTGATTTATGACCTTCATAGGAGGTCTCTTTTTCTTTTTCCTTTTTTTTATTTTTCCAAGTATTTAGCTGCTTTACTGCCCTATAAATAGGGCGTTAAAAAGCAAAATATTCATTATTAAATTTTTCTGTCTTACATATTTTATACATCAAATAAATATATATTCCCGCGTTTGAAACATTTCAATATCTTGTTTGATAAAATGGTGCATACGGCCTAAATGTCATTCGAATCTTATTGTAAGTTTTTTATAATTACTCTTTTTATAGCCTTGTATTTTAGGGAATGCAGAATCCTTTTATTGAAACTACTAATCTATACTATATAAAAAAATTTTTTTTGAAGACTTTCAAAAACACAAAATGGCCTTATACAGGAGTTTAAAAAGTCTAAATGTTTATTAAGAATTTTTGAGTGATAAAACGTATATTTTTAAAATTAATTTATACATTTATTAACAAAAAAAAATTGGAGTCATTAAGGCTGTAAGATTGGGCCTAACGTCTTCCGTTAATAGCTAAAATCTTAAAAAAAATTATATTGGGTTTGATGCTAAATGTAGCCGAGGTTATTCCTCATAATTTTACATAAACATTTAAAAAATTGTCATAATTAATAAAACAAAAAAATATTTATATATTTAAAATTTTAATGTTTACGGACGACAGAATATTAATAGATTTAACTCCTTTATTAAACATTTTGGAAATAAAATTTATAACTTTAATTTTGTGTATAGTCATATTATTGTACAAAATTTATAGAATAAACAGTGAAGTTTTAAGAGTAGGTAGAATATTAAGGCGACCTGAGAATTTTAGGCGGGATTATTGGAAAAATAATAACTTTAATCGGGACAGAAACAATAATTTTACCGACCACCGTTATAGAAGAGAAGGTTTTAGAAACAATTCTAACCTAGCACAAGAAGGACCGAGACCCAATTTTAATTTTCGACCAAATTCGCCGAGGCGAGAAGGTACCCGAGATAGAGGAGAGGAGACACAGGACCGACCTTTTATAAACAATTACCCAAGATGACTAGAACTAGACCAAAAAAAGACTCAAACAATATTATTTTGCCCAAAAATATTTCAATTTAATTATGATTTGATATATAATTTATTTAAACAGCCTTTACCTTATTTTACACTGAATATAAAAAACCAAAGAGTCAGATGGATAATAGATACTGGTGCAGCAGTTTCATTAATGTACCACAAACAATTTTATAAAATATGGCCTCTAGCAGAGTTACAAAAAACATCTTTAGGCCTAGCGCAATTTAATGGGGATAAAATAATAATAATAGGTAAATTTGATTTTAAAATTAAAATAAATGGGGAAAAAATAAGTTTGCCAATATACGTATCTGACGTTCCGGCCGAACCCTTAATTGGTTGGGAATGGATAAAAACTTTATGGCCGATCATAGCAAAATATAACGGAAATATCTGGGAGGTAACTTTAAATCCCTACAAATTAAACATGGTAAAACTAGAAAATAAAACATATTGGTGCACATTGTTCCCAGAAATATTCGAAGATAAGATAGGAAAAATTAAAGGTATAAAAGTAAATATAAAACTAAAGCCTAATGCAACACCCAAGTTTTTGCCCATGCGCAGAGTGCCATTCGCCTATTACCAGGATATAAAAAAAATATTATTAGATTGGGAAGAGCAGGGCATAATACAACAAGTAGATTGGGGAGATTGGGCTACCCCTTTAGTTCCGGTTCAAAGGGAAGATAAAAAAATGCGATTATGTGCAGATTTCCGCCTCACCCTAAATAAAGAAGTCCAACCAGTGAAATTTCCCCTTCCTACCATGGAAGAAATTTTAGCTAACCTAAAAAACGCAAAATTTTTCTCAAAAATAGATTTTAAAAATGCTTACTTACAAGTAGAAGTGGAAGAAGAATGCAAACATTTACTTACTATTACGACGCCCATGGGTCTATTTACTTTTAACAGGCTCCCATTCGGACTAAGTGTCTCAGCCCCCTTGTTCCAAAAGGTTATGGCTGGTATATTTGGGGACTTGACAGGTATTTTTTATTATTTAGACGATTTATTAGTTTTTGGCGCATCCAAAGAACAACATGACCTAAGGTTGTTTGAAGTTCTTAAAAGGATTAGGGAAAAAGGCCTTAAGGTAAGCCAAAACAAGTGCATTTTTAATACAAATAAAATTGAGTACCTAGGGCATACAATTTCAGAAAACGGGGTTACACCCATAGAAAATAAGGTAAAAGCTATATTAGAAATGCGCGCTCCAAAAAATAAAGCGGAACTCCACTCGTTCCTTGGTTCCATTGGATATTACAGAAGATTTGTCAACAATTTCACCGATCTAACTAGCAATTTATATGATTTAATAAGGGAAAATACTATTTTTCAATGGGAGGAACAGCATCAAAACAATTTTTACAACATAAAACAACGTTTAGCTACAGCACCTATTTTAGCATGTTTTAATGAAGACCTAGAGACTACTCTTTCAACAGATGCTTCACAATACGGGATAGGAGGTGTCTTGCTACAAAAATATGATAATATTGACCGGCCAATTATGTATTTTTCAAGAAAATTTAGAGGTCCGGAAATAAGATATTCAACCATAGAAAAAGAAGCCCTGGCAATGGTAGAAGGAGTTAAAAAATGCTATCAATATCTAGTCGGAAGGAGATTTACCTTAATTACGGACCACAAACCGCTGGTAAAATTGTTAGTAAAAGACGGTAGAGATTTTTTATTGTCACCTAGACTCTTAAGATGGCAAATTTTATTAGGCAGTTTTGACGTAGACATAGAATATCGACCAGGTAAACAAAACCACTTGCCAGACATGCTCTCAAGAATGGCATTAGGACAATCAAATGCAGAAGAAGAATCTGTTCAAGTATATAATGTAAGCAAAACAGGATTTAGTAAACATAAAGACTGGATTAAAGCAATGGAAGAAGATGAAGAAATGATAGCAATTACAGACTACTTACAAGGAAAATGCGAACAACTAGACAACAAATCAAAATATGCAAAATTTATAGGAGAATTATATATGGAAGAAGGTTTAATAAAAAGAAGCTCACGAGCAATTGTACCAAAAAAGTTGATACCCCAAATATGCGAAGAGTTACACTCAGGACATCAAGGAGTAGTAAAAATGAAGACCCTAGCAAGAGTGAGATATTATTGGCCACACATGAATCAGTCAATTCAAGAAACATGGGACAAATGTAAAGAATGCGCGCAGTTAGCAAAAATGCCAAGACATAACTTGGAAAAGCAATGGCCCAAAGAAAAGGCAGCATGGGAAAGAATACATATGGACTTCTTAGAATGGAAAGGACAAACGTTTTTGCTAATTGTGGACGCATACTCCAGTTGGATAGAATACAAAAGGACACAAAAGATGACGGCAGGAGTGGTCATTGAAATGATTAAAGAACTAATAGCACATTATGGAGTTCCACAAAAGTTAGTGTCGGATAATGGAAAAGCATTTGTTGCTAAGGATTTAAAAGACTTTTGTGAGAGGTTAAACATAAGACAAATATTCACACCTCCATACCATCCTAGCAGCAATGGAAGTGCTGAAAGGGCAGTCGGCACAGTCAAACGATGGCTCAAGCTGGCGGAAAAGGAAAAGAATGGAACTTGGTTATACAGACTATACCATAATACGGCCCCCAGACAAAATCGAGAATCAATAGGACAAATGTTCTTGAAAAGAGAGCTAAAACTTCCAGGTGATAGAAGATACGAATTACAGGAAAACACCGATGAAGACGCCTGCGAAGATTTAGTATGGTACGCTGTTTACGATAACAGTGGTAGGAAATGGGCACCTGGGAAAATAATTCGTTGGGAAGGTAACAATATTGCCATGGTAAAAGACGAAACGGGACAAACTCAAAAAAGACATCAAGAACAGTTACGACCCAGGGTAGAGTAAGTTAAGGCAAAACAGGTAATTTAAATTTTAATAAGATCTTATGATCTAATTTTGAAGTTTTAATAAAATCTTATGATTTAATTTTGAATTAAAAAAAAAAATTTTATATATAGATTTAATTTTTATCAATGAGGACCTGCTGTTAAAAAGAAATTAAGGCCCACCTTAAACGAAAAAGCTATTGAGGCCGCAGTGAGGTCCCTGTGGAACGTAAAATAAATTTTTTTTCGGTCCTTAAACAAGGTTGTTCAATAATAAACACAAACTTTTAAATAAACTGCGGCTACACACCTTTCATAGGTATCGTCCAATAGCCCCGCCGTATCTAGGCTTTAAATGAACGCAAAATACAACAAAGGGTCCTTAGCAAAATAAAATTTATAACTATTCTATAGAATATTTTTTTTTATATATAGGTAAAAATAAACACGAGCAACAAAATATCTACATAATTTTCCTATTTAATATTTAAGCTCAAGCATGCATCAGATTGCAGGATGCAATTATACGTTTGGAGGCAAGGCGGAGAAACACGGGACGCCCGATCGAACTTCGGGTGAGAATTTCTTCAAAAGGAGAGATTTCCTGGGAGGAAGTCCTAGTTTCCCGGAGGCGCCACCGAAGAAACAACCCGGGCAGGAGCCGAAGACAGCGGCACTCCTTGAGAAGGAGATGCGACACGTGCCGGCGATGGCATGAGCCTAACATCTGCCGGGATCTCGCCAACCTAAGAATTTAGGTTGGTGCGCTTATCCCTTTATTTTAGAGGGGTAGGTGTTTAAGCAAAAAATAAAATTCTTAGAATTTATTGACACTTCCTGGAGCCATCTGGCCCAGGAAGCAGAGTTTAGTTAAAAAAATAAATCAATCATAATAAAGTTTTCGTTTAATAAATTTTGACGCTTCCGGGAACCATTTGGCCCAGGAAGCGCCCTTGTAAAATTAAAGTAATTTTTTTGTTTTTAAAAATAATTGATTTATGACCTTCATAGGAGGTCTCTTTTTCTTTTCCTTTTTTTTATTCCAAGAAATATTTAACTGCTCTACTGCCCTATAAATAGGGCGTTAAAAAGCAATATATTAATTATTAAATTTTTCTGTCTTACATATTTTATACATCAAATAAATATATATTCCCGCGTTTGAAATAATTCTATATCTTGTTTGATAAGAAGTAACGAAGAATAACACAGGTCGACTAATATCAATGTCAGAAAAATAAGTTTATAAAAACATAAAAGCATACATCCCCATGATGACCTTATCTCGTATATATTTTCCCTTTTTCGTAATTTCCTCCCCCTTCGGCTCCTTATATCCGTCCATATAAAAAAGTCACCTTTTTACCAAATTGACAGATTTTGCAACCCCGAGAAAACACTAAAATAAATATAAGAATCTTTTAAATCCCTTGTAACTTATATTTATCATCTCAAATATGGAGAAATTAAATTTTATAGTTTATCAAGCTCTTCCATCATCATTAAGATAATACAAAATATGAAAAAAAAATTTTGACGAAAAAAATTGCACGCATTTGAATAATAAGGGAAAAAAAAATTTTTTAAAAAATATTTTGTCAGGCATCTCCTAAAGCGACCACAAAACATAAATTATCATTTTTTGTTATTAACCGCTAAAGTTTTTTTATTTTAGAAATACTTTTTTTACAATTTTAAACAAAGTATTAGCTGCAGCCTATGATACAATATATTAAAAGTTTTTATTGAAATTATTATATAGAGTTTAAATTTAACAATTTAGCTGTTAAATATGCAGAAAATGCAATATTATATTTGTTTTGAAATCTATTTTATTTTTTTTTTACATTTTTTTTGAATTAAGCTAACTTACTAAATTAGATTAAAAAAAACGGTAAACTAATTTAAAAATCTTTAAAATAGCAGGTTTAATTTTTGTAGTTAGCTCATAAATCCCAAAATTTTTACCTGTGTAATATTTGAACTGACAAACCCCTTTTGCTTAGTTTAAAAATAACTATAAATATTTTAATAACTTTAACTATTTATGTGATATTTATTTTATATAATAGAACAAATTTACAATTTTTTAATAATAAATAGCCTAAATAAAATTTAAAATTAGTTTATTTTTGTATTTTAATATTGGAAAAATAATATATATATATCTAAGCTATTATAAATTATAGATACTTATTTTTAAAAAAAATAATGAAAATTGTCATTCTTTAAAATATTTTAAGTTTCATAAATATAAAAAATACATCAATTAAAATAGCAAGTATTTATTTAAGGGTAGTAAACAATTTTATTATATATTATTTGTATTTGCCTACTTAGAAATATAAATAAATCTTGCCTAATAGGGCATATTTTTTTTCATGCAGGCATATGTCTATGTCCTAATTGTATGGATTTTATTCAATATTTCACATGCCTTGGCCAAAGTAGATTGCATTATTAATTTATTTTTATAGAAATTATATTAAGCTAATAGGTTGTAGCGTCTTGAGGCCTGTTAGGAATTTTTCTTTTAATAATCCCGTAATAAATTTTATTCATGAGGAAAACAGATTTTTATATAAAATATTGGATGCTAATTTATATGTGAACTCAGACAGCTATTTTAAAACTTATAACAATTTATTCTTAAAAAGTTTGAATGCGAGGATTAAAGATGATTTTGTTTTGCGTTTAACTGAGGAAAAACTACAGTTTGCATTAGTTTACAAGGTTTTAAAACATTTGCAAAAGGAAATTAAAGTTACAAATGAATTGCTTGACAACCTCCATGTTTATTATATTTTGTATAAAAGTATCTCGAATTTGCCCTCTTTAGCTAGGGAAGAAAGTCTCTTATGTTTAAATAAAATTGAAAGATTAATATCTACAAATGTTTCTAAAATTAACATTGAAACTAGATTACTAATTTTGGATTTAATGTATTTAGCAAACCAAATAAAGACCCCATTATTTCATGTTATATGTAATTCTTTTAAAGATGCTAAATTTTTAAGTCCCGTTCATCTCACACAATTAATGTTTTACATAAGTGCAGAAAGAAAATTAGATCATGGAATGTCAGATATTTTATTTCAACATTTTAAAAATGTTTTTTACTCACTCTCCTTTGAGCAAATTGTTGTCATAAATGCTGGGTTTTTCAAAAGTCAAAACATTATAAGAGATTCAGAAATTTTAGATTTGATGATTGATAAATTGAATAGTCATATATCTGATAATCAGTCTGTTACAGAATTGAATATTGGTTTATATATATGCATGTTAAAGCCCATAAGGTCAGGGTTACATGCAAAAGCAGTTAATCAGATGAATTGTCACAAACTTGTTGAAAATTTTTCTCAGCATCTTGACAAAATCCCCCTTTTACTTAAATCTCACCTGCTTTGGTTGGCATGTAATGCAAACGTTTGTTGCCCAAAACTTTTGACCTCTGTCTTGAATAATTTAACAATTGATATCAAAAATGCTCGTCTCAAGGATATAGCTAAGACTGTTTGGGCCCTCTCATCTTATATACATGAACAATCTGATTATGGCGCCAACTTAGCTGAACTCAGTAAATTAATCATTAAAGAATTTGCGCGAACTGAAAGGCAGGTAGAAGCCCAAACTTTTATGGATTCATATGCCCTGCTTCTTAACTCTCTTTGCCTTTTAAACGTTTATCCCGTCCACTTGATTCGGGACTTATTTTCCCAACTCGATTCACACAGTTTAAACCTAAATGAAAATAAAAAGTTTGAGGCGAGCACTGTTCGTATATCACAATTTACTAAATCTACTAGAGTTGCCGAAAACCCGTTAAACATTTTGTTTGATACCCTGTTTCCACTATACGTTTCTTTCAAGATTGAAAATTATGAACCCGAAGCCGCCACTGTAAAATGTGGGCAATTTGACTCGTTGATTGCCGATCATTGTGACAAGTTAGCCTTAATCTCATCAACTCAAAATTGTGCTCAACAGCCATGTAGTACATTTAACTCCTCCCTAGATTTATTGAAAGATGCAACAAAACCAAAAGATGGTAAAGAACATGCTATAGTCCATGATATTGTAACGGCTTTGTCACCACAAAACACTGATCCAACTAAGCCATCTGCAAAAGAGGCTTCGGATTTCGGGAGTGATGGGACGAATGCCTTCTTTTTCGCAGGATTGAAGCCCGAACTCGTTCATATATTGCCACATTATCAAAACCCCGTCATTTATATACGCTTTAATCAGTATTTCGCTATTCAAGCCAACGATTACACATTGAATTCCAACCTTCCGTCTGACTCGAAACATACGGAAGGTACGTTAAACGTTGCCCAAGGCCTTGGCGTACTAGCCCAATCCCCGCACATAGTTTTATTTCCCGTCTCCTATCACCAATACGATATGGCAGGCCACATTTTCGCTAAACCGGTCATGATGATCCGTCAACTAGAAACGCTAGGGTACGCCGTTGTCCCGGTACATTGGCGCGACTTTTATCGTTCACCTGATCGGGGACAATTCTTGCAGGACCTTATCGCGGCTAAACTTTATCACCGCGAGGATATTGAAAAAACAGCGGCCAAATCTGCCCATTTATAAAATTGGTGTTTCTAGCAGATAAAAAATTATGATTGTGGGACTATTTATTGTTATGTACTTGTTGTTTTTATTCCAAATATACGTGTAATAAATTATTTGCTTTTGAAAAATTTGTTGTAGTAATTCTTTATATTTGGGCGTGTTTAAAGTTGAATTATCTTTTAAAAAATAAAAAAAAATATATAAAAAAAAGTATTTTTAGTGCTAATGGGACTGGAAACTTTTTGTAAAAATGCATTTTTATGATTGAAATATCAATTTTGAACGCGCCCTTGTTGGATAAAAAAAATTGGTATTGGATTGCTAACTTTTACCAACGGTTTAAGTAAGAAGAAAAGGAGGCAGTTTTTAATTTGAATTGAAGGCCTGTTAAAACGTTTATAGGGAAAAAGCCGTTGGAACTGGTATTAATTTTGCATCGACATAGAAGCTTGGACGGGCAGCCTCAGGTGCGCCATTGAAATTGGGACTTGTAACAGCTTTGTATGTCACGTGTTTTATACTTAAGGTAGGCACTAACAATAAAAAAAAATTATCTTGGGCCATATCTTGCAAATGGTTTTTTTTTGTAAAACAAACATAATTCGGAGCTGGGCTCAAATATATTCTTTTTAATTAGTGTGTTATAGCTCAATTCTGCCTAACTTATTTCTCGTTTTAATACTTGTTTTTCATCGATTCAAAAATGTCCTAAAATTTCTCTACTTGCTTTACCCATTCAACCGGGTCTCGGAATTTAGCTGGGCGATAAATGGAACAACTGATGTATAGTAGCTAAAAATTGATTAACTGGAAATTACTATGATCATAATAGAGAAAGAATATAAGAACTTATTTTGAGGCTCGTTGATAAAAATTGGTTTAGTTTTATTTTTGTAAAAACGGATTTTTGCATAAAGTTCAAATTTTAACCCCGCTTTGAACGTGTAATTATCATCCAAACATTAGGCTAAAGTTAAATTATTCTGCCTATCTTTCAGCATCATTGTCACTTCAAAACATATCTTGCAATTTCGCACCTTCCAAATTTTTCAATTTTTAAAGGACCCGATAAATTTCATTTATTTTTTTTTGTTAGAAATATTACAAGGAACGTTACACGGTAGCACTCCGTCACCTTGGCCTCGATATTAACCTCTTCAAAATTTCATGGACCCTTAATTGTTCGGCCTTGGGTTCGAAGGATGATATATCAGCTCATACCGGTATCTTATCAGATTCCTCGCAGGGTAGCGTGTTTAAAGGGCCGAACCTTACGACTTTTTTTTGCTGGTATTTGTTTGTTGGTGCCGTGGTCTCAACCTTAGCCATGATAGCCTCCTACTGGATCCTCTTTCAAAATATATACGCTAACTTAGGGCCTATGGGGACGTTATATTCTAAAGCTAGTCGACCTACAATCGTGTCCTTGGTAAAGTAAAGCTTAAATAGATATTTGAAATTATATATTGGAATAGTATCTGACTTGTCAACGTATAAGTCTATTTATTATAATAATAATTTATTTTTACAAGAATTACCGCCATTTATCTATAAACTTGGTGTTTTTTAGATTCCAACCACTTCTCAGTTATCTCGTTCTCACACGGGGTACATTATATTCTCACTCATCCTGGCTACGATATACCATGAATACGGGCACATTTTAGCAGCTAACAAGTCCCTTATAACTTCTTCCATCGCTTGAATTTTTATTCATTTGGCTTGTATGTTAATCTCGTAAATTCACCCCAAAAAAGTTTAATTGAAAATAATTTTTTTTTTACATTTTTTTAAAAATTTATTTCGAGTTTTACCACGGCTTGGCTAATTTTCTGAATGTATATTAATTTGCTAGCTCCTGGTCGGATATCATCTAACAATTAAATTTTAATGGACATGATTTTTTTAGCAAAAATTAACTTGAGTTTGACATTGGCTTAAGGTCGTGTCCTATTTTGTATTTTTTTTTTTAAATTTGTAAATTTCTGAAATTTTTTTTGTTTGCTGGATTAATAAAATTGGTTTTCCAATTTTACATATATATAGATTTTTAGTTGCTTGCTTGCAAGTGCACCAGAAAATTTTTACAAAGTTAAGTTTATTTTAATTTATTGTATTTCTAGTAAGCATTGTGCGATTAGCTTAATAAGTGAAATTTGTATTAAATGCAATCATTTTTTTTATTGTATTACAAGCAAATGGGAAAAACTAAAAGATATTTTGTAGGTTTTACAAGGTGTTAAGTTTTAATTAGCTTAATTATATTGCTTGGAAATTATATTGGCTTAATAAATAAGAACAATTAATGATTTCTGTTTGAAAAAGTATTTTCTATTTATTAAGGTAACTAGAATGTAGTGTTATAGACTTGGGTACCCAAAATGAGGGGCACTTTATTACAACTCTTGTAACTTAAACTTTTTCGTTTTAAAAATGAATTTTATATTTTTCATTTTATGATTTGATAATTATCAGATTTTTTTTTATTTAGGCTAGGCATACGCATCGAAAAGGTGGGTGTTTTCGCCTTTTTACTCGTATTCCCAGGCGCGTACGTCAAAGTTAATGACGCACAGTTCCACGAGGCATCGAGTTTCACGCGACTCCGGGTCGCTGCTACCGGAGTCTGGCACAACTTGGTATTTGCGTTCACTGCTTGGGTGCTACTACAGCTGCTACCTTGGCTCTTACCATTGACCTATTACCGCAACGATGGGGTTTTCGTGACACGCATACATTCAGTAAGTTGAGAAACTTTAATTTAGATTTAATTTATAAAAATATTAAATATATAGACAAATTTAAACTTAATTTGGGGGACCTATATACGATTTCGCAATAAAGGCATGTGCAGCCCTGTTTAGGAATCTATCCAATTTTTCCCTAACCTATACAAATTTCATTTAAAATTTGCAATTCGTGTTATTTAATGGTATTCCAATCCTATATAAATAGATTTTAGAAAATATAGAATTTGTTCGGATAATCCTTCAAGTTGTGTTAACGTGTCCGAATTTTGATTTGGGTTCTTTTTGGCCAGACTCATTTATGAAAAAATGGCTTACATATTTTTCCTGTTAGAGGTTTTCTTTGTTTATTTTTTTATAAACTAGATGGGTAAAGGAAATACAAATTTTAACATAAACACTAAATTCGAAATTTAAATGGCCGAGTTTTAACTCAAATCGCGCATTTTTTACCATATTTAACTCAAATTTAACGAAAGATTGATTCTTAAAACGGTAAACGGGATTTAAGTATTACATAAGGTATTTTTTATTACGCAGGTCGACAATTATCAATGTCAGAAAAATGTTTATGAAAATATAAATGAATATATCCCCTTGATGGCCTTATCTCATATGTATTTTTTTCGTAATTTCTTTCGCCCTCGGATATTTTGCTACTTCCATTTCGAACGGCCATTTTTTACCAAATTGGCAACCTCGAGAATACCCGAAGAAAATATTTGAAATTTATTTTTCACATTAAAATCCCGTGTAACTTATGTTTTTTTCTCTAAAAAGGAATAAAATTTTTAAGTATATCAAGCTCTAACATAAACATTTAGATTATAAAATATTATTAGGCGCCCCAATCTATAGGACACAATCGCTGCGGTTTTATATTCTTCGCCGAACATTTTATTGATTTTTAGACCTGTTATTTAACTAAATTTTACTGGAAATATGTAGCTGCCCAAAGGTTAAAAACTCGGCTATGTTTGTCAACTTAATAAAATCACTTTTACATTTCTTTTTTGAAATATTTAAAAAATAACCTTAGGCAATATATATCTTTGAACGTACAAATAATACTTTAGAACTCCTTTCAATGCCTCATAAAATAATCTTTTATGAAAGCAAACTGACTTTGTTTTTCTTAAATTTTTGATAATTTTATTTTGTGGAACGCAGTTATATAGAAAGTTACCAAATTTAAAAGCATATAAAATACTAAGAAAAAAAAATGTTTGGAGATAACTCATTGGAATTGAACAAATATTTATTATATTAAAATTTTTATAGGACTCCCACTTAGCGGGCCCAAATGGTTTAAAACTGTATTCAACCATAACCAATATAAACGGATGTCCGACCAGTAATATAACGGCATTTCACCATTGTATAACTCAAATAAATCAAAGCTCTCAGGTTGGATATTGTATTAGGTTGCGTGACACTAATGGCCCCCTAATAGGCATTAACGCTTACAAATGCTGCAATTTTGGCGATCAACAATATAAACTAAACGACGATTTAATTGAAGATGATAATAATAATAATAATAATAGTAAAAATAATATCGAAAATATGTCAACTTCAATGCTGTGTTACCAATTTTGTGGTCCAACCGATGAGGCACTGTTTAATAAAACTTTTAGGAATTGCAGTTCTAAATGCCTACCCGCACGTTGGGTCGCTTCTCATTATCCCTTTTGCCATTCGGCCGAAGAGTGTTATGGCGATGGTTATATCGATGTGGTTTGCGCCCGACCCGTTTACGATAATTCAAGCCACTTTGCGGGTAACACAGTCATAACTGTAGACACTCGTGCAAATTATACAGGGTTTAGTCTTAACAAGAGTTTGCAGCCGCCGCCGTCCACCAATCGGAGAATCTTATACCACGTGACTCAAAGTGGTGGCCATTTCGTGCTATACGAATCAGCTACGACCCAGGAATTTACCTCTAAAACGTACCTCGAGCTCAGTGACTGGACCCCCAAACTACCCGTCTTTTTAATTCCGCCAAAGTTTCCGGCCTTCATAACCTTGCTCCTAACCTATCTGACCGCCATTAACCTTACGCTCGGCCTCCTTAACGCCATACCCTTTATCATTCTCGATGGGCGTCACATATTAAATAATACCCTAGATGTTAGCGAAAAAATATGCTGGACTTTTCGGCAAAAAGGACCCAACGCTATTGCTTCATCACCATTGACTTATGCAACTTCCAGCAGTAATAAAAACCTCAAAATGCCTAAAATATTTCTCCGGCGTCTTTTTACCCTTGTTGGGACAATTTTGCTCATTACTAGTTTGAGCCTCACGCTAGCCGCAAATCGAAGGATTGTTTTATGAAACAACTCACGTATGTTGGGTTCGGATACAAAAAATATTAAATGACCTTTTATGATAGAGCTCTATTATTGCACGGCTTTTGAACGTGTAAATGTTTGTTCAAATGTTTATTCAAGTGTTGGTATGAAATAATTTTGATATAACAAAAATAAAGGCTTAAATAATTTGAAGATTTTTATATATCTAATAACAATATTAACAAACAATTAAAAATATGGATTAAATATAAACTCATATTGTTCTATGATGTAATCAAATAAGATTTTTTTAATAGATAAACAACTAGTGGATTAATTAGTAAAAAAAACTAACGTAATAGAATTTACAATAATGGTTTAATATAAATACTGAAACTAAAATTGATTAATAATCACAATTTTATATAAACATTTATACATTAATCGACTAATTTATTTTTTTTAAATAAATGGTTTTATGGGGTGAGGAAATAAAATATTAACATTTTTGATTTAAGATGTAATCCATGTTAAGTAGCGGCATGGCTTTAACTTCGCTCCCAAAGTTATCCTCTTCCTGTGACGATGATGATCCACTACTCTCCTCTTTTGGCATGGTTACCGAGGTTTCATCAATCTTGCTCCTTCTCGAGTCGGTGGGATTGTTACTCTTTTCATACTTTTGAGCGTCGTAGAAGAACGAGTTGATGTTTTGCTCATCAAAATGAGCAACTTCCTTATGAGCCAATTTCATCGGTGAACAACTATGTTGACCACCTCTCGTAGTTGTTTTTAGATTGTTGTCGTAACAAAGCAGGGCCTTCAGGGTAGATGTTAGGGGTATAGAGGCGTTGTGTTGTTTAGCCCCGTTTAAACTAAGGTCGCCGGCAGGCAAGGCGTAACATTCTCCTTGTGGTGCGCCGCTATCAACGTTGTTAACGCTAGTATAATCGAAATACGGCATTTTGTAGCGGTACTCTGCGGCGCTTCTGGGAAAATTCCTTGACCGAGTGGTGCTTTTGGGGTTGTTTAGGTTGTGATATCGGCTGTAATCGTCGCTTTTAACGCTGTTTGTCCGAGTTATGACTTCGTTTGATCCGATATCTTGGCCGGGGGTGTGATAATATTTATAATTTGTTGGTTGATTACCTGTTGAGAGTTTAGCGAATTCACAACTGTTTGACTTGTTAATAGTGCCATTAACCACCGGTAGGGCTACATCTTCGAAATCGTGCATCGCGCTATGGTAAGAATGCTCCAGCGATGAGGGAAATATTGGAGGAGTAGGAGCAAATATGCTATCAACCGTAGGTAAATTCCTCGAGGTTGATTTTAGCTTGCCAAAATTTTGGGAGTTTTGAAAAAAATGATTATTTTCGTAAGGACTGATAATTCTCGATTTGATACTGCTAGCTACGGGGCTTTTAACGAGGCTACATATCCTGGGTGGGGGTGGTGGGGGCGCTTTCTTATTGGTATTATTGCTGTTGCTGAGTAGTGTATGACTATTTGATGATTTTAGTATCGAAGGTAGTAGAACCGTGGCCTCTCCGCATGCTTCCGTCGCTTCTTTTTGACTATCGATTGACGAATTTAAGGTTAGCGTAGCGTTGGCTATCGATGTATTTTGATTGGATATAATGCCGTTTTTACTACTATCATTACTATCGGTTATATTCGGGGACGGAGTGAGTGTTTGATGCCCATTTTCCGTGGCCACTGCAGATCTAGTTTAAATAAAAAAAATATTTAATAAATTTTTCTAGGTAAAATTACTTATTTTATATGTATACAACAAATAAAATATATTTTTAAAAGATAGGATATTTTAAATGTATTACTTATCATTTATATCGGAGGAAAAGGCGGAATCTTTATCAAGTGACCGTTCCGACGCACTATTTCGGCCTGACGTTACCGATCCTAATATATGAGTTTATATGAGAATTTGCCCAGAACATAATTTAAAATTTTACGAGTGTTTTAAATTGAGGCCCGTGTAAATGTTTAACATTTTTAATTAATTATGACTCCTCAAAAACAAATTTACCTTCAAAACTCCATTTTTCAACGTTGGAGGCCGAATACAGTGAATCAGTTTTTGAGCGTTCGCTGTAGGTTGAGCTATAACGGTTCGCGTTGTTTGACAAATCTTTATCGGTACCGGCACTTTTATTACCAGTTTCGCGTTTACCTGACAAAATTCAAATAAAAAGGTCATTAAATGATTAAAATATATTTAATAATAAATCGGGACTTATTCTAAATAATTTACTAGGCGTGTTTTGAGTTATATGCGAAATTTTAATTTAAGGCCCGGAGGTTAACCTTTAAACGGAATATTGTTATTTTTGTTAAGGTAAAGGCTTAAACTCCAAATTTTGGGCCAAACAAACTTACTAGGTGTTGTATTGCTCTCGTCTCCTGGAGAGCAAATGATGAGACAAATACTTTAATCAGGAAATATTTTAAACGAGTTTTAAATTTCTGCCAGTCCTTTTAATGCTATTCTTACGTAAAAACTCCCGTACGGTAGGTATTTCTTTGCCAAAGAGTATAACTACCATAATTTTAAATTTTAATTATTATTTTTGATTAAAGCTCTTTCTTATGGATAAGAAAGGTCTAACTGGCGATGATAACATCTGTAACACGCTGGTATTGTAAGAATTTTTATGGGAAACTCAACTAAAGGTCAATAAATTTTGAACATGCATTCTTCTTAGGTGGAAGAAGAGAGGTTACAGCTGGTGCATCAGGCCTGGCTGGCTAAGGCTTGTGTGCATTTGGCAAAGAACCGACTCTTAGGTTAGTTCTTACGGTTAAGCAAATTAATTCTTAGGGAATTATCTCGGCTTGTTGCATTATTTTCTGTGGCGCAAGGGGAATTTTGTATTAAAAAAACAATATTAAGTTCTTTAATAAATCGTTAATTATAATTTTAACAGAAAATATTTGGCTGAAAGATAATTATATTTTTTAGAAAATTTTTTGTTAATCGCGCTTGACTTAAAATAAATAGTTGAAGACGCAACTTATAGCTTTACTAATTTTTAGGCTTGCGAAACCAAACCTTAAACAATATATCTATAAACGGTAAGCCTATATAAAATGCTGAAAACTGCAAAAAAAACAATGTTATTTATACTACAACTGGCTTGATAAATTTTCGATATCAAAGTTATAATTGAGGTAAAGGTGCAGCTTGAATTGTATGTGCAAATACAAGTTTTTATAGCTATCTTGATCGTATAATGTAAAATAAATCTAATATATAAACATCTACTAAGGAAAATTCTTTATAACTCAGAATGACACTGCTGGACCACTTCAATTTCAATTAAATTTTTAAAACGACTTATTGTTCTCTTACATTGACAGCATACTACTAATAGAGTGATCAAAATATTTGATTAAATTTTTTACATTTTAGAGTTGAATTGGTGATATGTGACGCCCCTGCTCCTTAATATATTGGCGATACCTAGTTTTATGTTACACGACACAATGTGTAAGCCAAATAAAGGTATAGAAGCCTGATACATGCTAGTACCTTGAATATATTAGTAATTTCATAACGAATTTTACTTAAATTAAAAGACGTAGTCACATAATAAATTTTTTTACCCCTTACCTGGTGGTATAAAAAACTCCTTTACCAGTCAATCAGCTGTGATCTTAAATTTCCAGTTACCCGCTAAGCCCGGCCCGTTTGGCGCTATTAACTTTTTTGAGTATTAAATTGGCGCAAGATCAAAAAGTTTATGATTTTGTCCTAATTTTTAGTATAAAGACGATACGAGACGTAAAATGCCAAAATAGCGCCTCCCTTTATAATAACAAAAATAAAAGCCAATTATCCTATTTAGTTTGGCCCCGGGCAAAGCAGGATTATTAGGGAGAATTACAAAGTCATCAACTCACCTGTGATATAATTTTCTAAATCGCACTGGTTGCCGCCGTGAAGCATGAGTAGTGGGGATAGTCCAGTGCAGCTTGAGTGTGAACCGTTCGTTTCGTCTTCCATAGAGGAATGACCCGAGGTCGAGGAGCCTGACATGACTGATAGGACCCTTTTTTGGCGATTGTTGTTGTATTCGTGTTGTACTACTTCAGTTTCTTGAGCAAGGCGATTATCGGCATCCTTTGACAGCAGCTCAACTCCTCCTTGTACGCCATCTGAGCGCCTGTCAAAAAATTTAGTTAGGGGGGAAGGTTGATTACGCACCAAATGCTGGTTAAAAATTGGGACCGGAATATTGAGGATTGATGATGGTTGGGGTTGTTCTAAAGCAACAATTTTGCAGTTTGTTTCCAAGCTTCCAGCTTCATTCGTTGTCGTCTTTATGGTTGGATAGAAATTTATCATCGGTGGCTTGATGGCATGCGGCATCGGTTGGTAGGATTGTATGTCAAATTTAAAGGCTTCGACCGGGGAAAGGTTTAGGGGTGAGGCGAGACCTAATTTCTCGTATTCACGTTGCTTTTGGATAAGGCTATACCGCTTCTCCACCGTGGGATTTAGCTCGAACTCGTCATCATCGCATTGTAGCGGTTGCTTTGAACTTTCCTGCAGGCCAACTTTTTTATTACTTTTGTTTTCTCCTTTATTGCTTCGTGGGTTATGATGTGTATACCTCTGGCCACTATCGTGAAACTTTAGATGGAGCGTAGGCGAAGAGCCGGTCAATTTTGAACGGACCAATCCATCCGGGATGATTTGGGGCTTTGGCGTCGTCGTGATATTAATATCCGCATTACTAGGTGGATTTCTTTGATGAGCCAGTAAACTTTCATCACGTAAATTTTGTTGGTTTGGAATGTCCCTGCTGTCGGTGCTAAACCTTTTTCCAATACCCTGGGAAGCGTTTGATCTCTGATCCATGGCGGAATTGATTGAGTGATTCATAATCTCCCACTGTTCGTCTACTCCTGGACTCGTGATCGATTTCCTCATTGAAATGAAGGAGCGCGGAGCGGTTGAGCAAATTGAGGAGGAGGAGTAGGAGTTTTTGGCAACATCACGTCGTGAGACCGTTGCGTCCTCTTTTCATCTATCAAGGCGAGCTCAGTCGTAAATTTCTTGGTGAGCGAGCTCGTGATAGCGCAAAAGGCGGCCACGTTAATAGGGTCATCATCATTCCCTGTCGGGAGAATAAGGTTAGTGGGTTTTATGGCCGGTGCCCCATTCATATCTCGGTTAAATTTTAGGGGGGATGGGTCCGTTAAAACGTCAATGTTTGAAACCTGGACTGAATTAGGTAGGGATGATGATGGTATTATGTTTTGGTGGTTGGTGGATTTACAAGAAGACTCGTTATTGAGGGCAATGCCGTTGTCTTTGGCAGATAAATGTCACTTTAGAAGTAGAATTTCTGAATTTCCTGAAGCTCTAGTAGGCACGGGGCGGAAATTACAAATTAAATATAGGTTAAACACGTGCAAAATATAAATGTATGTTATTAATTTGTGCTGCGCGACTTGAGTGCACTATATATTAATTTAGGACAGTTATGGGGAGTGGAACAAGTTTCAATTTATTTTTTTTTCCTGGGATTGATTGAAGAAAAAAATCAATATCAGCAAATTAAATATTACTTACAATCGTATAAATTTTTTAAAAATTGGGCAGGTTAATTTTATAAAACATAGTTATAGAATTTACTCGATTCGAATTAATTGAGCGTTTTATGCCATCAATGTCGACATTAGCGGACAACTGTTCTTTGGAGCCCTTTTTGGAGGCTGACATATCATTTGTGACACCGTAAGACTGGGGTATGGATGTCGTAGAAGCGTTATTAGTTGTCCCTAGCAAGCTCGAAAACCCAAATTTCATGGCTCGGCTTTTGATATCTGGCAAAACAAATTTGACACGCCGGTTGGGTATATGATAAAATTGTTCAGGTTTGTGGTTTTGAACCAAGGATTTCTGTATGTTAAGAGAGTTACGAAAAATAAATTAGCGATATAAGTTTCCAGCTTGTGAAATTCCAAACGTTGTTGTTTTTTACATTAGCCGTAGCGGAAAAAAATTTAAAACAATTAGTCCAAAAAATATAACAAATATTGAAATAAATTTTTACTTGATTGTATTTGGAATCCGGATTCCTGACTGAACAACTCCTAGAAAGGTGGGAGGTCGGTTTATTGGGCAAAGGTGGTAAATTTCGAATAAGGAGGTCCTTGCTGATACTACTGCAATTTGTCGTAGAATAATCCTTATTACAATCCTTTTGATCGAATTGCAATAACTTTTGAATCAACGGGGAAGTCGAATAAAGGTTCGTAGTATTGAAACGACAATGCCCGAATCGGTTTTTATCGGTGCCCTTACAAATATGTCCACAACAAGATGGGGCAGGTGTTAGCTTCTTACAAGTGTTATTATTATTATCGTCTGCCGCTAAAGTTGAAGCGACAAACGGAACATTTTGGTTTCGACGTTGTGTACTGTCACCACAATTCTCATATAATTCCAATGCCGGCTGATCTTCAAGATATTTGATGTTTTTGTGACTTTCTGGACGAGGGCGATTGAGCCATGATGATTCACTCGAATAATATCCATCTTCGGGGGGTAATTTATTCGAATTATTATTTAATGTATGCTGCGCTTTGTTAAAACTGTTATTATTATTATTATTATTATATTGATGTGATTTAAGTTGATTTACAGGTTGTATTAGATGCTTGTTCAATACATTTGCCGCATCATCGTTCGTGTAATGTCGCCTTCTATTCTGTTGATTAATGGTAACACGGAAATTCTTTGAATCGTAATAGCATTCATTTGCGCCTTTTTCGGCATAACCATCTCAGGTAATAATTCGCTTCTGTGATACCTTGATTACTAAAGCTATTAAGGTAATTTGTACGTGGTTTGTTGTTATTATTGTTGTACCCTTAATTTTTGTAATATAATAAAATAATATAAATAAAAATTACTCTAGCTAATGTAGCGCAGGTATATTTTGAAAAAAAAATTAAATTTAAACGAGAAAACGTGAGTTTGAAATAGTCAACGATAGGTAGATAGGGCTATAAATTAATACTGTTTAAAATTGAGGGGAAAGAAAATTTTACTTTTTTTTTACATAATCAGGGCTGGAAAAAAATTACATTGAAAACATTGTTAATATTAAATAATGTTAATAAAAAATAATTTTTTTAATATATATATGTTGGTTATTGTTATTTTATAAAAGGAGGCAGCATTATGCAAATTTCGTTATTTTATTTTTACCTATAAATAAAATTATTATTATTAATATTAATAAATATTAACAAACATTAATAAACCATATTAATTATATTAAAATATTAATGGACCGGTCGTAAGTAACATGGAGGTCCCTTTAAAAACCAGTAAAAATAAATTAATCAAAAACCATTGCGGGTAAATTACAAATTAAATAGAAAAATTAACGCCTCATTAGTGTAAGTTTGGTGGGGCGACAATGACCCCTTTTACCATCCATCCCTCCCTACTATTAATTTATGGGGTGCGGTTAAGCACAGAAATTTAAAATAATAAATTTTATTAAAAAAATTATTTTTGCAAATATCTAACTATGAATTGTACTTAAGTTTTTAACATTTTTTTGTTATGGCGCGTTCAGACTTCATTCAGTTTTTCAAAAAATTTTGAAACATTTTAAAATGTTTATTTTTTTGACATTAAACGCATTTTAATAAAAAGTCGACAATCTTTATTGTTAGCATTTAAAGTATTTAAAGTAGATTTTCTGAAAAAAAATTCTAAAAAAAATTAATAAAAATTTCATAATTTTTAAAATTTAAAAAATAAATTAATAACTAAACGCGCCCTAAAAAGCTTTGATGACTGAAACGCATTATCTAAATCGTGTAATTAAATAGGGACTATGGACGAAAAGCCTAAACCAAATCGATTTTGGGTTGTATATATGTCGCAAAAAAGCCGCATCCCAAAAACGGCCCAAGCAAAGCGTTAAGCTATTATATAATACTTTTAAAGATGAAAAGAATTCTAATTTAATTAAAGTACATAGTTTATAGATAAAGCGTTTTTTCGTAATGTACTAAAAATAGGATGTGATAAATAACACCGATTTTTAATTTTTCTATAAAATTCGTTATAAATCAGAAATAGATACTGTTTTTGCAGGGCTGGTTTAATGTATTCTTTTTAATCAATACGAATAAAGGTAAATATCCTTTTAATCAGGAGGTTTTTGGAGCTTAGAGTGGTAAGCTCACCTATATTACAGGATATCACCAAATTTCGGTGACTGCGTAACTCATAAGACTAGACCTCTATTGATTTAAGTTGAATGAAAATTGAAAATTTTATATAAATCTGTAATGAATTACATTATTATACAAATCTATATGAAATAAATAAATGAAAATTGGATAAATAACACTGGACAACAAAAAAAAACAACTTAAACGATTTTTTGAGGGTTTTGTAGAGAATTTTCTTGCGATAACGATCCCGGGTTTAGTTTTTTTTCTAAGGCCTCCAATTTTTTTTAAACCGCGTCCAAAGTTCAGAAAAAAATTCAAAAAAATTTTTTTATTATTTATTCTACAAAATATCTATTGGCATATTCATATTCCTTATAAAAAAACATATTTAAAAAAGGTTATTACATAAATTTTTAGCAATTTACTTTCAAGTTATTAAGGATCAAAAAACGGAGTTTAAGACAAAAACCACTAATTTTACAAAAATGGAAAAATAAAAAAAAAATTAAATATTAAAAAAAAATTTAAACCCCTTCCGTTAATAATGAATGTTTTCGTTATCTAAATATATTTTTAAACTTTTGTTACTACCCATAGGTTTTATGATATAGAAGCCCAAAATACCCCAAAAATTGAAAATCTCAACTTTGACACCGAATAACTAAAAATCTGAGGCCTTGGCTAAAATTCTGATTTCATATTCGTGATCAGCGCCAAAAACTTGACCAAAAACTATAGTTGCCATAAATGTTGCTTAGGGTCGTCCAAAATTTGTTTTCCAGTGAATTGATTTTAAAAAATGAGAAGTTTAAGCTCACCTTAATTAAATCGTAACCTATGATTTAAAGGCGCTATTTATTAACAATTTCGTTTTATAAAATTAAATTTTTTATGTTTCCTTATTTTTTTATTTAACCATTTAATATTATTTCTATTAAAAATACTATCAAACTAGCCTTGCTTTCTTGAAAAAAAAAAAAAATTTAGACGTGAATGCTTTAAAATTTGTCATCCAAGTTCTCTTAAATTTTTCGATAGTGTGTCCACTGAACCATGAAATTTGTTTTATCTTTTCTTACATCCAAAATGGAACATTTCATTTATTAACATTTCTATAGGATATAGCTAGTGGAAATAGGAACCTATTAAATAAATTGTCAAAAATTAAGTGATTTTATATAACTTTTAATTGGAAAAACGATGTTTAAAACAAAAAAAAAGATCTGAAAATTACATTGATAATATTTAATAATTTTGTAATATATACGTCTTTCTAGACCAATAAAGTGTGATGCCACCGCTAATCAATATTATAATCGGGCACTGAAATTTAAACGAAAATTGTCACATTTTTTTAAAAAGTTTTAATTTAAAAAAAAACACAAAATATGTTTGGACACGCTCTAATGTAATCGGTTTAGCCCCTCGTAGGGGAAGTTGGGAGAATCGAAAAAAGTGAATAAAATGTGATTTGTCCAGCAGGCGCAGAATACTAATAAGCTTTCCCACCACCTCTCTCTTTCCCGATTAAGCTAAATCTCTAAATGACAAGGGGGCAAAATGTCGTAGGAATAAATATGCCATTTGTTTGGGAAATTGGATAAAAGTAGGCAAAAAAAAACTATCCAAAAATTCGTTTCTAGCAGTTTTTTTTATCCTTTTTTTAGTGGTCGTAGTAAAATTATGGCCGATCTTAGAGTCATTCGCGCTTTATTTTCAAGGTTTATTGATTCAATCAGGAGTTATCTGTAAGAGGATTTTGAATATAAATATATCTAAAAAAAACAAAAATTCCTGTCAATTGATAATCTTATTTTTTATAGGACGTTTAGATTAGAGATGTAACATATATTTAAAATTTATTATCGCTTCTCTCTCTATATATATAATGTCCAAAATTTTCAAAAAATATATATTAATATCATAAGGTAAAAGCATGAACCTTTCTCAGGCATCATTGTCAGATAGGAAAAAATGTATCTCTTTACAAGATTTTAAGGGCCACTTGGAGATTTCCGTTTTTAATACGATTTTATAAAATCAAAACCACTGGTCAGAACGGATGAGAAGATAGGAATTCATTTAAAATTTTGCTGGCCCTTATCAAGCGTTAGGTGGTATTGTGTAATAGAAGATACATCTCATTAATGGAAAATAAACGACGATTTGATTGCGTGACACAAAAGGGTTTTTCCTTTGTTCCCCAGGACACGATGCTTAAAAAAAGACAAAAAAAAATGCATTTTATTTTTTGAAATTAGGGACCTATTAGGCTAGTATCGAGGTTTCTACTCAAAGGTTTGTGAGTATGTGTGTAGGACTCACAAAATTCTATACATGAAAAATAGGGAATGGGATATATCTTCATGGTATCTGTCCCCTATTATAAGCCCTCAAGTCTCAAATCGTTGAAAGATTATGTCATTTTATAATATATGAGATTTTAAGGTACATTTGAAAATCCTGAGTTATATTATATGTTATTGCATCGTAGGCAGGACTGGACTCTCTCTCTCATCATTAATTTTAATTAACCTCTTTATTCTATTCAATGCACCGCTGAATAGGCTCTGAGAAAGGCGGTTTGGGAATAAGATTCGAAATGAACTCTTTGTGCGAAATAAGGATTTCGAAAAAATGTTAATAACATTTTTACTTTCATTTTATTTAAGTTTAACTTTATTTAAGTGGATTAAACATTTATTTTATAAAACCCTAGTCTATTAGTGACATTAATGATATGACTACTTATATCTAATAAAATCCAAAAATTCAATGTTTTAAAAAACTATATAAGGCGATATTTGTATTTTATCTTCAGGATTACATTTAAGGGCGCTTTTAAAGTTGATTTTTTTTAAATTTTATACATTTTTTGAAGTTTTTTAGATAAAATTTTTAATTTCATCAAAAACAGTGTTTTTAATGCCAACAAATAGGATTGGCAACTATTTGTAAAATACTTTTATTGCAACATTTTTAACAAAAAATAAATTAACTTTAAACTAGCCCTACTTGTAAATAATTATTACTTATTTTTGGCACAAAATCAAGATAGATTTAACGATTTGTAAATACTGTAAAAATCAGATTTTTGCTAGAATAAAGCTAGCTAACCCAGCGCATCATTATAACATTTTTTAAATTGAAAAAAAAGACCGGAAAGTGAGAATAAAAATTCCTTAGATTAGATTAGAATTGCCCTATGTTTGCCAGATGTAGCCTCAGCCCATCAAATTACATTAAAACAATTTGAGAGCCTAAGTTCAAACATGATTTTTTAAACATTTTTTGGTGTTAAGCGCCGTAGGGTGCGTTCAAAGTTCATTCGTTTTTTTTCAAAATTTGGGTTTTTACATACAAAATTATTTACCTTTTGTTGTTTTTGCAATATTTTCTAACACCTGGAACAGTTGCAGAGTATGTTTTAAAATCTTATTAAAATTATATTTAAATCTATATCAAATAGCTAATTCATTTAAGCATAACAACTCTAACAAATTTTAACCCTTAAAAATTTGTTATTTTTGTATTAAAAAAATTTTCCAAAAGAAATTAACTCTGAATGCGCACCCTAACAAGTAAAAAAAATTAAAAAATTTATGTTCGGACAAATCAATAAAAAATAAAATATATAAAAAAAACTCTCTAAAGCATGATTAGTTAAATTATTTTTGAGTTATATTTTAGCCAAAAAATGCCGTCAAAATTATTTAACTCAGCTCTTACATTGCATCTTGGTATAATTTTTAAAATTAAATAAAAATCAAAAAATTATTTGGAGTTTGATCGCACCCATTATAAGTTTAAAATTGTTTTGGATTTACCCAATAATTCTGACTCCATTTAAAGGGTAAAAATGCGCATTAAAAGAGGAAAATAATAAAGGTCAAGAATTAAACACAATTCTTGTACTTTTTAACTCACAAAACCTTTTTGCAAAAAAAGACAGCAATACGCCGGATAAATTCATTCTTTAAGGGGCTAGACTTCATTTTTAACACAATTTTAAAAACTCTAAAAATTTAAAATTTACATCGAATATTTGAATCCGTTTTAAAATAATTTTTAGGATTCGGAGCAGTTGCTCTAAGTATTTATAGAAAATTTGGTAAATTTATATTTTAATCCAAAAAATCATATGATAATCATTTCAAGAAGACTCTTAGAAAAATTTTAAAATTTGAATTAAGTCTCAACGTTACCTTATTAAATTTGCCTTTTTTTTCAATTTTGAAAATAAAACTTATTCGAGTTTAACACTGTTTTAAGGAGAAACAGATGGCTGTTTAGATATAGGGTTTTAGACAATTGTGTAAAAGGAACCTGAACAGTTAAACTTCAAATGGACCTCTTTTCAAAAAAATAATACCTTTCCTAGTTCTATAATTAAGAGTAGGATTATTTAAAATGTGAACTTCTTCATATAAAGGATATAAGAAATCAAAATTAATTCGAGAATTAACGTAATTTAAACTTAATTTTGTCCCTTTTAGCCCAAATTTTAAAGTAAAATAGTAAATTACCTGTAAGTTCAAGAAATTGAATTAGGAATTAAATTATTTGTCATAAAAACTTGGATATATACCATATTTTTATTGTAGTTTGATGGAAAGATGTAAGATTTTTTTGATATAACAATTTGTTATGAGATATTAAATTTCTTTGAGATTTAAATGGATCGTATTTCCCGAAAATGTGTCAAAGTTTTGTCCGAATTTTGGAATATAAAATTTTTCACAATTAGGTCATGCATGTCAGCCATATCGAAATTCCATGTTTTACAAGAGAAAACGAAAATTGTTGAAACAAATTATTTCACGAGATTTAAAACAAACCTTTTTTGGAAGATTTTTATGGCAGCTACAAAAAAATACTGAGATTTATTTAAGATTGAAAATTGTTCAAAAAATAATTTTTCACACCGTGATTAAATCTCATTTATAATTCTCATTTTTCATTTTTATTATTTAAGAAGGTATTGTCATGATTATTAAGAGCTTTTCGTTTATGGTGGCTATAAGCTTACAATGGTTTTCTTTACAAATAAAACCATAATAATAAAAAAATATAATGTAAAAACACAATGTATATATTGTATTATTATGGCTAGTACAATGTATATACGCCTTATTATTATTATTATTGTGGTTGTAATGTAAACTGATATATACTATTATTTATTTATTTATTATTGTTTTAAACCTTATTACTATTATTATTATTATATATTTATTAATAAATAATAATATTTCAAACAATTATTATTACTATTCATTCTATTATTTTTTATATTAAAAAGTTAGAGTTAAAAAAAAACGGGTCATATTTCGACCCGGCCCACTCGACATTTTTCTTAACTTCGGCCCTGGCCCGGAATTTGGTTTTTTCAATTTAGGCCCGGCCCGCCTTGAATTTATGATTACGGCCCGAAAATTCTAATTACAAGCAAAAACATTTTTTTAATGATAAATAATATACAGAGTATAGAAGTAAAGATTTAAAACATTGGCCCTTTCCATATATCCTTTTTTCAAATTCAGGCCCGGCCTCCAAATTTCGGCCTAGTCCGTTTTTTGGACGGACCGGTAACGGACCTTCGGTTCCCGGCTTTGAAAGAGTAGACATTCGTGATAGTGTAGTAATCCAATTACAGCAACAAGGCGGGAGGATAAACACGCCTCTTTATTTTTCAACCATTTTTAATTTAAAATATATTTAAGCTCAGGTGAGGGACACACTAAAATTATTATGATAGTAAAATTGTGGTAGATTTGTATGTATACAAAAATGTTAATATTTTAATAATGGCCCGCGTCTTTAGTGATATTTATGTTTTCAAATTTTTTTGTAAATTTTTATTCCCCAAAAAGATGGTATATATGCTTATATATAATTAAGATTGGCAACCTTAAATGACTTTAGATAATTTTGAATACATAAGACGCGTCCTGAATAAAAGCTAGTAGACTTTTTCATTAAATTAAACGAAAAACAAATTTGAAGTCATGTGGGTGGGTTGATGACATTACAAATATTCGCCAAGGGGCGCTTTTAAATTTTAAAAAATTCACAAATTTTTGAGGACACAAAGTAATTCTAAAAAAGCTATAAAACTTACTGAATGGCGATATATACAGATTTGATAATTGCCTGGTTTCACGAATCAGGGGTCGAAATTGTTTGGTTAAATTAACACAATCAGTTACTTTTTATAAGAGCGCGTTCAGAGTTATTTTATTTTTCTAATTTTTTAAATAATTTTTCCTCCTAACGCATTTAAAGTCAATTCTACAATTATTAGGACTAAAAAAACTTTTTCTGAAATTAAATTTTTTGAAGGAAAAAAATAAATTATTTTAATTTTTCAAAAATAATTTTAAAAAACTCCGACCCCCCCCCTCCCCCCCAATCTAACTAACATCCCTAAATTTAACATTTTTTTTGCAAATCTTAACACTGGTGTGCTTCCAATAGTGTTCTACAGTGACAATTCCTTTTTTTTGACTTTACCTGCACCTATATTTTTTTTTAATTATGATGTTAGCATTTTTTTTTTAAAATAACTTACTGTTAGTATTCAAATCAATTGAGATACTTGTATTCTAATTTATATACTTGGATATTCTTCTATTTCTACTCTATATATATATGGGACATTCAATAATAAACCAGCATATATTTTTATATCCTCACTTATTACATTGGCGACGATGAATTCTACAACTTCCCCGTTGAAACTGGAAAACCTGGCCGGATCTCTCGCGAAAATTACAATTGAACCATATGCAATGGACCTGGACTTTACCAAGTACATAAAATACATAGAGAGAATCCTCACAGCAAAAGGAGCCCAGGTTAACGACGCAAACATAAAAAGCTTATTCCTAGCTTATGGGGGAATACGCAATATAACCAAGATTGAAAATATTTTATACCCAAACGATATCGACCAGACCCCCTGGCCAAATATTATGCAAGCTGGACTTCAGGTCTTCGCTCCAACGAAAAATATTTTTACATCTCGGTTTGAATTTGTCAGACTTCAACGAAAAGACACGGAATCCATAACACAATTTCTAGAACGTGTCAAAATTATGGCTGAAAAAGCAAGTTTTACCGGGGATGTTACGGAGAGAATTCGGGATCAATTCATAGCGGGTCTAAACCAACCACGATTAGAGATGGACCTACATACCCGTTTCCCAGAAGCAATGGACAACGGTAAACCTGTAGCTTTAAATACAATAGTAGAGTTGGCACTAGCCTACGAAGCGGCCCAACAGTCTACATCATCTTCGGGTGTTAATAGTCTCAAAAAACAGGAGACATATAGGAACGACAAAGGGCAGGGGCAACACCAACAGAAAAGGGGTTACAAACAAAATAATCCCACCTGGAAAAATTATCATCCAGTATGCCCAAAATGTGCGCGTGACCATGGTAACAACACATGCCCAGCCAAAGGTAAGAAATGTTTTAAATGCAACGGATTTAATCATTTCAGCAAAACCTGTCGTTCTGCCACTACAATTAGAACCGTAGACACGATCAATTTGAACCTAGGTGCCAATACTAGGCTACCGTCTATCAAGGTGAATATCGACGGCAACATGACGCGAATGCTCTATGACACCGGAGCCGATGCTTCGCTCATCAACGAAGAGCTGTGGAAGAAACTAGGCTCACCCGCAATAAAGCCGTCGAACCCTATAACATCGTACGGACACAATAGAATTGAAACACTGGGTAAAACCCGTGTTAAGGTGGACCTGAAAGATGGATCGAGTCCAAGATCATTGGAATGCTATGTTACGTCGCGTAATGACCTCCCACACATCTTTGGGATCCCCTGGATCATAGAATTTGGTTTCCCGTGGCCCAAACTTGTTTGCATAAACAATATAGTATCGCCCAACGCAGCGCAAATACTGGAAAAATTTGCTGATCTTTTTACAGATGGTTTAGGATGTTACACAGGTAAACCGATAAAAATCTTTTTAAAACCAAACGCCGTGCCAAAAAGATTCCCTTGTCGCCGAGTTCCCATGCCACTTAAACATAAAGTGGAGGAAGAGATTCAACGGCTACTACAGGCAAACATCCTAAAACCAATCGACCAATCACAGACCCAGGTTGAGTGGACAACCCCTACAGTCAACGTCCCCAAGATTGATGGGCAACTGCGGATGTGTGCCGACTACAGAATCACAATCAATCCTTACCTGCTGGAGGACTCGCACGTCATTCCAACATTCGATGAGCTCGTCTCAAAGATTGCTGGGGGACAAACCTTCTCGACGTTAGACTTAAAAGACGCGTACCTCCAAATCCCCATCCACGAAGAATCTCAGACACTACTGAGTATTACAACCCACACTGGCGTTTTTACTTACCAGCGCCTTCCGTTCGGACTGAGCTCGGCGCCCACAATTTTTCAACGAATAATGGACAATCTACTAAGGGACAGTCCTGGTACAGCTGTCTACCTGGACGATGTTTTAGTCACCGGAAGCACTCATGAGGATCATATAAAAAACCTAGAACAGGTACTAGGAAAGATACAGAAGGCGGGACTTAAACTAAAAAAAAAATAAAGTCAGACTTTTTGAGCCGGAAGTTACGTACCTCGGTTATGTTATTTCCGCTGATGGCATACGTCCTTCTAAAGACAAGGTCAAGGCTATAGCAGAATGCCCAATACCGAATAATAAAACACAACTCAAATCGTTTTTAGGACTTTTAAATTTCCACGAAAGGTTTATTCCTCACCTTCACCCACTTATAAGTCAATTACATACCCTCACTGGTTCCAAACAACCGTGGAATTGGACCGAAAAACACACCGCAACCTTCCAAAAAGCTAAAACCCTAATAGCGGAGGACGTCGTACTATCGGCTTATGACCCAAAAATACCCGTAGTCCTAGAAACCGATGCCTCCCTCGATGGTTTTGGCGCCGTCCTTTCACATATGACACAAACTGGTAAACGTCCTATTGCGTATGCATCCAGAAAATGCAACGCCGCAGAAAAAAACTATTCTACCATTGAACGCGAAGGAAAAGCCATACTCTATGGGCTTGAAAAATTCAGAAATTTTATTTATGGGAGACACGTAAAAATTATAACCGACCATCAACCGTTAGTAAAATTGTTCGGCCCCACAAGAGAACTTAGACCAAGTAACTAGTACGCGTTTACTTAGATGGATCTACAAAGCCTCAGCTTATGACTATGATGTCGCGTACGAACCGGGCAAAACAAACCTCGCTGATTGCCTTTCCCGTCTCCCGGTAGAAAACCCCAAATTTAATTTCGATGATGATGATGAAGCATGCAACCAAGTACGTTTATTAACGCTAAACGAGTTTGAGCTGAACCGAAATAGTCTACGCCTCGAAACAAAAAAAGACGTAGTCCTAAACAAGGTTCTTTCCGCGTTGCGTAACAACAATTGGGAACCCGCAGAACTTAAACCATACGCGGTACGAAAGAACGAAATTGAGGAAACTTATGGAATTTTGTACCTTAAGGACAGGATAATAGTTCCCAAACGACTTCAACCACATGTACTAAAGTTTTTACATATAGGACACCCAGGGCTCGTGCCCATGAAAACTCTGGCTAGGACTTCAGTGTTTTGGCCCGAAATGGATGCAGATTTTGAAAAAATAACCAAGACTTGTCAACCATGTCAAACTACCCGCGTTAATTGCCCCGAACAACCAACCTACAAATGGAATTTCAACACGGCCCCCTGGGAAAGGATCCATATAGACATCGCTGGGCCAGTAGACGAATTTTATTGGCTAGTAATAGTTGATAGCTATTCCCGGTGGGTTGAGGTTGAAATCCTAAAATCCATTACCTCCCAAACGATCCTCGCTCGCCTGGCACAAATTTTTGCGCGGTGGGGGTTTCCAAGGATACTAGTTAGCGATAACGCACCTAATTTCACCTCTGAACTTTTTACCTCCAAACTACGGAGTATGAACATAAAAACGGTTACCTCTTCGCCATACCACCCCCGAACAAATGGTTTGGTTGAACGTGTAATTGGAACACTGAAAAGGCACTACACAGCCACCCGAAAAGCAGGTATATCTCCACGTGAAGCACTAAACGATGTCCTGTGGGCTTACCGCACATCAATGCATTCGGCCGTGCAAGAAACCCCTGCGAAGCTTTTCCTAAAAAGAGACCTTCCTAACCCACTCAGTTGGATGAAAGTGAAACCAGCCGACTTTATAGAAAATTCAAAACCGTCTGGCAAAGAACAAGCCCCAAGGTTGGGTTGGGGTAAAAAAAAACGACAAAAGGGGGGGGGGAAGGGGAAAACGAGGAGAGAACAGGTCCCTATTCTTATAGAGGGGGGGGGAAAAAAAGAAAAAAGCGGAAACACCCCGACCAATTGAGAACAAGCTGTGGGCCTGGAAAGCCCCATCCCACCGAACTCAAACGAAGTTGTCCCTGAGGAGCGGCGCTATCCATCCCGGATACGTCACCCCCCGGACCGTCTTCAGGTTGGACACTAAAAAAAGGGGGACAGTAATGTTAGTATTCAAATCAATTGAGATACTTGTATTCTAATTTATATACTTGGATATTCTTCTATTTCTACTCTATATATATATGGGACATTCAATAATAAACCAGCATATATTTTTATATCCTCACTTATTACACTTACTAAGTTCTAGGTGACATGGTATTTTAAAATGTTCATTTATGCCATTGTATTGAATTTTTAAATAACTGTTTTCTTACATGTTTTTATTAGTTTTATTTGACTTCCTTCCTCATACAACTTTTATAATATAGAAGTTAATTGCCTTTACCCTGTTTAGATATTTTGAAAAACAAGAGACATTTCTTTTAATTAAAGTTTTAATTAGTCACATCGCAACACAACCTATCTTTTTAGTAAATAGGTCGGTGTCCCTTTTCATCTACAGATTCTTAAGCCTAATTATATAACATTAAAATTAACTATTTTATTAATTTCTAAAAAATGTAAAAAAAAATTTAAGGCAATTAATGTATTTAATCTCTTTTCTTGATAAAATACTAAGGCATCGAAGTCGAAACATAATCATTTTTTAAAAAACAGTGTTTGTCTCACAAATATGGCGAAAACCTATGATTGCCTCACAGAGGACCAGTCAGTCCATACAAGCATTCTAAGGAATGCTTTAAGACGCAAGTTTTTTTTTGTAAATAATTGCCTAAAGTATTTAAAAGTTTGCTCAGAAGCTATGAGCCCCAAACCGGCCTTGGCCCTCACGTTATTTTAAAAGTGCAAGCCTCTTAAAAATTTGTATTTATTAATTTCGATTCGCACGAAAAACATTTTCAACCGACAGAAATTACCTTGGAAAACGAGTCGGCATATACCATGTATAAATTAAGTAACAAGAATAATGTTAGTGTAACTGTGTCACCACAAGTGTCAAATCGGATCATCCACCAAATGGAAGGGGGAAATCATTCCTGGCACGACAATTGTCAAATTTATGCATGGTTCAGCAACTAACAGATGCTGAGCACCAAGAGGGACGGGGCTAACACAACCATGAAATTAAAAACCATTACTATATCTATCTATTTGTATATATTTCAACAACTTTAGCTTTATTACATACTCTCTAACACCGTAAAATAGGAGAATGGTGATAAATTGTCATGATAATTTGTGTGTGTGTGTGATGGTTTCTTAATGTCCTTTTTTGCATCATTATAAGACAAGACAACATTAGAGATAGGACAACACTTATATTTTTATTATATAAGGAAAAAATTGGAACTGCTGAAGGCAAAAGTCACATTTAGTATTTATGTATATAGATGAATGAAGAAAAAAAAATTTCTGACACCAATTTTAGAGCATTTTTTTAAATATGTAGTAAGAAAAAACCACGACTCTTCTATATTCACAAGTAAAAAAATGTTAAAGAAAATGCAGAATTTTAAATTTTTTTGTAAATGTCTCAAGTATGTATTGTTGTTGGTGTTTGCCATTTTAAATTTCACATTATTGCTCTTGCTGCTATATTAACATTTTTAAAAGTCGCGTTAGAACGAACAAACACAATTGACACAAATATAAAATGTTAAAAGTGTCTCGGTATAATAATTATTATGCTCAGGTAATAATAATAGTGGTAATAATGCGCGAAGCAATAAGAATTCTCCAGGTCAGAAATGACAGGATTATAATAAATAAGGTGTATATAGCAAATTGCCTCGGAGCAGTTTATTGCATTCATTTCTCTCAACAATTTTATTTGTTATTTCTACAAAAACGTCAGGAATGTTGCAAATTCTTTGAAGCGTCTTTGAAAAAATTTAATTTAAATAATAAAAATGTTTTTTTTACCTTTTAAATCAGTCCGGGAAAGCGTAGAATTAGACCGGGCCAATAACTTGGGCCGTATATGGGTCGGTTGAACAAACGTTTTAGCTTGAAACGTCGTAACGTCTGCGTTATTATTATTATTATACCTTCTTTCAACTTCCATATAACCATTTATTTTGCCGCAACAACCACGTTCACTCGAATAAAAATTATTATTATTTTTCGTGGGCTTTTGACAGTCACCATAAAAATAATTTTGACATGGATTACGAGTTGATGGATCGGTAGCTCCTTGATTACGGAATTGGGAATAACACTTTGCGTTGGCCGATGTCGCTGATGATACTTTATTGATACGCGCGTATATATTGTTGGCGCAATGAGGATCCGTGCACGGCGGGTCTTCAACCAACAAAATCATATTTTTTTGGTAGATACAAATATTAAGCGACTTTTAGGAAATTTATTTTTTTTTTATAAAAAGAAAATGTTAAAAAATTCCAAAAAATGATTTGTATATATAAATTTCAAGGTTTTTAAGGGCTCTATCTATGATAATTATTTAGGTGGACAGACACATTTGGGGAGTCTGGCAATATGTCCTTAAATCACGATGAAGACGCGATTCAAGAAGACTAACGAGAAGACAAGATGGGCGTTTTTTTTTGTTAAAAAATACAAGTTTTAAAAGTTGGAAACAACAAAACAAAATATCTTCGAAACCCGAAAGTATATATAATGACAAAATAGTTGTTGTTGGAGACAAGTTCAAAATTATAAGATTATTGTATTGGTGTAAAATGTAACGTGTGATCGTGAAATATATTCGAGAAGCTCAAAACAAGTTCAAAATAAAAATAAGTTTTTAAGTTGGTAAGAACAAAATTTAAGAATAAGAACTGTCTGCTTGACACGAGATCAGAATTAGAAATATACAAAAAGGTGTTTGATTAGACGACATGTGTTACTTACAAAAAATATGTAAGAACTTGGTGTTAAGGAGATTTAACATATTGTCAAAAAGGTCTGTCATATCTTCATAATAATCAGAACAAGTGAAATTGTTGCGCAAATATTTGTTGTAAGATTCCTAAAAATCTCTGACAAAAAAATATTATTTAGGAGAATATAAAGATTTTTTTAAGGAAATAAATGACATAATCTTAAATTATTAAATGAGTTAACAACGACGTCGCCCCTGATATGATCAATCATCTCAATTCGAAAAAGTTAAACTTTACCTTTTCTAAAGCTCACAAATGTAGAACGACTAACTTAGTATTGGCGTAAAAATATAAAATAAAAATTTTGATGATGATGATGATAACATTTCATTGTCTTTACAGATTTAATTATTGACAAGTGTGCCAGATGGCATGTGTCTCGAATCAAGAAAAACTTTCTTAAACTTTTAGTTTTTACTTGACTTAAAACATTTCTTTTAAAGGGAGGAGAGAGAGTTTACCTGAATACAAAAAAAATGTTTGGAAAGGCCCCCTGTAGTGTTGTTGTGTTGTCTTTAATTTATACAAATTATTTTACATTTTAGATGAGATTTCATATCTAAATACCTTTACCAAAAATATGGGACATATGTTTAAATTATTTTTTATTTTATTAATTTTTCTGCCCCCTTCCCCCTTTACTAAATATTAGAAAATATATCAGGTGGCCTTATCGTATTTTTTAGGTGCGCACATAATTTTTTTTAGGATCTCGTCAATATAATACAAAGTTTCGGCAGGTGTGTGTACTAAGTATGTAAAAAAAAAAGACAAGAATACAGGTAAGAATAAATTTTTTGGGGAGTAAAATTTATGACTACTTTTTTGTTTTGTATATATATGTATACTAAATATTTGCATTCCTTAAAATGTGACATAAATTAATATGCCATTTTTTTTAAGATTGAAAATGTTTATTTTCATATGTAATATGATTTTTCGTGTTTGAATTTCTACAACAAATAATGAATGTACTCATTTTCTTTAGATTCAAAGCGAGATGCCACGCTGAATGAAGGGCCTATTAAATTAAATTAAATGGGAATTTAGATTTTTATTGGACATATATACTAAATTTACTAATAAATATAAATCGAAAAAATATTCAATTTATCTTTATCAATTTATCACTTTAAATACTTTTTTTAATTAATATATAACAAACAATAAATTTTATAAAAATTTTATATTTTGACGTTTGATGCGATAAATATAATGTTTCTGTAATTTTTAAGATTTAAGTAAACTTAGAGGTGAACAGGTGTGCGCCTAAACTAGACTAGAGATGCCCAAATTAATTATAGGTTCATATTTTTATGTAGAATTATTCAATAACAATGGCGAATGTTTTAGGAGGAGTCTTGAAGACCAACTAAAATGATAGGCGCCAGGATTCGACAATATTTATTATACTATTTGTTACACTAATTTTGGGGACATGCAATTAATTCGGTTAGTATTAATAGGTCCGTTGAGCACAGGTAGTAGAATAGCCCCGATATGATCAGTGATTCAACCTTTGCATTGAAAGTTACATTTAAGGCTATAAATAATCACTACATATTTTCCACATTGTTATCGTATCATCAGCCAACTTAAGCTTTTTTTGGAATTTAAAATTTATTTTGATATAAATACCAAGTGTGATAATACCAATTAGGAAAAATCAGTGTATTCAAGATATATGTATTTAGTAAAAGTTTGAATACAGGTTATTCGAGATCTTTATCTGTGCTTCTAGTATAATCCTATAAAATGTCATAAAAGAGATTTTTCAGCTGTAACAAGTTTAATCTCAAAGCACGCCTGTTTTATTAATGGCGCGTCGTCCTAAGCCATAATTTGATTTATAAAAATTTTAGAATTTTTATGTCACTAAGTTTTTTTTTGTGTTTAAAACTATCATTAGCACATTTTTATTGTATGTAGGACGTTTAAATAAAAAAAATTTATTTTAATTTAAAAAAATAAATCGACACAAGACGCACTTAATTTTTAAGTGAAAAGAGACAAAATCTCGATGGGTATGTCCTCTTTGATAGGGAAAAGGTTTTGGGAGAACTATACCTGTATGTTTTTTTCCTAAATATGTTCGATTTGTTTTTCATTTTATTCTAAAAAACGCACTCAGGTGCATTATTTAAAGATGTTTACACCCAAAATTAACGAGTGAATCGGCCCTTTAGTAACTCTTTGCGCAAGTATTTAACCAAGTTTTAACAGAGTTTGAAGTTTTGGAGCTTGAAAAGTACATGAGCTCATAGTTGGCCATAAATATAGTATATTTTTTATATGTAAATTATACTTTAAATACCCGTGACTCTCACCTGGTTTACGGCACTATGTCTTTTAATCAAACTTCCATGATTTTATAGTTTTTAAATTTGTAAAAAAAAGAATGTTAAAAGATTTTTACATTATTTTGCACCTAGAGTGTTATTAAACATTTCTGAGTACGTTTTAATCCTAATACAATGAGAGGCCCAATAGTTAATATAATTCCTCTAAAAATCTAATAACCATTCGTTTCTATCGATCAAAGATTATGAAAGGGCAAATTGAGATCATTCGATTATTTTTTAGAGTACACGTACATATCTTACATGTTTTGAACAAATCTAGAGTTTGAACCACGCTTTTCGCTTATTTAAATATTGTTGCATTTAGCACATAATTGATACTTTGTTGTTGCGTTTTGCAAAGCTTTCCATTGCCTGCCTTCTACGAAATGGCCAAAAAGTCATCTCCGCTAAAACGACAAGCCATATTTTCATGTTTGCTTAGTGCTTTTTTCACCAGCCTTGAGCAGGTCCTATCCGCGATTACTTTTATTATGGTCCAACTAGATGCGACACGAACAAAATTTTTATAAGTCCATTATAGCCCGTCCAAACCAAAATATGTTTTGGTCCGATCTGACCCGAAACATGGTGCGAGTTTTTAAATTAAATACTCAATCAAGAATTTATTTGTTTTTTTTTGAGTATATGTTAATTTATATCGCGATTTTGCAATAATGACTTATTCTCAAATTTTGTTTGGAACTTTGTACACGTACAAATCTCATTATAAATATACGGCTTTTCCTTAATGGCTGACCAAACTCATAAAAATTTTAGGGCACAAAAATTTACATTTTTTTTTGATGATTTTGGCCCTATATTCTGTCTAAACATGTCGAAATTCAAATATCAAATGTTAAAATTTGTTGTTACTTAATTTTTGAAGGTTTTCTTTGTTAATTTGTGTACTAAATGGGTAAAATTAAGAATACAAATTGCAACATTAAATCTGGAACATTTAGCACATTTTCTACTAAAAAAATCTAATTCGTTTTTAGAATGGCCGAGTTTTAAGTGAAAAGACATTTCTTACCAAATTTAAAACTTTAAAGCAAAATATAACGGAAGTTTGAAGAGTTTTTAAAAAAAAATGGGAAATTGGTTTGCAAGTAATATTTAAAGAACTCTCATAATCAAAATAAAAATAATTTTATTATTCTTAATTTAACTAAAAATCTTATTAGTGTCATCCATTTTTAAATAAAATTTTGTATTTTGAAGAAAATTCATTATAGTTTAAAACTAGGCGTAATCATTTTTATACGACGATTTCAAATAAATGGGTAAGTTAATTTTTAGTTTTGGTCGCACTTATAAATTGCAGGCCCGATTCTAACTTTTTCTCCTTTTAGGGGGCTAAAAAAACTCCTGGGGGATGATAAAGACCCTTCGGCGGCAAAAAGACTGTCTACCTTCGGTCTGGCAAAAAATATACAAAAATAGAATCCCTGTTCAAAATTTTTTAACAAAATTAATATTAATTGTAACAAAAAAATGCTAATTTTAAAGTAACTTTAAAATTAAAGAAAGAGCTTTATAAATTGAATTATGTGAATTAGGCAAAGTAATTGTTTTCTATCTAAAATCAGTTGCTTAAAACAGACCTATGAGATTGTGAATTAATTGTAAGTATAATTTTATCATTTGGCATCATTGCGCATGAAAATTAAAAATATGATATATATTAATAATAAAATATGAATTATATAAAACTTTAGATTTTAGAAAATGAAAAGTAAAATAAGATTGATTATCATTAGAAAAAAAAATGTATAAGTATGCTAATTTGGAAGAATATCCTTTCAAAACACAATGGTTATATACAACTAGTTATTAATTCTAGGGCAAAAAAATTAAATAAAACATGGACATAAACGTTGAATGCGTTTCTTAAACAAAACATCAATCATGTTAAAATAGTGAGCAAAAATTAGATGATTATGAGCAATGTACTGTATTGATCAAACCATTTTATCTTAGAGGATTTTCAAATTAAATTACAATATTCATCAAATTCAAACCCCTAGTTAGTCATCTTTTTAGAAAATGCTAAAAAAAACCAAATCACCTTTAAACACAACACTAATTGACAGCCGTTATTATCCTTATTAAAGAAGAAAAGGCCTCACAACTCGACGTTGAATTGCCAATTAACAAACTTAGAAAAATGTTAAATAAATTATAAAACCGATCATATGTAATCACGTATAAAAGTTTAACACGAAATAAATAGTATCATTCTTTGTAATTATTAAGTTTCATATTAAAAAAAATTTTGCTACGTCCATTACTTTAGATAATGAATTAAAGTTACAATATTACTTATTTTTAAAAAAGAGTTTTAAATTTATTTATATTTAAAATAAACGGTTAATCAATTTGTAAAAAGGGCATCTAAAGATTTGGTAAACAACTATTACCGGAAAAAAATCTATTAACAAAATATAAATAAATCAAGCAATATTAAAGAGAAATACTTTTTACTTTCATCATTAATATTCTAAAATATTTGTCGAACTGTATGAGTACAAAAAAATAGGTATATCAGAAAAAGATTTAGTTGCAGTTAAAAGAAATTAATATTTAAATCTATTTTTAAGGTCCTTTCAGAAGATAAATAAATATGTGAGGTCCGGTTTGGCCCGATTATGTCATGTTTTAATCATACCCGGTTCAAATTTCAGGTCCCGGTAACACAAGTTTGCGCTCTCTCCTTCTTGTAACTTCCCCAAAATTTGTGAAACAATTCAGCTTGAGAATTATAGCTGACATAGTAATATTTTATATATTCCTATTGCCATGACCATTCCATTTTTTTGGTTTACTCTTAATCAATCACCGGTCTGTATTTCATATATGCACGCAATGTCGAAATCCATATCATTAAAATGGTATGTAAGTTCCTCAATTAAAATGCCCAAGGTCAAACGATTGAAGCATATTGTGGTTTTGGTCTACGTATTATAATTCCCTGTTCTAATTTATTATTACGAATCATTACATATTTTTAAATGTATTAACTTGTATTATTCAACCAATGTTTAAATTTAAAAGAAAATTTTTTCAAATTAGTTTTAGTTTCGAAATAATGTTAATAACATTTTTTGTTTCCGTAATTGCAACGGAACTAAAGAGTCAAGTAAACGGTCTTCTGTCCCAAATAATTTTGTAATCCCTGAATTTATGTAAAGAGGAAACCTTAACAATTGTATACATAATATTCCTTAAATCTAGACGAAGTGTGTAAAATAAACAAAAATATAGATATTTAGAAACTGGCCAGGTTTAATATTCATATATGATCGCCAATACGCAATCGGCAAATATCGTGCCACCGCCTTAAAGTTGTGGTGACCTTAAAGATCAACTGTTTCACTTCATACAAAATATACGTCCCATTGTGTGCAATCAGTTTTTCAATGTTTGCCAAATCTATTTCCATCTGAAAGATATGTTTTGTAAGAGGTCTTAGTTGAGATAGTGTAAGTCATAGCTAGCGTGTCAAAGACAAAAAAGAAATCTATCTATCAACAAGATCAAAAGTTATGGATGAGGCTTAAATTTATTTTATCAGGTATGTTTGATGTCGAGTTAAATTTTTTTGTTGAATTTATAAAAAACTTTTATTTTAGGTAAAATATTTTTAGTGGGAAATATTAGGATTGACAACTGTTTGTAAAAATGCGTTTAATCAAATAATTTAAAAATTTAAAATATTTTTTGAAAAAAAAATTCAACATTAAACGCGCCTGAAATATTTTATTTCGGTATCGCTTCGACGTTTTATTTTGGTAATGGATGATAAATTCATTGTTATCGTCTAAATTATAATGTATTTTTCTTTTTTTCCATGTTCAGAACTTTTAATAGCGTTGTAATTTTGTTTTAACCTACTTTACACAAGAAATTAAAATATAATATATATTTTAATTTGAAAAACACTTTTAGCCAAACTGCAAAAATATTATATATTTAATTGTGTCTAGATGAAAAATTTAATTCGGTCTATGAGCCCGTCAACTTAACTATCTATGTGCTAAGAGCCGAGCCTGATAATTTTGGCCTTTGAGAATTACTTTTTTGAGACCAGTAAAAAATATCGGGCCTCTACAATTAAATTTGATCCAAAATTTTACTTATCAAGAGCTATGTTGCTTTGTTCTCATCAATGAAATGTTTTTTATAATCTCCTTAAAAATTTTACAGAGGGTTTTATAGCAAAGAAATAATAGCCCTTTTGGTAAACTATCTATAAGCAGATTCATATCGATTTTCGCAATATTTTTAAAGTCTCTATAAGCCACAAGTCAGTATAAGTCAAACTCCTACTTTGTGCCTTAGATAAATACAATGCGCCTAAAACTTTGTTAACAGTGACAAAAGTTGGTGTGGGCGTTATATGGCAACAGTGTTTAATTTTTAAGCTTCTCAAAAAAAAACATGTAACTTTTCAAAAATATCTTTCAACTGTTGTTAAGGTCAGATAAAATAGAACCTAAAATGTCAACACTAGGGCAGATATCTTTAAATTAACATTGAAAATATTAACATTGATTTTCTTTTCTTTTTAATTTAACGCAATAAAATTTATACTTATTTAGGCACTTCGTAAAAAAAAATATCTAAATTCTCCGAATTGCAAAAAAGACGGTACCAATCAATTCTACACCTTGAGCTGAACATAATCTGAAAATACAGTTTTTGCATTTTCTTATACCCCAAACAAATTTAAATAAATATTAATAACGAAAAATTATACCTGCTTTTTCAAAATTTGCAGCAATTAACAATGAATGAATATAATGTTATATTAAAATGAGATCTAGCGTTTATAAATTATTGGCAATTTATAAAGATTATTTCCAAAACTATTAGATTTTTATTTAAGGCTATATTAATGCATACTCTAACGTGCAAATTCACCGTGCACCTTTATTTATTAAAAATCATTAGATTTGTTTTACACAAAACTCTGAATCCATAAAATATAAATGTAAGTTGCATGAAACAATTCCACATAAAAAACTAAAAAAACGTTTTTTATAGCTATAATATCGGCAGTTAACTCTGTCCAAATTAGGTTCAAACTGGACCATGGTATTTTGGCCTTGTAAACAAGTCATTTTTTTTGCGGGTTTTTTATTTTTGAGCGAACCCGACGCGGCTTGACCTAAAAATACAAATACGGCCCTGAAATTGTATAATGCAAGCTACAAATTCTTTTCAATAAAATTATCAATTAAACGGAGTATGTTGTTATTCGAAGATTAACTAACCATTTCAGGTAATTAAGCTCAAAGCAATAAAGCAATGAGATTGAAAAAAATGAGCCTAACTCAAGATCCTTTTAACTAATTTAGGCTCGGGCCCTTTTTTTATCTTGCTCATTCCGACTTCCAAACGGACCGGCATCAATTCGGTCTGACTTTCAGGGTCCTGATTAGTCCAAATAAACTAAACAGAAAATACATACGTATAAATACTTGTTTATCAGTATTTAAAATATAAAACAAAATAGACGACTATTTTGAAATTTTTTTTTGAGAGCATCCTCTTAAACTCAATTACTCAAGCTAAAATGTGCTCCTCTCCTCATTTCAGTGCCAGTTCAATCATCATTTACCAGTCTCTAAGTAAGTTTTAAATCAAAATTTGGGCGAATATTGATTTTTTCTTCTTCCCTAAACACTGCCCCTAACTGACCCCCTCCCTCCTTTCCCTAATAATAATTATATTTGTTCAGTGTTGCCAGACTAATTTTCGGGCCTGATTTATAAATTGATTCCCATGAAAAGGGAAAATGGGAAAAATCTGGGGGAAAAATAGTTCACAATAAACACAACAGCTATTAAATGTACGCGTCTCTCATTTATCCCAAATTTTATTAGAGTCGCGTAGCCAAAGTGGCAACGTGCTATACATTAAATGCATTTTAGAGACATTACATCAAAACCCAAAACAAATTTATGTAAATTTAATAAATGCTACAATCCCACCTATTCCTGCCTCTTTTTAATATATATTTCAAAGAGATTTTTTTTGTAGCCCAAAATTTGAGGGTAGAAAAAGCTAGGACACACCAAAACACACACTTAAAGGACGCGTTCAAATTTAAGTAATTTTTTTTTTTAAAATGTTGTTACAAAAAAAATAATTTTCTTATGCCAATTAAGAGGATCGACAAATAATTGCAAAAATTGCGTTTTGTTATAAATAATAATGTATAAAATTTTAAAATTAAGAACAAAAAATAACCTAACTTTAATAGTGCCCAAAACTGCAATCGTGTTCTTGTTATACACCCTTACTTAAAGTTCATTTTTAAGACCTCAAGTTGTTACAATAATTGATTTTTTACTTAAGGGTGCCTGCCTTCAGACTTCATTCATTTTTTAGAAAAATTTTGAAAATTAAATATAATTTTTTTTTCGAAATTTCTTTTTATATCAGATAAAGTATTTAATGCTATGCTAATATAAAAGATTGGCGACTTTTTGTTAAAATGCGTTTTCTGTCGAAAAGAAAAAATACCAATATTTTTAAAATTTCTAAAATTTTTTGAAAAATTGAATCAAATCTGCGTGCCCTAAAAAAGCCAAAAAAATTGAATAGCATGTCATTTTGCCTTAAGTTAAGTGAATATCGGTTATTGGGACAAATGTAGGTCATAAAATCACTACTTAAATGTTATAAATATCTCAACTTTTTAGGTTTAGGTCAAATAAACATTATTAATTATATTGAGATAATAAATTTTTTTCACTTTAATTCTGTAAAAAGAACCCTGTTTTTATTTAGTTCATTATTTAAATATTTTTATATAAGTGGTTTTTTTAAATGTTCACAAAAATTAGACTTGGTCATGAAAAATAATATTTTATTGATTCGCTAGCAATTGTGAACCAAATAACATTTTTAATTACAGTGAGAAAACTAGCGTTAATAAACATAATTTGGGAATATATATAAAAAAATTATCGTTTCAAGCTGTAATTTGCATATATTTACATTTAATATATAAATATATTAATAAATATGCAAATTTGCATTAGTACACTGTTGTTGTAGTGTAATTTTTTGCACTCCGTTTAATTCTGAAAAAGATTTCATAATTGATTTATAATTGTGTGCTTATTAGAATTAGTAATTAAAATTAATCAAAATATTAGACAATGTTAAAAACGTTGATACTGAAATATTTATTGAGGCAGCCTGGAGCTACATGTTGGAGACGTTTTTATAAGTATATTGTACGATTTTGAATTTCACAGCTCGACAATTTTGAGAGTTACCTAACTTTAGAGACGAGACCTATCATCATCGGGATATTTAAATCCTTTTAATGTTTTTTATATCAAACTTTGTAAGCCAGCTACAAACTCGAAAATTTTTGAAAACGAAAAAATATTGAGAAAAAATTATTTATGTAAAACAGCTAAATTGTTAAATTCAGACTTCAAAAATATTTTTATTTCAAAACCTATGAAATATTAAGTCCTATTTATGATGTGGTGCCAAATATGTATAACCTAAAGGTTGATTTAAGAGCTTGATTTAATTAAAATTTTTATTTCTAATTATTTGAGATGAAAAATAGAAATTACAGATAATTTCAAAAACTTTTTTTAATATTTTTTATTATCGAGGTCGCAAACACAGTTTAGCCGAGTTCTGAACACGTTTCCAAAAACGGAAAAAAATATATAAAACATCGTATAGATTATTTTAATACAGTGTCATTCCGTAATTATGCATTATTTTTTTATCGACCAGTGCTAGTTTTTAAATTAATGATCTGTAAAAAATAATATAGCCTGGCCAAATAATTTTATCTTACTTATTACTTAGCTAATTTAAATACTGATTAAAATAGAAACTCATTGGTAAAGGGTATTATTCTCAAATAAAAGTTTATATTGGGCTGTGTGGGCGGTTATAATCCGACCCGGGCCAGACCCGCCCGAACCTGCAAATCGGCTTGTGATATTTAGTTTTTTATTTTAGGCCCCGCCCGGCCCATTTAAAAAGGCTCGTATATTTTATATTACACGCTATACATTTTTAACTGAATTAATAATTAAATTCAGAGTATAGAAGTTATATACCCCTAATCGTATGATGATAAAGATATCACTTTTAGTTATTGCTAACATTGGCTTACAAAAAGTCAAAATTAAATACAAAAAACCATTTCGGCATTATTCTACTTTCTGATTAATTTCGGGCCTGTTTTTTGGGCGGGTTGGCACCGGGCAGGCTTTCGGGTCCCGAATTTGATCGCTAATTTGAAGATACATATGAAGCCTGTTATATAAAATATTCGGGTCGTATTTGCAATTTTTCCGACCCAAGCTGACCGGCTGGGACGGGCCAGGCCAGATTATTATAATTCGGTTAGAATAATATAGAAAATTATTTAGTAATAATTCATTAATTAATCTTGTATTAATAATTTATTTTTAAATATTATTCGCTTCGACAAAATCATTTTTTTTTTTTTAATTTGATTTCATTTCATTGAATGCTAGGGCGAGAAAATTGTAACGCGAATGCTACAATGGGGTCCATATTGACCCCAATTTTAAACCTCTATAACTTTAATAATTTTTTAGCTATGAACCTTATTTTTTTATTATTTTGACGAAATAATACGTGCTCTTTAATTATAAACTAACATAAGGTAATAAATGTACATCGAAAATTTTAATTTACTCTAAGTAGAAAAAAAAATAAAAAATGGGAATTTTTCACATTTCTTTATTCTATGCAATAAATCTTGTAAAAAACTAAATTTATCAATATCATTAATTGAATCCTATTTTTGGTCTTAATATTCTAAAAAAGTTTTATAAAAAGTATTATAAAATTAAAAATTATTTTTGGCCTTTTCTCACCTTAAAAACAAGAATTATCATATAGAAAAAAATTAATTCATTATTATACAATACAATCATTACACTTAAAAAGTAAAACTATTACGAAAAAAACTAAAAAATAAAGTTGCAATTTATTAATTTAAATTTTCTTTGAGGCCATATCATATTCAACATTGAATTTGACCAGGTGGGGTCCATACGGACCCCCATAGAGTTTCTAATTTCTAAACAAATTTTGTCATAAGATTTAGACCAGATTTTATTTAGTATTGTTTATTATATATCTTAAAAAAGGGCGATTTGGCCAATAATATATAAAATTTTGATATTTAAAAAATGTGCTGGGGTCCATATCGACAGTGATTGCGGGTTGAGGGGACGTTTTAAAATATACTTGTGTTTTTTACAAATAGTATTTTACTATGTTATTAAAATGCGTCATTTAATAGTTCTATAATTTTGTTATATATTTAAGTTTAAAAAAGGAGTAGTGAACAAATTATTTCTTAATAATTACTAGAATATGTAACCCGGCTTCGCCCGGGATATCCCTTTATTAATAAATTTTAATATATTTTTGACAAAGTGGAACAAAGATAATTGCAAATTAGTTAAATTAATGAGATAAGAAAGATGAGATACATAAAATTATAGCAAGCAATTTAAGAATACAGTTGAAAAATAATTTGTCAAAGGAAAAAAATGTTATTATTTGGGTATAAATATCAAAAATATTTTTTAAATGAATAGGATTATATCTAATATTCAAAATTTTAAATAAAATATCTTGAAAACACTCCTGTTTTAATTTTTTTTGTAAATTTTTAGTTATATCTTAAAATGAAAATCATACCTATAATATGCAGTAAATGGGCCAAATTTACAATAAAAAGTGTATACTAAAAAACATCAATATCAAACTGAAAAAAATTCTATGAATAATTAAATATAATTTTAAAAATATTTATTATATAAAAAGGATAATGTGTAAAATTTTAGTTATTTCCAGTAGTTTTGCTTTAATGAAGATGAAAGATGGAAATAAAAATTACAATAATTTATATTTTCTGACAAAAAGTTAAATATACAATAATTTTAAGTGCTATTTATAATGTTTATCACAAATTATTTGCTATATAGCATCAAAAATATTTAATCAAAAAAAAACTAAATGCAGAGATAGCTTTAAATTTAAGATTAACTACTTTATAAAAATAGAAAGGTAAGAATGTACCTGGCCAGACATTGGTGACAATGGATAAATATTTCATTCTAAAAAAAATAATAGATATGAATTGGTCATTTCTGGACTTTCAAACGTTAATATCCTAAAAAACTATAAGCGAGCGACATTTTTAATAGAAATTTCGGGATTTTCAAGGCAATATTGACCTAGAAAAACTCTTTTTAACGACTTTGGTCTGGGGTCGTTGTATTAGGAATTAGTCTATAATTTAAAATTGGTTGGGTCTATCTAACATACGAAATTTAGAAATCATATGGTATTTGAAATTTAAATTATAAAATATTAAAATATAAAACTATAATTATTATAAAAGATAATAGTGATAAACATGTTAAATAAAAAGAATATTTATTACCGTTAATTATATTTCTTGGCTATTATAGTGAAATTTCTTATAATGTGCGTTTTATGTACCTTTCGGTACCTGATGCATAACTCGGCTCCTATATACTCTAAGAGGCTAAAATATGCATCGAATTTCAAGTAAACATTCTTAAATAAGCTATTAAAATTTGAATGTATTTTATAGTCAAAGTTTTGAAATAATAGAACTCGAGTAAAAAAACCCAATTTTTTTGAAAAGTTTTAAAATATCGTATCTTAATAATGGAAGTAGCTAGAGGTCTGAAATTTTTCACGTGCATTAATAGGATAATACTTAATATGGAGTAAAAATTTCAAAAATATTTTTTAATTATTTTGGGCGTAAAACGTTTTTTTTGTTTTAATTAAGAAATTTGCACACCTCGTGGATAAAAACAAAAAATTTGCCATCCCAGACACCTTTTACACAAACGATTTTTTTCGTCGATTTTGAACGGTAATCACTAATACTCAAAAATTTTATTTCTAATAATAAACATAACGGAAGTAGCTAGAGGTCTGAAATTTCTCATGTGCATTAATAGGGATATACTTGATATAGAGTAAAAATTTCAAAAATATTTTCCAATTATTTTGGTCGTAAAACGTTTTTTTATTTTAATAAAAAAATATGCACAATTCGTGGATAAAAACTAAAAATTGGCATTCCCAGACACATTTTACACAAACGATTTTTTTTTCGTCGATTTTGAACAATAATCACCAAAACTCGGGATTTTCATTTTTAATAATATAGGATAACGAACGGAAGTAGCTAGAGGTCTGAAATTTTTCACGTGCATTAATAGGGATGTACTTGATATAGAGTGAAAATTTCAAAAATATTTTCCAATTATTTTGGTCGTAAAACGTTTTTTTCGTTTTACTAAAAAAATATGCACACCTCGTAGATAAAAACAAAAAATTTGCCATCTCACACACCTTTTACACAAACGATTTTTTTTTCGTAGATTTTGAACGGTAAACAAAAAACCTCGAAAATTTCATTTTTAATAATATAGATAATAAACAAAACTAGTAATTAAAATTGGGTCTAAGTGTAAAAAGAAAATTTGTTTAGAAATAAGAAATTCTATTGGGGTCCGCCCATATTCTTAATTTCACTGTTGGAAACCATGATGTTGCCTTAATGTAAATTTAAACTAAAAAAATTGCCACCTTATATACTAGGTATTTTTTTAAATGGTAAGTATATAAAATATTTGTATTGTATAATAATAGTAGACTTATTATTTTTTTTATAAAATGTCTAGTTTTAAGGTGAATATTAGCTAAAAATAATTATTTATTTCCACATATTTTTTTCATGAATTTTTTTAATGTTCTACTAGACCTAAAAACACTAATTGATCAATAAAATTGATGAATTTATTTAATGACAAGATTTATCTAGAGGAATATAGAAAAATAAAAAATTCTCCTTTTTTAAATTTTTTTTTTACTTTGTGTTAAATAAAATTTACGATTTACATTAATAATAACTTATATTAGTGATTAAAACACGCATGTATCTTTGGGCTCTTATAGACCCCACTATAGTATTCGCCTTACAAATTTTTCACCCTACCATTCGCGGGTTTATCATTATCATGCATACAAACATTTTATATACTTAATAAGTGAAACTATTTCAAAAAACTATTTAAAAAAACTAAAAAATAAGGTTGCAAATATTTATGTTTAAATTTACATTAGGCAACAACATGGGTGTCAACATTGAAATTGGCAGTGTGGGGTTCATATACGGCAAATAAATGCACATACTAAATATTTTTACTGATATTACATCTATCCATTCGGTTTGGATTATACTCAAAAATTTTATTTCTAATAATAAACATAACGGAAGTAGCTAGAGGTCTGAAATTTCTCATGTGCATTAATAGGGATATACTTGATATAGAGTAAAAATTTCAAAAATATTTTCCAATTATTTTGGTCGTAAAACGTTTTTTTATTTTAATAAAAAAATATGCACAATTCGTGGATAAAAACTAAAAATTGGCATTCCCAGACACATTTTACACAAACGATTTTTTTTTCGTCGATTTTGAACAATAATCACCAAAACTCGGGATTTTCATTTTTAATAATATAGGATAACGAACGGAAGTAGCTAGAGGTCTGAAATTTTTCACGTGCATTAATAGGGATGTACTTGATATAGAGTAAAAATTTCAAAAATATTTTCCAATTATTTTGGTCGTAAAACGTTTTTTTTTGTTTTAATAAAAAAATATGCACACCTCGTGGATAAAAACAAAAAATTTGCCATCTCAGACACCTTTTACACAAACGATTTTTTTTTCGTGGATTTTGAACGGTAAACAAAAAACCTCGAAAATTTCAGTTTTAATAATATAGATTATATACAAACTTTTTTAATAATTATGTAAATACATGGCAATACTCTACATCACCATATTATTAAAATAATTTGTTTTGGGTGTGAAAGCATTTCTTAGGAGTGCCAATAGGCCACGAACCTAGCCAGGATAGTATTGCTATTGAACATCTTAGTTTTAAGATGTATCACCAAAATCAAAACTTGAATTATAGAATTCTATCTTAATTTAATGTCAAATGCTCCTACCCTTTCCTATGCACTGTGAAGAAGCAGGGTACAATATACAATAAAAATGTAATAGAAAATCTTATTTTCCGACGAAGAGAACGGGTGAGCCGATTTTCTCTATGTAAAGTTTAATCAAAATAACATGCCAATGTGAAACTAGCCATCGACTAAAAAATACTCTAAGGCAAATTAGAGGAAGTTATCTGTAAATCAAATTTTTGCCATAATAGCCACCTATTAATCATCGCCTCAGTTATATTTACAGTTAATTAACCGTTGTTTATTATTTATTAAACATGTTTAAAACCCCCTAGTGCTTTTTATAAGGTAAAATTTAATCCGCGTCTAAAACTATGCCCAAAATCAAAAACAAATTTTGCCTAAATAATAAGATTTCTAAATTGAGGAATGATCCTCGTTGTATCTAGGCTTGTTTTGCAAAAACAACGCTATAATTTATTTTTTTTTTGGGGCACCCATTTAATTATGATATGCACCTAATATAAAATATATATTTTAAATCACGGTCATTTTCCTGTCAATTTTTATATTAAAAGATCCTCTAATTATGTAAATAAAAATTTTGAAAAAATTTTATGTTTAATTTGTCTAAATGTGTTATTTATTAGGCAATGCCACCTTATTTTAATACATTAGCCTAGATATATCCTTCAATGCAAAAACAAAAAACTTAAAATATTTTTTAAAAATTCTTTTACAATGGCCCGTAACAGCCACATATTAAAGATTGCGACAATGCAATACCAAAAAGTGGGCTGCGGGTAAAATTTTAATGATTTATTATTTAACTATAAAATAATTAATTTCTCAAAAATATTGCTTTTTTAAATTCTGCTTGTCCGCAAAACATTTACAATGTCATTTAGGTATGTTATTTAATAAAGCTTAAACCCAAATTAATTTATATATATTATGTTTAAAATTTTAAATGTAATAAAATTAGTAATTTGAGGTTTTTTAGCTAAATATATTAAAAATATTTTTTTGTTATCACTTGCAAATCTTTATAAACATAAAACCTAAAAATCTTTTACCTATTAAAAACAAAAATTAAAATTTTAGTTTACTTTAATTATATCTAGTTCTATGAGGTCTTTTAATAAATTAAAATAATGCATAAACAGATATAGTAAATAAACCAAAATAAACATAAATGTTTTACATAAACTTAACTTATAGCAGAGAACTTATTTGCTTATAAATTACAAGTGCATTTTACGATTTCTCATTGATCGCGGATTAGAGGCTACGCATTCGATTAACATTAATATGGCTATAAAAAAATATTTTTCAATTTTTAGTTGAACATATCATTTAACAGACAAATTAGATCAATTTTTAATTTTTGATGTTAGCTATTAAATTTTTATATTTTGATTTTTTTTTACAATTTTGAAATTACGATTAGCCACACCCAATTCAAAATGTTCGGTACGCCAAACTCAGCTGTTTTTTAGCGTGCTCTGTTTTGTTTATTTTATGGCAACCTCGTTTTATTTTGGCGAAGCTATAACTTGCCATTCTTGGAATGAACAACGCGATCAAATTGCATTAAGTCTCAACAATAATTTTGTCAATATATATGGTTATTCTGGAAAAAGTTGGGAACTAATAGACACCTTGGAGGAGCATGAATTGAGAGTTACCTCGATTGATTGGTGCCCAATATCGAATAAAATTGTGACATGTGGAGAAGATAGGAATGCTTACGTATGGACATGGTATGAAGAAGGTTGGAAGCCAACATTAGTTCTTTTAAGGATAAATCGAGCTGCAGTTTGTGTCAGATGGTCACCAAAAGGTAAATTTAATAACTTATTCCTTTTTTTATTTTGTAAATTTTGTTTCTCATAGTTTATCTGTATAATGTTATTTAGGTAATAAATTTGCAGTAGGTAGTAGTGCAAAACTTATTGCTATTTGCCATTTTGATGAAGAAAATGATTGGTGGGTAAGTAAGCACATCAAGAAAAACATTAAATCTACCGTTACTTGCTTGGATTGGCATCCCAATAATATGTTAATTGCTGCAGGGTCTACAGATTTTAAAGTTAGGTAAAATATAATTATATTATAATCTTAGAATTTATTCAGCATTTATACCTGAAATTGACATAGATTTTCCTGAAAAATTTGGGCAACTTTTAGGAGAATATACTAATGAATATGGTAATTTGCTATATATAATTAATATGTATTTGGTTTATTAACTAAAAATATGTTTTAAAAGTTAGAGGCAATAGACTATTTTTCATAAATACCTGAAATTAATTTTTAGATTTGATTCCAATTTTAAAAAAAATTTATATTAAAATATATATGCAATGTTTAGGTGGATGGGTGTACAGCTTAAACTTTTCTCCATCTGGAACATATTTGGCATGGAGTTCTCATGATAGTACAATTTCTCTAATATTAACCCCCTTAACTTATACAAATGAACCAAATAGCCAGGAGAATATAATTGTAGAAAAAACCTCACATCTTCCATTTAAATCACTTTACTGGATCAATGAAAAATTGATTTTAGTAGCTGTAAATTTTTTATTTATTTGTTAGTTGCATACTAAATTGTTAAGAATGGTCTTAGGATTATGGTTAATTAGGATTTTTTAAATTGTTTATAAATCAGATGAAGCAAATGGAATAACGTCCCTTTAAAATAAATAACACAACATGCCGGCTCTGGAGGCCAAACCAGCCTTCTAAAATAGTTAATTGGGAAATTGAAAATATTTGAATTTGTCGTTTTGTGTAGATTTTTCTATTTTATGTGTCAAGGAAAACATTTAATGCTAAAAATGAGGTTTTATGATAGCGGCTGATATTAATAATAATATTTTTAATTATAAAGCCATTTTTTTCTTTAATATTTTTAAACAGAGTTTAATTACATATTACATTACATGTTTGTTTAATTGTATTTTGGCTACACATTTTTTATGCACGATTTAATAGGGGTTTGATTGTTGTCCGATGGTATATGTCAATAAATTTGAAGAAAACAAACTTGAATTTCTTTGCAAACTTGGTATAGAAAATGTTTCGGAGAAAACACATCAACAAAGGTACTTATTGACCATAAAAATTTGACAATTTATGTAAAAAATGGAAATTTATGGACTATGATAATTACAAATAAATTGACTGATCTGTAAAATTGTTTATTTTTTGTGCTAAATACGATAAATAAATACTCATGATAGTTAATTTAAAATCTGTTTGTAATCATTTTATATAATATTATAGTTGATTTTATTAACAAATAGAAACATTTCATTTTGTGCAGACTTTATGAATTTTTTAAATTGAATAAAAATTAAATATATATGAGTTTGAAGTTTTTAATTTAATTACAACTCCTAAAATTGGTAATAGTAATATATAGGTCTGAGCGCTTCTAATTGCAAAAAAATTTTTGTTTAAAAGCGCCTTGAGTAGTGTGACGTTTGTAAAAATATGTTTATAAATAAAATAGTGCAATGAGTAAATTTCAAACTATGGATAAACATGCATCTTCTTTGCACGTGGAAACGAGTCTCAATACCCTTCACCAAAATACAATAAAGTTGTCAAAAATAAATTTTTGAATAATTCTTATTTCATTTTAATAATAATTTATTTATTTGTTGTATTATTAATTTTTTCCCTATAAAGTTGTAAAATAATAATTAAATTTTGTTTTGTAATTTTTAAACTTGATTTTTGGATCTAATATTCAATATATTAACATTGATAACACTGGGCAACAAAATTTGGACGACCCTAAGCATCATTTATGGCAACTATGGTTTTTGGTCAAGTTTTTGGCGCTGATCACGAATATGAAATTAGAATTTTAGCCAATGCCTCATATTTTTAGTCATTCGGTGTCAAAGTTGAGATTTTTCAATTTTTGGGGTTTTTGGATTCTATATCATAAAACCTATGGGTAGTAACAAAAGTTTGAAAATATATTTAGATAACGAAAACATTCATTATTAACGTAAGGGGTTTAAATTTTTTTTTATATTTAATTTTTTTTTATTTTTTTATTTTTGTAAAATTAGTGGTTTTTGTCATAAACTCCGTTTTTTGATCCTAAATAACTAGAAAGTAAATTGCTAAAAATTTTATGTAATAACCTTTTTTAGATATGTTTTTTATAAGGAATCTGAATATGCCAATAAATTTTTTGTAGAATTAATAGTAAAAGAAATTTTGTGAATTTTTTTCTAAACTTTGGACGCGGTTTAAAAAAAATTGGAGGCATTGGAAAAAAAACTAAACCCGGGATCGTTATCGCAAGAAAATTCTCTACAAAACCCTTAAAAAATCGTTTATGTTGTTTTTTTTTGTTGTCCAGTGTAATTATTGTGTTTCATTTTTTTATTCTATAAAATTTGCAATTTTATTTTATAGTGAGATTCGGCATGTTATGGGACCTAAATCTAGTACAGAAGTGTTTTCAACCATTGGTATTGACGGTAACATGATTATGTGGGACGTTTCAGTAATTTTATTTTACTAAGCGCCAATATTGAATTAACAAATGCGAAGACAGCTTTTTATAACACAGGTCAACAAATTTTTGAGATGTATGAGCTTACAGGCATCAGACCTGTCATCTTAAATTTTTCAAATCCGTTTACCGTTTTTTCTAATCAATCTTAGTAAGTCAGCTATAAACATCGAAAATTTCTAAAAATATTTTAAAAAAATAAAAAAGAAACAAAAACAAAAAAAATCGAAATTATTTTTGTATTTATAACAGTTAAACTTTTATATTCAATTTGCAAATATATTTTTTCCGATAATAAATGGGATATTTAGGTTGGGGTGCTAAATATTTTGTGTAATCTAAATGTAATATAAGAGCTTGTTATACTTAGAAATTTTATTACTTATTATTTGTATAAAATATAAGTTAGAAGAAATTTTTATAAGAAAAAAAATTCTTGATATTTTTAATATTTTTGAGGTCGCAAAATTTGTTTGGTCAAAAAAAGCCATTTTTTTTGATCTGGACAGATCTAAGGAGCCGAAGGTGGAAGAAACTACGAAAAACGAAAAACATTAATGAGAAAAGGCCATCATGTGGATATATTCTTTTATGATTTCACAAATTTCACTTTTCTGCCATTGATTGTTGACCTGTGTTATTATTTTTATTATTATTATTTATGATTATTGTCATTTGTCTTGTAGTCTTACGTAGATGTGAACACAGATAGTAAGGTCGAAAATCCTTGAAATATTGCTACAACACGTTTATTGGATTATCTTCCGGAATTGAAGCGAAACGTGCGTTGTTTATTACAATATTGCTTCAAATGATACAAATGTTTTTAATAACGCTGATTAGTTTCAGAAAATTTAAAAACTCTGAATATGAGATATTTTGTAATTTTACATAACCAGTTTTTTACATGCTGTTAGAATCTTTGTTATTTATGACGTTATAATCTCAAATTGCATAAAAAATTTCCTCATCGATATATTTATACCTTATATCGTCCATTATTTTTTCTTAATTTTATTTATTCCTAGCAATTTATCAATGGATGCATTATTGTTATATTAAAACTGCATTTACAAATATTTTTACATATCGTTTTTAAACTTTATATATTAATAAAATATTAAGTCTATTTATGTTTCTTAGATTTTCCATGACATAGTTTTTGAGCTTTTTTTTCTTCAATCATATTTGTTTATATTTAATTTTTTCATTGTGTATTATACAGCTTCCAATTTAAGTATTAAGATGGGGATAGAACAATTAAGGCCGATATGACTATCCGAACTTTTTTTTAAAATATTTACCGTTTTTCCTTAAAGACTTTATCAGCTTGCTTTATTTAAAGTGACCATATTTGCTATAGATTAAACATTGATATTAAAAATGTATTTAACTAAAATTAATTTTTTTTTAAGTATCAAATAAAAAATAAACTCTTTTTCCCATTAATTTTAAAGTAAATTTTACCTATTTAAATTAAAAAAAAATAGAAATGTTATTTCACTGTCATTTTGCAACTTATGACAAGTCTAAAATTTATGAGTGTTTAGCGAGATATGAAACCGCAGGAAAATATACATGATGGTCTCTCTAATGTTTTTTCCGCGTTTAACTAAACCCAGCCCACTAAATGGGTGGCAATCTAAATAATTGCAAATTAGGCATTCACAGTTGCGACCTCAAGAATTCCTGAAGATCAAAAATTAAATTTTTATATTGTAATCAATACTACATTTCTTTTCAAATAATCATGAATAAAATTTTCGAGTATATTAAGCTTTTTATAATTTGCAACCTAACCTAAATGTGGTACTATTTAAGTTTGAAATAAAATATTATTTTAATTTTGAATTAATCAGTTTGGCTGTTTTAAAATTATATATATTATTAAATATTTTTAAATATTTTTTTTGGTTTTTTTATTTATTGGTTGAGGATACTTTCCTATAAAATTATCTGAATGCAAATATAGGTAGACAAAAATCAATGAGGGAAAAAAGTTATGACAGTGAGAGAAAATAATCCATGATCGTCTTATCTCATTATTTTCTGATTTACCATTCTTCGACTTCTGTTTTTTCTTAATTATATATCAAAAAATTGTCAAATTTGACCAAATTGACAATTTTGTGACTTTACACAATGAGAATTTTTCTTACATATTAAAATTATTTGTAACTTATAATTTTTATTTCAATTATTCAAAAATATTTTAAGTTTAATAAGCTTTTACATCAAAATACAGGTTTTACAGAATATTAGGCAACCCCCAAAAAGGATATATATATTATCGGTTTTAAATAATAATATTATTAGATGTTTAAGAAATGTAGCTGTTTTAAATATTTTTAATTTTTTGTTCTTAATCTTTATTTTTACAGCTGGCTCACAAGGGGTTAAAAAAGCATCGGTTGAAAATGTATAAAGAGGTCGGTCAAGTCTCTGGGTTAGCTCCTCACTAAAATTTGTTGACCTGTGTTATATAAGCCAACTTCATAAAAAGGTTTAAAATTTTTTTTAAAATATCATATTGGGTTACTTGACCTCAAAATTTTTTTCCCGTAGCGCTGTGGGGTCCATATGGACTTCAGCACTTCTTAAATTTTAAATATTTAAAAAATAATATATATTATTGGCCAAAATTTTGTACTTTTTTCTTAAATATACAATAAACATCAACTAGTAATTAAAGTTTTGGTCTAAGTCTAATAACAAAATTTGTTTGGAAATTCGAAATTCTCTTGGAGTCCGTATGCAATTCTACAATCGGTCTGTCTTTTTACATGCATGTATGATTAATTCATATCAAAAAAAATTTGGTATATTATTTGATCTGATAATAACCTTAATCTTAATCCAAACTAAATAGAATCTAAACCAAATTTTATAATTATTAGGGCACGTGCAAAGTGAGTTTTTATTTTTGTAAAATTTTGAAAATTCTAAATTTAAAAATTTTATTTTTTTCAAAATTTAAAAAAAAAAATTTTAGAAAAACCATTTTATGCGCATATACTAAATTTGGAAACTTTTTAAAAATTTGCGTTTTATTTTAAAATTAATTTTTTCAAAATTTTGAAAATTTCACGAAAATAAAAACTCACTTTGCACGTGTCCTTAGCCTAACATTTCCCTAACTCTAATCTAACCTCAAACTAACATATATTTAATACAAACCGAATGTATAGATGTAATATCAGTAAAAATATTTAGTATGTGCATTTATTTGCCGTATATGGACCCCACACTACCAATTTCAATGTTGACACCCATGTTGTTGCCTCAATGTAAATTTAAACATAAATAATTGCAACCTTATTTTTTAGTTTTTTGAAACAGTTTTTTGAAATAGTTTCACTTGTTAGGTATATAAAATGTTTGTATGCATGATAATGATAAACCCGCGAATGGTAGGGTGAAAAATTTGTAAGGCGAATACTATAGTGGGGTCTATACGAGCCCAAAGATACATGCGTGTTCTAATCACTAATATAAGTTATTATTAATGTAAATCGTAAATATATTTAACACAAAGTAAAAAAAAAATTTAAAAAATGAGAATTTTTTATTTTTCTATATTCCTCTAGATAAATCTTGTCATTAACTAAATTCATCAATTTTATTGATCAATTAGTGTTTTTAGGTTTAGTAGAACATTAAAAAAATTCATGAAAAATATGTGGAAATAAATAATTATTTTAATTAATATACCTTAAAACTAGACATTTTATAAAAAAAAATAATAAGTCTATCATTATTATACAATCCAAATATTTTGTATACTTACCATTTAAAAAAATACCTAGAATATAAGGTGGCAATATTTTTATTTTAAATTTACATTGAGGCAACATCATGGTTTCCAACAGTGAAATTAAGAATATGGGGTCTATACGGACCCCAATAAAATTTCTTATTTCTAAACAAATTTTCTTTTTAGACTTAGACCCAATTTTAATTACTAGTTTTGTTTATTATATATATAAGAAAAAATTCCCAAAATTTAACCCATATATAATATTTTTGAGGATATTTAATATTCAAAATGTGCTGGGGTCCGTATGGACCCCACAGTGCTAATTGGGGGTTAATATATCTAGTTTTTATGGTAAATAATAACCAAAAAAATTTAATTTCAATACAGTTTTTTTTATAAAACTTTCTAAAAATGTTCTATTATTAGACCTAACACAATATGATCAATAATATTGATATTAGTTATGTGACAAAATTTATTTAATGTTATATAGAAAAATAATAAAATCCAATTTTGCAGATTTTTTTCTACTTTGTTAAATAAAATTTACATTATGCATTAATAATACCTTACAGGTTATAATTAAAGAGCACGTATATATTTTTAAAACAATAAAAAAGTAAAGTTTATAGCTTTAAAACTCATAAAGTTATAGAGGTTTAAAACTGGGGTGAACTCCACTGTTGCATTTGGGTTACACATTTGACCCTACCTATGGCTGCGGCTATTGGAATAATAAGTTTTGACGAAAAAAAATTGCATGCATTTGAATAACATTGAGGCGACTAGTGTGAAAATTTTTTAAAAAATTTAAAATTTTAAAAATTTTAAAACAAAAATATTTTTTTTTGAAAATTTTTTGTTAGGCATATCCTAAAACGACTAAAAAACCTAAATTCTCATTTTTTAATATTAACTGCTAAATTTTTGTATATTTTAAAAATATTTTTTTACAATTTTGAAAAGAGTTTTAGCCGCAGCTTATTGCGGGTTAAAAAAGTTTAAATATACCTAATTAAAAAAATATTTGATAATTTGATATATAAATAATTAACTTAATTATTTTTAAAACTTAAAATTGTTTGCTTGTTTTAAAAGATATTTTAAATTAAGTGCTGGGGTACCTTCCTCACTTAACCAATTGCGTAAAGGATTTATTTATTGTAGTAAAAAAATCCTACAACAAAAAATGGAAATAAATTGGGACTTGGAAAGTTATAGAGGTTAAAGGGCCTCTACCTTTCATAAACAATTTTCTAACCATAACTTATCCGCGGAAAAGTATCAACAAAAAAACCAAAAATTTGGCAACTTTCAAAATTAAATTTACGCTGTGTAAAAAAGTATAGGGTAAAATTAGTTTATTATGTTTTTGTGATAAAAATATTAGTTGTAACAAATTGCAATTTAAATTAATAATAACACTGAAGGACACTTAATATATGTATTATTGCATCTTTCTTACAAGATAATATTTAATATTTTATACCAAACTAATTTAATTAATTAATAAGCAGATTTAAAAAAAGCGTATTAAATAAATGCGTTTTAAAGCTATGGCAATGAAAATTAATATTTTAAACAATTAACAAATGCTGTTTTTTAAGGCCATATTTTAGCGCCTTAAAAAATATAAGATATTATAGAACATACCAGGTTCAAAAGATATGCTTAAATAAATTTTTTTATAAGAAATATTAAAAGAAGATCAAGTTTGTTATTTTTTTGACTGGCTATCGCATCAAGTAATTAAGACATGCAAATAACGAAATTTGATTTTTATACAAATCAACCTTAAAACTAATTCTTTAACATGCGATACATAGCTGCCTACTTGCTCGCCACTTTAGGTGGTAAAGAAAATCCCGATTTCGATACTATAAAAAAGATTTTAGATAGCGTGGGTGTATCTTGTGATGCTGAAAATCTTAAATTTGTATTGAAGGAATTACATGGCAAAAAGATTGAGGATTTAATTGTAGAAGGTATTAATTTTTTTATTAAAATATTTTTTAGGAAGTAAAAAATTAAGCACATTATCATTGGGAGGTGGCGGTGGAGCTGCGGCTGCAGCTCCAATTGCAGATGCTAAGGGTAAACCTGCGGAGGCAAAGGAGGCTGCCAAACCAGCCAAAGAAGAAAAGAAAGAAGAATCAGAAGAGGAAGATATGGGCTTTGGATTATTTGATTAATTATTGATTAAAATAAAGTCATATAGTTTAAAGTTTGATATTAAATATCTGATTATATGTCTTGTTAAAAATTTTTGTTAAATATTTACAAATTTTATTTTATAAAATCTTGAAATTTGATTTTAATGTTAATTTTCCATTAGATAAGATGATGGCCATAAGATTTCTTTTATTTTGGTTAATTAATTTTTTAGAAGAACTAGTTTGTCAAATTTCAAACCTGATAACAATTTAAAATTAACGATTATATATGTCTATCAAGTTTATAGGTCTTTAAAATTGTTTTTTATTTGTGTTAACCTGATTTTATAGACCTGTTTAAACTTTTAGAAAAATTTCAATAGTATACAGCAGGCAGTTAATCATGCAAAATAGGCAGAATCACATTTAAAGAATTTCCTGTAAATTTTATACGTGATAGATAGGTTAGGGTTGGGGAAGTGATTAAATAATTTTTTTTATAAGTTAGGGGTATGTTCAAATTTGAATGTGGTTAATAAATTTTTTTCACTATCTAAAAATAAGGTTTCACATTGTCAAATTACAGAAACTTTTTATTTTATTTGAATATGTTTATATAACATTGGTTGACAAATATCAATGTCAAAAAAATAACAACATTTTCAATATTAAAAGTTTTTTAAACTTAAGTTAATGGATTCTCATGAAGGCCTTATCTCATATATTTTCTGTTTTTTTAGTTTCTTCTGCCTCTAAAAATTGTGTTCCATCTATATCATAAAAATGCCCTTTTTGACAAAATTGGATTTTGCAACCTATGAATACCTTAAAGAGAAAAAATTCAAAATTTTTTTAATAACCTTTTGTAATTTTTTTTATCTCAAATAATGGGGAATAAAATTTTTATGTATGACAAGCTTTTACATCAACGTTTTGATTACACAATTTATTTGCCACAACCTAAATATGACCCAATTTATTATTGGTTTTTAATAAAAATATTTTTTAAAGTTTGAATTTAACATTTTATCTGTTTTAAATAAACAAATAATAATTATTACTTTTTTTTATTTCTGTTTTTTAAACATTTTTCCTAAAATTTTTAATCCTTTTAGTTGACTTATGATAAAAAAAATGGTAAACAGATTAGAAAACCCTAAGATGGCAGGCTTAATCATTGCTGTTATCTCAAAAATTTGTTGACCTGTTTAATCAATAAAAAATGCCACAATAAGGGTGCAAATTATTTTTGAGAACTGGTTGAACATGCGTAAGAATAAAAGAAACATGTTATGTTTTCTCTTTGAAGGCAACAAAATTAAAAATTAATAATGTGATACCAATACTCTCATAGTTTTAAATATAAAATTTTGCTAAAAGATAAGAGAAAAATACATTTTATTAATTACAAAGATGTAAGCAGAAATATTATTATATTAAAAATAAAAAAAAGGGTCATGTAAAAATATGCCAATTAATTGAAAAATCAATGCTAAATTGGTAAATGATGTTGAATTTAAAATTTGATGATAAAATATATTGGCAAGCAATGAATATTTAAATAACATTACTTCATTTAAGCCAAAATTGTAATCAATTAAAGTTAGTATGCATAGTGTAGGCTGAAATAAAATTATCCAAATTTAAAAATCATTTCTCATACAATATTAAAACTTTAAACAATGCCTCATTTTTTTTATAAAATGTATATAACCCTTTGTAACTTATACCATTGTGCATGAACAAATCGAAATTATTAGCAACAAAAAACAAGTTATTTAATATTGATTTTTAAAAATGGTCCAGCTTAATAAAATCAAGAACAACTATATAATAAGTTTTGTAAGTATATAAAATGTTTGTTTTCTATAATAATGATTTGAACATTTTTTTTCCTCTAAAAAAGGGGAGGGGGATCTGGGTATTCCAGACTCTTTAAATTGAGGATATAATTAATCAAGCAAACAATGTTTAAAACTTAATGGTTATTTAAGTGCAATGTTTTTAAATCAAAATATTAAAAAATTTAACTAAATGTATATTTGAATTTTTTAAAATGAATTTGGGATAATGAGGAACCAAATTATGCTTTTAAGAAAATAATTTTAGGCCATTTATATCAAATTTCATGATATAATGTGCATTTAAATTGTAATTTTATGGAAGATACATCATTTAATATAAAATAAAATGTTATGGAATTTTATACAAATGTATCACACAGGTCAACATATTATTGAGAATTATAAGCTAACTTCAGTGACCAGACATATCATTAAGGAATTTTTATATCTCCGTTCAATCAAACTTTTATAGTTAGCCAACATTGAAAATTTTTGAAAAAAGACTAAAAATTTATACTTATTGTCGTGGAGTGTGGTACTAAGATGCTAGAAAATTGGTTGATTAATGTATTGATTTCGGCTTTGCTAGCATGACTAGCAAAAATATAGATTTTTATCATTATTAAAGTTTTATCTTAAGATTTACATTAACTTAGTTTAGATAACTTTAAATTACAAATAATTTATCGTTGTGACCTAGCCACTAGGATATATTAGTATGACTAGTAAAATAATAAATTCAGTCTACATCATATCAATATACATATAATGGAATAATCTAACTTATATTTTCCTATTAAAAATGGTTTTGAAACAAAGCAACAAGTAATATTTAATAACAAAAACTGTTAAAAACATTTTGGCTGAAAGGTTACACCATAAATAATTAGATCAATGCAGATCGAAATTAAACTGATATTCTGTATGACGTAACGCAGTCGTTGGTTGAGATTAATTAAAAAGATAAATCCTGATAATTTTCGTTTATATGCCTCAGTCATAACAGTATCTGATAATTGTATTAGAGGCGTTCGAAGAATATAAATTTAAGGACAGCGTTGGACCTAACAGCGAAAGCCATTTTATGCTTTACAAATTCGTAATTTCGTGGCAGGCAACTTTATGAATTACCGTAAGTCATTTATTTGCGGCAGGTCTATTCGGTGTAAAATGAACTCGTGTAAAATGACCTTTTACACGAGTTCATTTTACACCGAATAGAGTTTTACACGAGTTCATTTTACACCGAATAGTAAAAACGCTTTCCAATATAGGAAAATTTTTTAGATTAAAGTTTTCTAATGTAACTTTTTATGAGGAATTCGAATATATTATTGAAAATTTTCTAACTTGTTAAGTTTTTTAATAAATGCGATTTAAAAGTTTTTTTTAATCACTAAACCAAAGTTAGTGAATAATTACAAAGTTTTTCATTGTATTATGCCAATCTAAAATTTTAAAATGAATTTTATTATTTTTTTGAGAAATTTAATTTAAAGGGCATTAATATCATTCATATTTCATTTATTTTGAAACATTACTATAAATTTATAATGTCAGTCAAAATTTTGTTATAAATATTTAAATTGTGCGTCAAAAAATTAAAGCGAGCACTACCCTATGTGCAGCGTAGTAGGCTAGAAAGCGAAAGGCTGGGTTCGAATCCGTGCGAAGACATTTTTTTAATTTTTTTAAGATGTCTACATAAGTCTGCATAACATTTGTGTACTTATATTTAGTTTTTTCTGTCGATAGGACAAAAAACATTCAATATATGGAATCAGCTGTAATAAAGTATGTTATGCTGGCTTAGGGCACGTGCAAAGTGAGTTTTTATTTTCGTAAAATTTTGATAATTCTAAAAATTTCAAAAATTTTATTTTTTTCAAAATTTTTTAAAAAATATTTTTATTTTAGAAGAAGCATTATATGTGCATATACTAAATTTGGCAACTTTTTAAAAATTTGCGTTCTATTACAATTTTTTTTTTAAATTTTGAAAATTTTACGAAAATAAAAACTCACTTTGCACGTGCCCTTATGTACATATCTTAAAAAAAATAAAAAAAATGTCTTCACAGGGACTCGAACCCTGGACCTCTTGCTTATTAGCCTGTTACGCTACATACTGGGCAATGCTCGGTCTAATTCTAAATGCACAAATTATACATTTATATTAAATATTTAATATGCTTGATAGTAATATTTTTTACATAAATTAATAGAATATATAAATGCCCTCTGAATTAAATGTTGCGAGTATAATTAATTTTTTAATTCTAGCTTAGCAGAATATAACATATAACTTTGTAATTATTTAATCCCATTCGGTGAGTGAGTCATAAAAATAAAAATCGCATTTATCAAAAAACTAAACAAGTTAGAAAAATTTCAATAATATATTCGAAATCCTCATCAAAAGTTACATTAGAAAACTTTAATCTAAAAATTGTTCCTATATTGAAAAACGTTTTTACTATTCGGTGTAAAATGAACTCGTGTAAAACACTATTCGGTGTAAAATGAACTCGTGTAAAAGGTCATTTTACACGAGTTCATTTTACACCGAATAGACCTGCCCATTCTCTATTTAAAATCGTTAAGAATTAATAATTGCGTGATCACATCAATGGTCCATTACGGTTCTCAAACATACGGTTATAATATCGAAATCACAGCAATGGCCCATTACGTTTCTCAAACATACGGTTATAATATCAAAATCACATCAATGGTTCATTACGGTTCTCAAATATATGGTTATAATATCGAAATCAAGTCCACGACGGTTCTCAAACATACGGTTATATCAAAACTACATTAATGGTCCATGACGATCAAGCAAAGGAAAATCGCACCTAAACAACAAATCTACTAAGATTATCAAGGCTTGCATACTGATGGGAAAGAAGTTGGTTGCGTTCTCGATACTGGGTCGTTTTTCCTTTTATAAGATTGTTCTGTAGCTCTCGATAGTTAAAGACCTAGAATTACCCTAAATGGATGTTACCGTACTGCACAGGTTCCGACTGATGTGAGGCACATCGAAGAGAGAACGTAAAAATATTAATTTAATAACAATTAAAAGAAACCACCCATACACAGAATTCAACTAACGTAAGCCGAATAGGACAAGAAGAGACGATGAGGTTAGCTACATACGATAGAACGAGATACCCAAACAAATAGTAATAACGTGAAAAAAATCGGAAATCAAAGTTTATTAAAAGGGAAAAAGCAAACCTTACAATTGCGAATGAACATAACCGTCCGATTACTTGGAACAAAATAAATATTTTTTTTGATTATATATATCTTAAATTATAGCTTAGTCATAATCAATATAATTAAAGACAATAATTATTTAGTCATCACCCACCCCGTAAATATTTAGGACAAAACCCACTGAAAAAGGGAGGTGTTGTGGTATGATACTAAAAGATGATGCTAGAAAATTGATTGATTTATGTATTGATCATGGCTCTGCTAGAATGACTAAAATATAGATTTTTATCATTTCAAAAGTTATATCTTTAGTTTAACATATTATCTTAGTTTTTAGATAATCTTAATTCATATTCTAGTGACCTAGCCTCGAGGGGATATGTTGATATAGTATCTCTAGTATAATAACAAAATTATGCATCATATCAATATACATACTATGAAATCTAACTTATGTTATCTATTAAACTTATATTTAAAACAGTTAAGAGTGCATTCTGATTTTATTTGTTTTAACTAAAAATTCAAAATTAATAAAATTTGAGTTTTTACATCAGAAATTGTTTACCATTGTTTTCACAAAATTTTCTAACCAGTTGCTCCAAATATAATTAAAAATCTTGAGATGTTAACATCGAAATCTATATTAATATAGCTGAAAATCGTTCGATCTTATTTTTGTATGTTTGTACTCAATTTTTGAAAAAAGGTACATGGCCAACGGATTAAATGGCGCCCGTTGTGGTATGTTGATGATTGAGGCCTAGTTTTTTTAAAGCTTTATAACTTTAACTTAAATAATTTTGCCATAATTTGCCCATCCATGGTGAATGATCCAATGACAAAACAATATTGCAAAATAAATAATAGCAGAGAGTTAATATAGTTTGATTTTGATTACCTATAAATATCATCCTAAGTTGATAAAAAAACTTTTTCAATAAAATGCACTTACACACAATATTGCAATTTTTAAATAGACTATTTCGTATCTTTTATTAGTAGCAAATAAGGTTATAAAAAAATTTATTCATCTGTCATTAGGACATAAGAAAAGTAAAATAATTATAGAAAAAATTAATTTATCATTTTCCTTCGTAATAATACCATATTTACTTGCATATTTAGTTGCCTAATGTGCAATATTTACTCAACGAACCATTTCCAAAAGAATAAAAATGGCTTTTCATCCTAAGAGCCGAATCAATCAAGATCAACCATTTGGAATTATAACATAACCTCAACGAATAAATTTTAACCTTAACCTCTTATAACAACATATTTAGTTTTTAAACTACACCATAAAATTGGTTTGAGCCAACATTTGACAGCTTATTAAATTTACTTCATAAAAAGCTCAATAATAAAAAACAAATTCTTTATGTGATAAAACCAACATTTATTCAGCAAGTTTTCTGTTTTGCATTTCTGCTGGTTTATTTTTAATACATATCAAAAAATAGAATGCAAATAAAAAAATATTATCATTTTGTTGCTCTCTCGTGCATGTATTGGCATTTTCGGTTAGACAGCCAATTTTACAAGAATAAAAAAATCAAAAGGTTTTATAATTCGGGTGTTTGCGCTCTGCTTTTTTCGCATATATATAATTGGCTCAAAATACGGATTTATTTTAAATAAGAACTTAAAATTAGAATCAAAAATTTAGAGCATGCTAACATTCATTCAGTGTTTAAGAGCAATATGGGTAAAGTATCCCAGTAATTCATCCAACGAAAAATCCAGTGTTATAAGCGAGTCGGGATAACATCTTTGAATAAGTAATTCATAATGCTTGTAATGTTTAATAAACTCCTCTTGAACTTGTCGCCAAACCACCTATATTTGAAAAATGATTTATGATAAGGAAGAAAAAACATATTAAGATCGTAACTAAAAATAGGCTTTTTTAATATTTTTCAATAATTAACCATGGCATATAATAAAAGCTTAAAACACCGGACAACAAAATTTGAAAGACTTTAACCATGATTTATGGCAATTTCGTTTTTGGTGCTGATTAAACAGATAACATCAGCTAGACAAAGCCTCAGGCTTTTAGTTATATTCGGCGTCAAAAATGAGATTTTTTTCATATTTTGCGTATTTTGGGCTTTTATATAACCTATATGTAGAAACAAAAGCTTAAAATATATTTAAATTAAAAAAACATCTATACCGTAAGGCGTTTGATTTTTTAGTATAATTTATTTTTATTATTTTGTAAAATAGTAATTTGCGAATCCCTTTTTTAACCCTAAATAATACTAAAGTAAATTGCTGATATTTTTGAGAAATACCCTTTTTAGGTGTGTTTTTCATAAAAAATCTAAATATGCTAATAGATTTTTAAAACTTGACAATTTGAAATTTTCTAGATTTTTTTTAACTTTAGATATTATAAAAAAAATTGAAGGCATTCAAAGAAACAATAAACCCGAGATCGTTACGCAAGTTTAACTACAAAACCCTGTAGAAATCGTTTATGTTTTTATTTAGTTATTCAGTGTAATCGATTTAATTTGAGTATAACATCTACAAACATAATCAGTCAACTATCTGATATTTGTTGATACCTAAGCTAACTCGGCGACCAGCATAGTTAATAAAAAAAGCTATTTGCACAGGCCAACAAATATTTAAGAAAAATAATATCCTCAACACCATCATCTTTTTGATCAATATTTTTCCCCATTTTTGAAAATAACTTTCTGTAAGTCTGTTATTCGATAAAACCCCGATTAAATCCCAAAGATTGAAAATTTCTGAAATAATAAAACGTATTTTTTGTGCCATCTAGAATTTAGAATGCGCAGCATTATAATTGTATGCAGTTCTTTGAAAAAAATTGGGTTTGATGTTTCCTTATATAGGGCACCATAGCCGATTAGGGCTTTAATTCATAGTAAGATTTGCTGGCACGCCGGAGACCTAGGTTTTTAGCCTAGGCTCTCACTTCAAGCATATCATTTAGGGCCTATCGTCATATTAGGCCACTCAACAGCTTCAAAGTGGTTGCAGATATGTTCTGTTTTCCGAAAAATAAAAACTCCTATGCACGTATTTGAACGCCCAAACTCCTGCATGGAAGACGGGAAAATTCACCGAACCATCTGAGCAGATTATTCATTTAAATAAATTTTATTTCATATTTTTTTGGAAAAAAATTACATTGTTTTTTTTAATCGTTTGTCATTCTCTCATAATTTAATAATAAATTTAAAAAAAGGAATAGTTCGTTTTTCTTTATATTTATCTTAAACTTTTAAAATTGTCGACTGTTATATATAGTTATAATTACTTGCAACAAGCCCGAATCTTGGCCAATTTGCATTTCTACCATTTCGTACAGCGTTTCTAAACGTTTTCTTACCTAAAAAATCAATTAAAAAATAAAACATAGTAAGTAACTAACTAAAAAATGTGGTGATTGTAAAATTAGTAACACGCATAAAATTACTGAAAGAAAGTAAGGAGGGGATGACTTAAATTATCTAAAAATAGTAAAACTTTAAAAATTTATTAGAAATTACACCGCCGCTCAAAAGTCTTTGCTAAGCCTTAAATTTTTAAAAATTGCATGCCATATTTTATTAAATTATTGGATTAAAATAACAAAGACATTTTCATTAAATTCTGGTAGTTTATATAGGGCATATTAGCTATTGAATATGCCAGGTCATTTTTAAAATTTTCGCACCTTATAATGGTGCATTATTTATTCAACAAAGGATATAAAGTCCAACTTACGGTATTAAATTAAACTCTCTATCGTGCAGTAACTTAATGGCCTTATTTTATTTATATTTTTTCCCCTATAAATTGTGTTTAAATTATCATTTTAATTCGATATTTATCCCCTAATGACAAAAGGTCATAAAATTTCCATTAAGTCATTCTGGTCTCCAGCTTCATTCTTTTGATAAATAGTTGCCAAAAAAGTAATTAATTAATTTTAATTTATTTTGACATAATGAGTAATTGAAATTTTAAGTTTAACAATTTTTCTTTACAAAAAATCTGGAAAAATGACAATATATAATTACAATTACATTTTAATAAGCGAACATAGTATAATCTTGTATTAAAAATTTGGCTAAGTGATTATAAATCCCAGACTATTAGCAGGTTCGAAAAATTAAAATTAGGCCCAGCATATGAATCGAACGGCACAAAAATTGGACGATTGTGACAATAGAGCCCCATGCAGTAATTGATTCAAACTTTTGCTTCAAAATAAAAAAATATTTCTTCTACAGGATGGACGTTGAAATAATAATGAGCTACAATAATCGAATCCATAAGATGGACAGTTATGATTTGAAACTATTACTGTAGGAATATTTAAAAAGGAGAAAAGTATATGAAATTTGGTCAGGAAAAAATAGCCTATAAAGGATAAGTAAAAATAGATGAGGTTATCAAACAAAAATTCGCTGAGACATTTCAGGGTAGTTTTTATGTTTAGAAGCTTAAAAATTTAATTATAAACAATTTTTTGAGAGTTATGAGTTAACTACAGAGATCAAATCTGCTATCTTAGGGAATATCAAATCCGTTTACCGTTTTTCTTAATCAAACTTAGTTAGTCAGGTATAAACAATGAAAATTTTAGAAAAAAAGGTCAAAAAACCAAAAACAAAAACAAAAATAAATTGAAATTTTATTTTTGCATATTCACAATGTTTAACCTGTTAAATTCAAAATTCAAATAATATTTTCATTAAAAACCGATAATATATCGTGTCGTATTTAAGTTTGGACGCGAAATATTTTGTATCATTTAAATGCCGATGTAAGAGCTTGATATTAATAAAATTAATTTTTCATCATCTGTGATTAAAAATATAAGCTACCAAAGATTTTTATATGCAAAAAAGTCCATTTTTTGTTATAGATGGATCTAAGGAGCCAAAGACGAAAGAAACTAAGAAACACGAAAAATATATGAGATTAGGGCATCATGGGGATGCATTCTTTTATGTTTACATAAAATTCACGTTTCTGACATTGATATTTGTTAACCTGTGTAATGATCAGGCACCAGATAGTTAAAAAAACAAAATAAATGTTAACCAATTGGACATATTACAATTAATAGTTATGGCTAAAATATAACCTTCCTTTATGTAAAAATACAGTAATAATTAAAGTGGGCCGAAGCCAAAAAATTAATTACCATTTTTAACAATTCTAACAATTAAAAACTGTTAAAATTACCTCTAATTATATAGTACATATATACATATCCAAAAGTTTTTAATAATTTATGCCAGTTTAAAAAAATACAAAGGTTCGGCAAAGACTTTTAAGCGGCTCATCAATAAATCATGGTAATGAATTTATAAAAAATAATTTTTAATTGTATGATTTGGCATTGTTAAAAAACTTTAAACAACAAAAAATACCTCACTCCCTGGATAATCTTTTATGACTTTCTTAAGTTCAGTTTTGCTAAACGCTATTTGATAACTAATCTCCGATTCTTTAACCCCCTGATTTAGTTTGTTTTCGACGCCTTCAAAAAACACCTGATAAATATAAGTTATTTTATATAATTAATTATAAAAATTAAAGTTAAAATTCGACTGAAATGTAACAGTTAGTCAAATTTTTGAGGTATATAAGCCAATTTATAAAATAAAGATTTTCAAATCCGTTTACAGGTTTTCCTGGTCGAAATTTGTAAGCCAGCTACATTAAAAATTTATAAAAATAATATTAAAAAAAAAATGATATTCAAAAACTAAAAATATTAAATTTTTATAAAACATATATGTTAAAATACTTTAAATAATATTTTTATTACAATTAAAAATTTTGTCCTACTTATGTGAGGGTTATTTTGTACAACCTACATATAAATGTTGGAGTTCACTCTTAAAAATTTAATATATCATATTTTCAAAACATTGGCTTCATTTTCGATAATCGTGAGTTTCTATGGCCAGTCTCAGTAATGACTCGAAAAATGGTAAAATACATTTGAAATAAGGCCTTCATAGAAATTATACGTTGCAGTTTTATAAATCTTGCTTTATTTTCACAAATTTTTGTAGACCTGTATTATAAAAAAACAGTGTTACATTATTGTAATCAATTCGACATAAATTTATACTAAAAATAAAATTTTATATTAAGAAACAATAAATTAATAAGTAAGTTAACAAATACGTCAAGCTTTTCAAGAGGTTTCCCCATAACATGTTCTACGTAAGCCTGTGTGTATGATTTGTATTTTAACTTCGCCTCTTTCTTTTGCATTTCAAGCACATTTATTTTGAGGGACGAAAGTGCGGCTGTAAAATGTAATATCAACACTTATAATTAATTTCAATTTAAAAAAAAATAATAATAATTTAAATACAAGTTTATATAGTTATTAAATAACCACATTTTATTAATTTTTAATAAATACATTAAAACCTTTGGTAACAGAATAAAAAAAGCCTATCAAATATAACTTGTAAAAACCACCTTGTTTAAATATGTAAAATAAGGCTATTTTATTTTAGCATTTTATTATTCTTTTAGCTAGCAACTTCATTTTTAATAAAAATTAAATATAGACTGCTAATATAATTTATAAACAGGCCCTAATATATTAAATATGTTAATTAAGTTAAGATAAAATTATATATAGCCGTTTATAATATGAATTTAAAAATAAAAAAAGAAAATTTGAATAAAATTATAACTTACTAAACATGGCGTGGTAGTTTTCTAAAATTAAATAAATCAAATGTATACAAATATATTCTAAATATGTAAACAAAAATTCACTATGTTCAAAATTACCTAAACCGAGCAAAGTTCTTAGAAAACTAAAGTTGGACCGTTTGATGATAATTTAAGTTAATGTTCAATCCATTCCTATTTATAAGGGGCTTATCAATGGTCAAGGCAATGGTTTGTGAACCAAGTCAGACTGAAAATAATAAGCCAAACCATTTTTCTACCCACGAGCTGAACAATTAAATATCAACCCGTAAAACAAAAAAAAAAATCAAAATAAAAATCATGAATTACAAAACACTATTATATTTTTTTTAAATTATTCTTTTCTATCCTATGACTCCACAGGCGTTCAGAAGCTAACAAATGACATTTAAAAACTCAACCTCGAACCTCAATTTTTTAAAATGTTTTAAACCAAAATCATAAAATTTTAAGAATTTTAAATTTTTTAATACTTTTGTTGAATTTTTTTTTGAATAAAAATAGTGTTTTTACAATTAACTCGGCTTTATACGTATACTAATTAAAATAAAAAAAACTATATCTTACCTTTTTTTCTCAAATTTTTAATTAAGCATTAACAAGGATCTAAAAAATAGAAAAATATATAAAAGATTGTAATATCATAATTGTTTGCAAAATTTTAATTGCGATTTTTAAGAATAATAATATTCAAAACAAAAATAATGTACATATAAATTAATAATACAAAAAAGTTTTACGTAATAGGATAAGGCTAGGGGGTAATTTTGATTGTTCGTGAGCAATACGATTTATATTATTTATCATGGATCTCACCAAATCGGTGTACCATTTATCAATTTCACGACGTTTTATTGCAATTATATTATTGTCTGTAACATTAAAAATACTATTCTGCACATGGTTTTCTATATTACCCACCAGGACCTAAAAAGTAAAAGATATAGAGCATAATGAGTCGATAGAGAGTAATGAAAAGAATAATAAAAAAAGCTTTAAAATAAAACAAAGTCATTAAAAATAGATTAAAAAAGAGGAAAAAAGTTTGGAAAGATTAATAAAGATGATTTATATATCCATGTCCATGTTAGCATACTTTTTAATTAAAAAAAATTATAGGTATTTTACCGGAAAATCGTGAACAAACGATAGTATATTATTGGTCGATTTGGTACTAATTTTACGAGTGTGTCTAGTATCCTCCATATCTTTAATTAAGTAGGCCTGAAAAGCAAAATTCGTTAAAACGGTCAATAATATTAGTTAACTAAAGCAAATATTTTCCAACACAAAAAATATTATTTTAAATTTTAAATATTATTATTTAAAAAAGGCAAAAACTTATTAATTAAATAAAAAGTAACCATTAGTTTATCGAGGTAACGTTTACACAGATTAGTACAATTAAGGTATAGAAATATCGCGTAAGCTAAGCGGTTTGTAGACTCGTTTATAGAAGTTTCTGGGGTATTGGCTTTCCCGGATGTGGTAAAATTTAAAGGTTTTGTTACTAGAACATAATCTAACAGCATAACGTAAGCGCAGAGTGAATTGCTAATGTAAAATGAATAATATTAAAAATAATATATGAGATACTGTAATAAAATGTTCAGTCGTAATGCATTTGCAACCACTTTTATTAACGCAATATACTTTAATCTATTATCTTACCAGCCACTTAAAAATAAAATATAATTCTATCTTAGACTATTACATAATTTTTAAAACTACACTAACGTCTGTTATGTGATCTTTTGAATTGCAAAAAAATATGTTTATATGTTTGTTAATTCGTATCAAATAAAATTACTATACCTGAGAAAATGATTAAAAAATAAAATAGGATCTAAAAAAATATTCTATTAAAAGTATTTCAATAGCCTCAAGTTGCACAAAATTAGATAGTTTATTTACAATTTATCAATTTTATCGCAGGTTGATAAAAAGGATTCCATTAAGTGTGGTAATATGGGTAGTAGCAGTTTGAGATATTCGCTAAATGGTACAAATGCAAATATTATTAATAACACAAGTGAAAAATAATAAATAAGATTTTTTTCTAAATAAACGTGCCAGCCTGCCTTCAGCAATCATTAAAAAGTCTAAAAAATGTCGGAGCGATTTTAAGGCTCAAAAACTAAAAAAATTAAATTTTAAAAATTAATTCTTTATTTCAATAAAAATAAAATGTATATTGCTCCTGAGTTTTTAAATTGTTGAAACTTGGTTTGTTTAAATCCATAATAAATCTTTTCACCAGTTTGATTAAGATAACCTATATAGGTAATATTTATCAATAAAGTTATAAATTAGTTATAATATTTGTTTCAACGTTTTTACTATTTAAGTATTTATTAGTTCGCACAATTGTGCGACAAATGAATTTTATTTACGCTGACAAATTTTGTTAAAAAGAAACAAAACAAAAAAAGAAAATAGGTATGGTCTAATTACTTGTAATGTCCCCATTTGTGTAGTATAAACTGTCGTCCTTTTTACCAAAATAAAAATACTAATATAATTAGTTAAAGGGTTTTAAATTATTTCATATATAATTTTTACAATATATTAATATTGTTTTTTTAAAATTTAAAATATGCAAGCTATAAAATAATAGCAAAAATCACAAGGTAGTTGGTAAAGGTTGTCTTGATCTTATTTTTTTATTATGAAGGTCAATTAGTTTTGTAAGAAGTTTACAATAAAAAGTACTCTACACGATGACCTTCTCTTCAATATTTTTTTCGGTTTTTCGAATCATCATCTGAACCCGGCCCACCAGTAATGCCAATCAAAAAAATGGCTAATAGGCAAAATTGATGCAACGACCTCAAGAATCCCTAATAAGAAATAATTTAATATTCTTTTTATATTTAAATCAACTGCAATTTCTATTTTTAATCTGAAATAATGAGAAAAATAATAATTTTAAGTTTTTAAATCAAAATTTACGTCATAATATTTTTTAAACAAATATGACACGATTTGGATTTAGTGCAATACCAAACCTGGGCTGTTACAAATTCAATGATATATAATTCAACCCTCTACAATTATTAGATTTTAGGGAAATTTACAAAACTCGTTTACGCATCTGCACAAACATTTTCAATGTCAGTCTTATTTTGATATTTTACAGTTTAATGATTTATATATATTAACGATTTCTTTTAAACTTTTTTTGTTTTTGATTTTTGATTTTAAATGTATTTAGCTAGCTGGCTAACAAAGTTTGAAAAAACAGTAAACGGACTTAAAAATTCCTAAGATAGTGCTGTGTTATAAAAAATTAACCAATCGGTTATTTCAGTTGTAATGGTTGTTTCCTTGTTGGAAAATTCATTATTATCGGTAGTGGAATTATTATTTTCAGCTCCAAAGCTATTTTGAGAAGGACTATCTTTATTTGTATTAATATTATTATTGGTAGCTGAAAGGACAGATTTGTTCGTAATATTCAATTCAGACGAGTTAATATTCCCCTTTTCTTGAACGAGTTTGGATGACAATTTTGAAGTCGAAGATTGTTGTAGATTGAAAGGAGATGATCTAGATAATGACTTTGGAGATAGGGGGTAATAAGTAGTAGGAAGTTCCTGGGAATCAATATCAAGCGCTAAGGGTTGTTGTCGAGTCATGTCAAAATATGTTGTAACTGTTGTCAACAAAATAAACTTTATTTTTAATTTATTACAAACTGTCGTGCGCGTGCCAACACACGAGAAGCTACGCGCACGAGAAGCCTAAGAAAAGAAAAAATAATCATTATTATTTTTTGGTAAGTATTTAAGTACTGGTTTTTTTGTGGTTAAAAAAGAAGATTTTGTTTTATGTTGGCTGAGTGCCTGGCAAGAAGAATTCTATGTTTTGATGCGATGATACTTATAAATGGTTTAAAATAAATATAAAGCTGGATAATTGAATGTTTGAAATGAATATAAAGATCTACAATTATTTATTCTTTATCCTAATGCACCTCGCCTTATTAATATTAATCTCCTTCTTTGGCCCTCGGATTACCTCAATGGAGTATCTTAGTAACTTCCCCTTTGGATCCCAGAATTCGTCTATGACCCAGTATTTGGTCATCGGCCACGAGCCTGTCATTTGGCGCAGTCGACAGGATCGGCGACATGATCGTCGACAGTATACTAGTAATAATAACTTTTCCCTATAGCGCGCATTTTGTCAATGACAGGATATTTAATAATAACTTCCCCTTTATACCCCAAGTTACCTCATTGGATTGTCAATGGAATATTCTTAAAAAAAGCTATTATTCTAAAATTCGATACAGGTGAATGATTAAATTTAAATAGCCGAGAACAATAATATTAATGTATATGATCCGCCATTTCTATGCTCCTTGGTGTTTATTCTTTGTTCCTTTGTGTGGAGCGTGTAAAAAATTAGTCAACAACATACAAGGATCTGTTTGGTGCGAGCAATAATAAATAATAACAACTATACATGCGGGGGAGTGAAAGATAATCGAGCGAACCGGACAACTGCACAAGAAATGTATTATTATTAAGCATTAGGTTATTTTATGAACTAGGCGAGGTCTCGGAATTTTATTTAAAAAAAAAGAAATTTTTTTTGTGATTTTAATAGACATAATGTTGTATTTGCGTATGGATTGTGATAGAAATAAATTATGTAATAACATATATTTTTTTAAACATTTTAATTTTTTTTTGTAACATTTTAATTTTTTTTAATTGGCCATTGCATCTGAATTATATTATGGAAGGGTTATTTTGGGTCTTTGTAACGAAGGGAGGAGGTGGTGTATTGCATAAGTCTATGTACACACGCAACTAATTTCCATGTTGGTTTGGGTCAATTTAGTAATAATATGTTTAGGAATATAGTTTATAAGCCCAAAAGAATTTGTTTTTTTGGTTTGTTTTGGGGAGGCTAAAAGACCTCTGGTTGGGTGAAATCCCATAATTGATTTCTGTTTATGGTTTATTTTAAGAGGCTGAAAAGACCTCTGGTTGGGCAAAATGCCCAGGTTTTTTGTCGAATGGGACATAAGAAATGATCCCTGTTTTTTTTGATTTATTTGGGCTGATGGATAAAATATTTGGGCTGATTAAAAAATTTTGGGCTGATTTATTTTTTTTTGGGCTGTGTAGGAGACCCTAATAAAGAAAAATTTTGATAATTAAAGAATAAAGATTTGCTTTTCAAATAATTATTTGATTTTGAAATATGTATGATGTAATATTATGTAACACATTATGCAATGTTAACTGTATATATTATTGATGTAAAATTATGTAACCCAATGTTTTGTAATGTGATTTCATACCAGCACTCGCCATGTTTCTTAATTATGTTTTAAATATTAAAATAGGTATTGCAACTAATTTTGTTTGGGGCTGGTTTACATTTTGTCCTTTTTTTAAGCGGTGAGGTGTCGTGCGCGTGCCAACACACACGAGAGGCCACGCGCACGAGAAGCCTAAGAAAAGAAAAAATAATCATTATTATTTGGTCAGTATTTTAGTAGTAGTTTTTTTGTGGTTAAAAAAGAAGATTTTGTTTTATGTTGGCTAAGTGCCTGGCAAGAAGAATTCTATGTTTTGATGCGATGATATTAATAAATGGTTTAAAATAAATATAAAGCTGGATAATTGAATGTTTGAAATGAATATAAAGATCTACAATTATTTATTCTTTCTCCTAATGCACCTCGCCCTATTAATATTAATCTCCTTCTTTGGCCCTCGGATTACCTCAATGGAGTATCTTAGTAACTTCCCCTTTGGACCCCAGAATTCGTCTATGACCCAGTATTTGGTCATCGGCCACGAGCCTGTCACAAACCATAAGTCTTATAAATATAATTACTAAAAATGTTCTATTTTATTATTTTTAACATATGAAAAATTGGTAGAATTAAATAAAAAATACCTATTTCTTCCTCCTTAGCAATCAGTAAGTCGACAGCATCTAATAGTTTTCTAAAAATCTAACATAAAAAAATATGTTTAAAATATAAAGCAATGGAAAATAATTAACATCAGGATTATAACACAAGAGTCAAAGCTCAACACACGTCAACAAACTTTTAAGAGTTATGAACTAACTTCAGAGACCAGATCAGTTTTCTTAATTTCTCCGTTTTTAAAACTTTGTAAGCCAGTAAACATTATAATTTTTTTTAAAAAATTAAAAAAAAGGATACAACTAAAATGTTGAAAAAAATTATTTTTATAAACAGCTAAACTTCTGAATTGAAACTTTGAATTATATATTTACAAACGATAATATATGTCCTATTTTGCCGGCTATTCTGTAGCATAAATGTTGATGTAAAAGCTTAATATATAAAAATTTTTCATTAAAATTAAAATATAGAGTAAAATAAATTCTTAAAATTTTTCTTTGAGGTATTCTCGAGGTCGCAAAAAATTTGGTCAAATTTAGCCATTTTTTTGATATATACCTTAAAAATGGCCAATATTTGAAAAATGGCAGAAGTCTGAAGAAAGTTTGGAAAAAGGAATATAGAGATAAGACCATCATGTGGATTTTTTCCCCTCAGTGTCATAATTTCATTTTTTCACCCCTATTTAATGTCGACCTAGGTAATACAATTTCGTAGAAACAGTTTTACTTGTTATACTATAATTGCTTTTTTTTTGTTTTTTTTATCTAAACTAAATTATTTAATAAATAAATATACCCTCGTTTAAAAAAACTTTGTAAATTGATCGTTGGAAAATATATTGGTTAGTTTAAAAAGCTTTGAATGGGGTTCAGTAACCATACCTATCATGCCCATTTTCTTTTAAACCTAAAAAAGCAACAAATATTGCCAAAGAGTTAAAGGTATTACTTTCACGGGTGACAAAAGTTTTTAGCGTAAACTCTAACTCGGAACCTATCGTTTAGAATATAATTAGGCCAGGGCAAGTTTAAAAAGTAATTACATAATTTCGTAGCTCATATATCGAAGCGATAAAATACATATTTTCATCATTTAGGTTAAAAAAAGGTAATATTAAAAAACCAAAAAATTACAAATTTGAAATCAATTTGTCCAATAGGTTGTGACGACGGATCGTGAGATATATCTTTAATCCATTCGCCTCTTTTATCAGTTGCTTTAGTTGGCGGACGTTTTGTAACATCTAAATTTATAAATTCGCTAGTGAGTGAATAAAAAAACACAATAGGTTTCTTTCAACAACATATAAATAAAATATTTATAAATAAAATTTGAAAAGTAGTACAGATTAATAGCAATTAGATAAAAACAGTTAATCAATAAACTCAAAAATATTAAATAAAACATGATCAAAGTTAATTTATTTAAAAAAAATTTAAATTTGAAATTTGTTTACATCAGAAATTATTAGTCATTGTAAAATAATTACTAATACCCTGTGCAATTACTTTAAAGCGATTTTAATGAATTATTATATACATATCTAATAATAGTTTTAAATCATTCCTTGAAAAACTCTAACACTTAAAAAATTTCCAACTTTAAAACTTTAATTTTTTTTTATATTTTTAAAAATTTCCCCAAAAAACGAATGAACTCTGAACGCGCCCATAAGTATACGTAATTTGTTTTAAAATTAGACGGGCATCAAACTGACAATTTACCAAATAAAATATTAACCTAACAAGAGTTTTTGTAAAAATTTAATGATATTAAGATTTTTATCTCACAACAAACATCAAATTCAAAATATATAAAATACCCAATCATATTACTTGACTGGGCCGGCCTAAGCTTGGATTCATTTAACTGAACCATGTCAGGCCCAGTCTTAACCGAGCCAATGTTTAAGGTATTGTTTGCGGTGTCAGTCACATGCCTTTTCGCTGATTCAAAAAGCTCCTTTAATTCTTTTTCGTAAAAACGTCCAAATATGGCGATATAAGCCTTTTGGAAATTAATATATAAATATATATATCAGTAATTGGAATAATAATAACAGTAGCAATTTTTATAATAGTATTAGTGACAACGCTTCGCTACAATAACTCAATTTTCCCAGAAAAAAATGCATTTTTGTAATGTATAGTTAAGCTAATTTTAAAAACATGCGTTCGTTTTATTTTTTCAATTGACATCTAAATTTTATTTTATGAAATTGTATAAAAAAGCTGACTCAACAAATTGGACGCTACACAGCCTGGTTCTAATAAAATTAAACAAAAAATATAATACATTTTATTTATAACTCATTTTCCGTACTTTAATTTTCTTTCATCTATTGTTATAAGTTAACAATACAATATATTAGTAATTTAAATAAAAAAGTAATAATTTAGTGAATTTCTAAATCACTAAAGCTTATTAAGGAAAGCATTGGCGTAGGAGAGGGGGAGGGGTTGGGGATGAAACCCCCTCCAAGCATGCCATATCCCCACCCAAATTAAAATTTTTTAGTGCATATCCCCCCCCCCCCCAAACTAAATACCAATTAAATATAAAATTAAATTACATTTAAAATTCCATTAATATTTGGCAAAATTTTTTTTTGAAACCCCCCCCCCCCCAGCTTTACAACTTGCTACGCCCTTGAAGGAAAGTGTGAAAATCGAGTGAAAAAGAAAACTTTGGTGTGGAAAAATGTATAATTTATGTGATCAAAGTCGCAATTAAATTTTTTAACATTTTAATTAGATATCGATTCGTTTCTATTTCAAAAGTTCTACCACCCCATATATTTTATTTTTTGTTAGCTTTTAAAGTTTACATTAACCAATGATATTTTACAATAACGCAATAGCTGACAAATTTAAAATTAGCCAAAAGCATAAAGGTATAATAAAGGGGTAAATATGTGTATTTCTGCTCATTAAAATTAATAATATGATGCTTAGTTTAAAACGATTTGGCCGCAGAAAGATTGTAAATTTACAACAGCTTTACAAAACAACGTAATGATTAAGTTCAAAGAGCCATTATCACTTTTCAAAATAAATAATCAAAATAACCCTATAAACATTTTTTAAGACAATTTTAACAAAATTATAAAAGATTTGGCCAATCTGATATAAAAAAAAGAATAAGGTAAACAGATTCAAAAATTGCACATAATCAATCTACTGATCCCCACCTGGTGACTCCCAGCCTTAGTCTAGGTCTAGGCTTGCTACGTCCTTTGTAGGTTAGTTTTTATTGCCAATTCTATCCCATTGCAATCCTAGCAATTTCCAATAAAACATTAATTTTTTTATGACCTGCCCTCCTCTTTCGAACCTTTAAACCACCACCTTACGTCAAAATAGTTTGCTATAAATATTAATATAATCAAAACCTATTTGTGCAAGCAAAGATTAAAAAAATATTTTTTGTAATGGCCATTTGATATATTTTTTAAACTAAGAAAAATTATAAAATTACCGAACGACAGCATGCTAATTTACTCTATTTATGAGAAAATATAGGCTTGTTTGCCCAAGCTTAACAAAAAGTAGGGAGCAAGATTACTTTAATATACATTTTTTTATTGGTACCTATTAACTAGTTTGAATAATAAATTTCAAATTAATAATTACACAGAATAAAAATAAGGTAAATAAATACAAGATATAAATGAAATATGTTATTTTCGAAGCAAATGTTGTAAGCCTGCCATAGAGATTAAAATTAAAAAAACCACGAATGCAAAAGTTACAAATTAAATTTCTATCATGAGATAACTAAAAATTACTAATAAACAAAAATATATTTTGGTTTATCTAAACAAAAAAGTGGGCCATTTAAAAGTGTGAATGGGAACAATGTTATATAAATGTCGATGTCGACGCTTAAAAATTCAAAAATTTGACTGACTCAGTTTTTTTAGATTAAAATGTAAAGTTACAATTATTATAAAAATTTTGAGATCGCAAAAACCGTCATTTATATGTATTTATTTTTTAACTGTAAAGCCAAGGCCAGAGAAAGAATTTAAACGGCAAAAATAAGTTAAGGCCATAGTTTAAAATATTTAAAGTTCGAAAACTTTATAGGACCTATTTGTAGATATGTATTGTATTTATTTTAATAATATTAATTTTAACAATAGCATTACTAAATATAAGAAATAGATAACCAATAAAAATTATATACTCGAGTAACGATTTTATAATGACTTGATGAAATTTGCTTGAGCCATTTGATCAGTTCCTTGTGAGGATTTAAAAAGTCCTTTAACATTTTGTTTTTCATCTCAACTTTCTTTAAAAATATATTAAATTGATCGGCGAAGGGGGTGGTTGGTAGTGAGACGGTTTCATTGATTTTAGCTGACTAATATAAATATATTTAATATTAATTATTCTTTCATTTTTTTTATAAATAATTGTAAAAAATATTTTTATATTACACACAGACATATTTAAGAAATAAGAGGTCACTTGATTAATATTTTGGTCCCCTTACATAATCCTTTCCCATTTATGAAGTGTAATTTTTTTCAAAAAATTGCATGGAAGGTATATGTATTTTTTACAGACAAACAATATAAACTATTATTACATGCGGCCATAGTTCAAACACTATATATAATTTTGATGGGTAATGCAAAATTGGTTGCTTTATCTTTATTGATTAACCTTCTGATATCCAGTTTAATTTTAAATTTCCTAATTTTTTGTTTTTATTGCATTCATATGTGTCACCTAATCATCTTTTGCTAAGCCTAATTGACAGCAAAACTAATAAAATTAGGTCAAACATTTAAAATGCATTTCTAAATTATTTTTATATAAATAAATTATCAATTATAATTTTTAGTTTTTGAATAGCGAAAGGTGCAGATATTGGCATATTTTGACTTTGAGAGCAGTAATCACGTTGCTTATATAGGTAGAGAGGGATTGTGTAAGAGGACAAAATATAGTTTTAAAATAAAAGTATTTCGTTCATTTTACTATGCGTAGATAACTGAGTTAATAGATTCTTTATAACTTACAATTTTATTAAATATCAAAATAAGGTGATTGGAAAGTTTTTCTGAAAAACTGGCTTTAATGGCTTCCAATTCGGTTGAACGTTGTTGCACAGCTTTCATTTTTTTCAATGCTTGAGAAAAAAAAAACAACAGAATTATAAATTATATTATATATAAAAAAATAAATAGAAAGAGTTTACCAAAATATAGCAATTTATTTATACACGAATAGTAAAATCCTTTAAATACAAAAAAGTTATGGATATATATTTTCAAATATATTTATAAAAATTAAATTCACTATTGACACAAATTAAAAATGTAGAAAACGTATAAATTTTAAAAATTGTCAATCAAATAGTGCCGGGTTAAAGCTCTAAAGCATTTTAATTTAAAAACTTCTCATTTTTTATATCTTATAACTGTCCTTGATATAATGGTTAAGGTTAGGGGGATGAGCTTAGACCAAAATAAACAACAGACAAAAAGGTACATAATCTAAAATTTGTAAATCATTATATTTCATTTTTTTCAATAAAATTAATTTGTAATTTCTATAAAAAGAACTGACCAAACTGTTGGAAATAACTTACTTTCTTTAGTTATATTAAACGCTATAAAAAGGCATTAAGCATTTTTGGTCAAAAAGCAATAAACTAGCAAACCTCAACGTTTTAATAAAATTTACAAAATCAGCTTAATCCACAGTTTTTAGCCATATTGTAACATAGTTATTACCTATGTTATTTTGAATATAAGTCAATGATTTTTGTAGCTCATACGCTGCGCGATTAAATTCTTTAATTCTTTCCACATCATAAAGTTCACCTTCCATAAGTATTCGTCTAAAATGGTTTGGGAAATCTAGATTATCCTACACAGCAAAATACAAGATTATTCTTAGACTTCACATGTCAACAAAAAATTTAATAAAATAGATATTCCCTAATTTTAATAGTATTTTATCTCTTTTTTTACACTAGTTCGGTATCAGATCAATCTATTTTTTAGACAAAAAAAACAAAGTACTTTTAACTCATCAATGGTGACGGAGAATTTAATTTTATTTACATCGCTTAAAAAATTCAATAATAAAATATAATATTTCCAAAAAAAAATATTTTTAAAAATTCTGATAATGAGGTTGAATGAATTTTTTTTTAAAAGTCTAAATAAATAAAATTTAGCAATTAAAACAGGGTTGGAAGTCCGGCCGCAAAATTACTAAATACGATGGATAAATCTAAAGTGGACACATTTCCATTACAATCTTATCGAAACCAAAAATTGTAAATCATTGATCTGTGTAATACTTGCAAATTATTTTGTTAAATTTGGTTTTTCAGTTAAATATTTAATGAGAATTTATATAACGGGGTAAATACTTAGTTTTAACTGCATTAAATTTTGCCAAAAAGATCCATATAGGAATGATTAAACATTATTTTAAGGCCACGTGCAAAATATGTTTTTATTATTGTAAAATTTTCAAAATTTTTAATATTTTTTTTATAAAGAACGCATTTTTTCAAAAATACGTTAAATTTAGTATAAGTACATAAAATACTATCTGAAATATATAATTATTAATAATATTTTAAAAATAAATAAAATTAAAAAAAGGAAATTTAAAAAAAAATTAAATTTTAAAATTTACGAAAATAAAAACTCATTCTGCAAGTGGCCTAAATAAAAATCGCCTTTGGCGGAAATTTTTTGTCGTTTTAAATACATTAAGCGTAAAAAATGTTACAAAATTTCACTGAAGTGAAGGGGGGGGGGAATTATATAAAAAATACCACAAAAATAAAAATTTAAAAAAAGGAGGCAGCTGAGTTTGCCCCATCCCCTTGGTCACGGCCTAAAATGTAAACATATTTATACTATAAGTGTTGAAAGTTCATTTTTGAGAGCGGTCTTATTGCGGTCAATCAGATGGATGCAGTTATCCTTTTCATCCATAGCTTCCATATGACCCCGAACGTTATGAATGCATGTCACATCCCACTCTTTAAATTTCTGCTCTAATACGTCAACTTCGTTTAGTGCTCCGTCTATAAGTTTCATAAGCTCGTTCATATCAAGCTCAGAGCCCATGAGACTGTATATGTTGGCCTATATAACGAATTAATTATATCAATAATATTAATTTTATTACAAAATTAATAAAAAAACATTTAACTGTTAGGGATGGGCATTATTAAATAATATTAATTTATATTGAAAGAATTGGGCCACCTGCTTGCAAGCTTGTATATTTTATTATACATGTTAGGCGGCGTGAGTGTGGTTTATAGTGGGATGGATAACCCTAGTTTTAAAAACGTAGGTCGCCGGCGTGTGTAAAATCTCATTTAACCCAGCGGGCCCCTAAGTGGTAAGCCGCCTTCAGGAAAAAAGGTTTGAAAGAAGCTCCTTTACTACACGTTTATTAAGTTTCTCTAGCTATTAATTCAACAGTTCGACAAATTTTTAATATATATAAGTCGATTTATGAGATCAACCTAATATATTAGCGATTAACTTATCAGTTTGTGTTTTGTGTGATCAAACTGCAAGCTATAGACATTGAGAGTATATGAAAAAATATTTGAAAAAAAAAAAAATCAAATATTTATATATATAAATAATACAGCTAAATTATTTATCATAAACTTATTATTATTATCATTATTTTAAACCGGTAAAAATTATGCTCTATAGAGGTTGGGGTGCAAAATATTTAATAACCTAAATATGGTGGTCGGAGATTGATTAATTATATATTTAATACATGATTTTAAATTAAAAAAGCAATAAATTTCAATATAGCAAGATTAAATTTTTTCCTGAAGGTTTTTCAAGTGAAAATCAGTCAAATTTGGCTAATGTTTCAATAATCGTGAGTTTACAGGGCCCGATGATGCTTTGAAAAAAAAAGGAAAAAATGTTATCTGTAAAGTCCTTTTTAAGATTATTTCGCTGCATTTTTATACACCTCGAAGAGCATTTATAAGTTTTTGTACACCAAGGAAACTTTCTGTGACCTCAAGACTCATTAACTTCAATATGTCTAAAGTTGTTTATATAAAAAATATTTGAAACTTTGAGTTAGTGATAAGCAAATTTTTATTTATCTAATATAATTAAATTTTAATATAACTATAAAAATTTTAAGTAACACAAATCAATGCTTAATTACTCCTTTTCCCTTTTCGCCAGCCAAATTTTTTATTTTTGGCGCATTTTGCGACCTTGTTCTAGAAACTAAGAAAAAATTTAAAATTCTTTCATTTTTTTCTCAATAAAAATAAAATTTAGTATATTTGAATAAGATTGGTAACAAAATTATCAAATAATTCAAGGTTATGAGTAGCGTCCAAGCTATCATTTTATTTTATCGTAGAACTAAATATTGTGTGTATTTTAAAATTTGTTTTTAAATTATTTATATTTTCTAAAGATATTATTTAATCGTAAAGCCTAGAAGTCATAAAAATATTGTTTTTGGAATTATTGTAATTCGTTGTGTTGAAATTGTCTAGCAGACAAATGAAAAATGAGTATATAGGGCTAGTAGTTACAAATATAAAATCAGAATTATAGCCAATGCCTCAGATTTTAAATTATAATATTAAAGTTTTTGGGCTTCTATATTAAAGGTAGAAACAAAAGTTCAGATATATATTTAAATAAACATTCATTATTAATGTGGGGCGTTTGAATTCTTTATAATATTTTTTTTTCTTGTGTTTTGTAAAACTAATGGTTTTCATCCGTTGATCCTGAATAATTTGTAATTATATTGCTAATATATTTAATTAATAACCTCTTTAAGATATGTTTTTATAAGGAATCTAAATATGCCAATAGATTTTTTAAAATATTAATGTTAAGAAATTTTGTAAATTTTTTTTACCTTTGGACGCTGTATATAAAAAATGGAAAAACTAAATTCAGGATTATTGCAAGAACACTCTACGAAGCCCTAAAAAATCTTTCTTTTGTTGTTGTCCAGTATTTATATGGTCATAAAAGAAATTAAACAAAAATATACATGTTTTTTTTATAAATTTACCTATACAATTAAACAAACACCTGTAAATATGGTGACTGTAATAAAAATAAAAAAATTTTAAATATAAATCTTTGTCATTAGCCAAATTAGTTGATACAAATATAATATAAATACAACTAATTTAATAAGAAAATTTATTTATAACCTAAAATATAATTACCCCATCTAATAAATTTAATTCTTTCATCAGGTTATCAGTAAATGCCTCAATGTTTGTTATAGATTCGTTTTTATCAAACTCTTCCATCAATTTTTCTAAATCATTTTCTTCTTTTTTTGTTATTAGCTGATAATTTGGATATTCCTCAACAGCATTATCAGAGGGAATCTTGGATGATTGCATTTGCTTACTTATATAATTCATGGTGTCATCTGTATTTTAGAATTAATAAAAATTTACCCTCTAATAAATATGGAAAATTTAGAAATACTGGCATCATATCAAGAGGTGCTAAATATCGTTTGCATAATTTAAATAATGCAGTCAAAAACACTTCTTTGTCATTATAATTTTCAGCTTCCCATGAATACAGCCTTTCAAAATACAAATCAAACAACATTGATTCCTAAAAATATAATAAATATTAAAATACTGGAACATCAAAATGACACTCAACTTTTTTAAGATTCGTTAATGGCCAACAAGCAACTTTTTTGAAATTTTCAGTTTTATCAATTTTCTTAATTTTGTACATAAATACTTGACTGGCATCTAAATTGGCTAAAAATAAATCAAAACATAAATTACAGGTGACACACAAAAAACAATGCTTTCTTCGCTTTTGATATCTTGTCACATGAATAAGGTAGAGCAACCTTTCATTTTGACTGTTAAAAATGTCATTTTGCAAAGTTTTTCTAATAGATTCCATTAAAAAACATGCGTCGACCTATCTTTGCACACTCAATAATTGCATATGGTTTTTGCTCAGGTTGAGCTAATGGCTGCGGCTATTGAAAAAAAAGTTTTGGAAAAAAAAATTTAGCGCTTATATTAACATTAATGTGACTAGTGTATAGAAAATTTAAGAAATTAATAATTATTTAAAATTTTTTTGAAAATTTTTTTGTTGGGCATAACCTAAAACGGCTAATCCCATACATTTTTCCGTTTTTTTTTTTAATTTTTTTTACAATTTTTAAATTAATATTAGCCCGGCTAATACTAATTTCAAAATGTAGAAAAATATTTTTTTAAAAAAATTTTTCACGGTTAATATTAAAAAACAAGAATTAATGTTTTTTTAATTTTAGAATATGCCCAAAGGTTAACGTAACGTTTGCATATCTATAACGTTAAGTTTAAGATTAAATTACAGGCTTATTGATAATTAGTTGACCAATTTTTTTTCTTATTTGGTGTCATCCTAACCAGCCAGCCAAATTTAGAAAAAAAAAATTATTTAAAAACAGTTAGTGTAATTGTTTAAATCTAACCAAACTTAATTGTTTGACGCAAAGGGTGGCAAATGATTGTTTTTTTTTGGTTGCTCTTCTTTTTCTAAAATTCTGTTTACGCCTACCTTTGCCTCCAATTTGTGAATGAAGGCTAATAATTGTTACATCGACTGATTTGTATCGACTTCTTTTTAAAAATGGGGAGGCGACCTTTAAATACCACAAAGAGTGGGAAATATATGAATCCCACCGACCAAACAAGTAATATATGATTTAAAATAATATTATAGGGAAAATGGCTAGGAAGAAAGAACTAAAAAAAGTATTTATTATACTCTTGACTGAAATTTAGAATAAAAAGCAAAGGCTTTTAATTAGAACGGCTTTGCTTAAAAGCCAAAATCCTAAACACTTGTTAAATGAAATGGAAGTGCTTGACGATATGGGTATTTTTTTCTATTTATGTGGTTTTTAGAATATAATGTTGACAAAACACCAATTTATAGGGACACGGTAATTCAAGAAAAAAGGAGAAAGCTTAAAATAATGTTTGAAAAAGTCATGCCATTATTTGTAAATATATTTGTATATAAAATGTTTTAGGCAAAAGAAAATCCTACATTTTACGAGGAAGTTAAAAAGTACTTAATTTTGATGCTTAATCCTGTTCAGACTAAAAAGAGAGTATGAGGGTAGGCGACAAGAGAAATTGAGATACTATGAGAGCATTAAAATGGCAAGGAATGTCAATGTGGATAGTATACCACTTCCTCAGAATGAAAATAATGATTTATTACCATATGCTGAGCAAAACTTTTATAATTTTTCTACTGCCTACATGGCTGGTACACCATTTTATAATGCTATACCACTACCTGGATTGAGTATGATGCCAACTGATTTTCAAAGTATGATTTTTATGTTTTTTTGTAAATGTTTTTAATCACTACAAAGGACAATTCTTATATAAGATCTATATAAAGAAATTTGTTTTTTGTATAAGTTCAATTTTAACTAAAAGGTTATATATTTGTTTAATAAATGCTTAATTCAAAAAATATTTGAAAATAAAAAATAAATAACACAAACAGAGTGGTTAAATAGTAAAGTTTTGAAAATATATAGTTAGAACAATTTTTTGTATTGTAATTTAGAGGGACTCTTATGCCATGGTTTATTTTAAATATTGTAGAAATTATATTTTTGAAAATTTTTTTTATATTTTTAAATTTGTTATAAAATTTTATTTTCTTTTGAATTTTTTGTGTAGGCCTTTTTGTTTATATGACATACTAAACCTAAATATTTTACTTATATTTTTAAATTTTTAACAATATAACATGCAAGTGTTTTCAAAGAAGCAAAAATTTGATTTGTAAAAATTTAATTTTGCTGAATGTATTCTCTTAGTGTTTAAATTAAAGGATATAGTTTATATATTTTTTTATAATTTTGGTCAGGGCAGATTTTAGTTTATTATCGTTTAAAGTAAAACATTGATGATTTTTTAACAACTTTGAATGGTGAGCATCAATTTTTTTATAAATTCAGATTGCAATTGTTTTAGTTTTTTGATAATGTGTTGTTTCCTTTCTCTCGTAGACAAATTATGAGATATATTACCCATTTGTTTCTTTACCCTGTTTCATATTATAAATTGTACTTTAAATAAAGATAATAAGAGCAATTAAAATAGTGGAATACTTTAAATTGTTATTTAAAATGGAAATTTTATACATATGTGGATTTCCTTTGTCTAGTAAATTTGAATTTATTTATTTTTTTACGAAGTGTTTGTTTGTAAAGGGAGAAACAAATTATAAGAATTATGATTGATAGCAGACAAACTACCACAAATTTGTTTGTTTTTTTTTAATTTTTTTTAGTTATGGCTTTTTTTTATGTTGTGTGTGAGGCTAATTGGAAAATTAAAATTTATAGATTTTTAAAGTATTACAAAATAATGGCCTTTGGCAAAAGTTATTTTAAATAAATTGTTATAACATTTAGTTTTAACAAAAAAAATAATCTTGAGAACTAAGGGCTGATTAAATTATTTTTTATTTATCATAAAAATTTTTAAGGGTTTAATTTTGTTTAGCTAAATGTTATATTTTCTTGCAATTTGTCAAAGAGGATGGATGTTCATATTTTAAATTGTCATTTTATTTAAAAATATTAACTAGTTAATATACAGATAATTTATTTACACTTTTACAGATATTTCCAATGCTACAAATGATTATTACTCCCTGAAGGGTATTTTGAAATCAGCAGATCGGTTTTAATATTTTATATATTTTTCTAAATTTTTTGTGAACTTAAATAATTTTTTGACAAAAAATTTAAGGCACTAATAGCTATCTAGAATTATCTAATTGTAAAAATGCTTTTAAATATTTTGTTTTCTATTTTTCTATTAACAAATATTTTTTTATACAGGTATTAAGGTAAAAGTTTTTTATATTAATTAGTATATGTAATTTTTTAATCTTTTAGCAAATTAATATTGCGTTTTTAAAGTTAAATGATCCTTACAATGAAATTTTTAAAATTAATAAGGGTTAAGTAATTTTTATATATTTTATGCATAGTTTAACCACGATTCCCGGCCCACCTATTAACCATCCTCAATCTCTTAGCCCTCTCCGTGATTCGCATCATCGGAAACGAGATAGACATAGTACAAAACTAGACGATAAACGTAGCAGTAGACGTTATTATAGTAGAAGCAAAAGTAATAGCAGATCCAGAAGTAGGTCGAGGTCCAGATCTTCTTCAGGTCGTCCTAATATTAGAAGGCGGTCAAAGTCACCCAGGATGAGGTAATAAAGATATACATAAAAATTCTTTTACTGAATTTTATTAATAATTATTAATACAAGAGTTTCCCACCTACGTCCTTGTTAAAAAATATGCAATTTATTGTGACTACCCTAGCCCCTTTTTGACTTTATAACACCAATAAAAACTTATGTATAAATACAAAAAAAATGATAGCTTATTTTAAAAAATTAACGTAATTTACTAACACATCCGGACATTTTTTAATAGTCAGGGAGGAGTACAGAAAAAACATTTTGAAAAATAATGTCTTTGCTTGAAAATTTAAGATTATTTTATTTTAAACGTTTAATTTGAGATATTTAGTATATACATGTTTAAATTTTATTATGCATTGCCTTATTATTTGCAATTTTAAATAAAAAATATGTATTGTTTATATGTCATTTATTATCACTTAATTTATGTTTTTGGCTGCTACCATAGATTTTATTGTTAAGCGGTTTTATTAGCTATATTAAAGTTCAGGTTATTAAATGTTTACTACACGTTTGTATCGTTTCAAAATAATCCACATAAATAAAAAGTTTAGATAATTTTGCCTCGACGTTGGACCTTTTTTAGGCAAGTTTAACGAAGCTCTTTTTTTAATTTTTTTAAATTTTTTTTTTTTTTAAATATGTTAATTTGAATTATTAGGCGTAGACGTAGTCGGTCACGAAGCGATGATACTACGAGTTTAGCGTCAGAACGTGAACACTCGTATAATGGTAAGCCATTAATATTCATTCAATTAAAATAACATCAGAGCATTCCATTTATAAAGAATTAATTCCCACATGTGGTTTTTATTTGAAAATAGAACGTACACAGAAGAACCAATTTACAACTTTTAATGTTTTTTTTTGTTATGAGGCCTTAAATAATTTGTAGGGAGGGCATTGGCCAAAAATCTAGGTTTCCAGCGTGCAAGCAAGTCACATTTCTGTATCCCGCCATATTTAACTTTTTTGTAGATAAAGAGTTATGACCCCTTTATTTTAAAGGTATGGGTCCAAAAATAATATTTTTATGATTAAAATAAATTTGAATGTTTTTAATATTTTTTAAATTTTGGTTATTTATTTTCGCGAAAAAAATTATAAATCCTAATTGGGTTGGGATTTTTTTTTATAAATATTAGATATTAGAAATTAATATTATAGCTCGTAGTCGTATTTTAAGTTTTGGCCTTCTTGTTCTAGAATTATACATTATTCTATTTCTAATATCTACTTGATTATATTTTAGATGATGATTATGAGGAAATAATTGCGGAGGACAATACAGAAGGTAATTCAAAAAACAAAAGGGGACATTTATATATATGTTTTAGAATCATATCAACGTTTATGTTTTTAAAAATAAGGTGAGGTGAAAATAAAATTAGTTGATATATCAATTTTGTAAACAAATATAAATGTGCTATACCGCGCTAATTTTTACTTCATTATATTAATTTCAAAAAATTTTTTTATACAAATATGTACAGCACATATCTTAATATTTTTTATTTTATTATTATTATCATTGGTCCGTGTTTTAGATAAAGGCCAGTCTAAAAAGATTAGGTTTGCGGATGGGAAGTCGGACGATGAAATGGAAAAAGACACGAGGACCAAATACAAAATGTTGGCTAAGAGTGTGGTATATTAATCATCTTATCATAATCTTTAAAAGGTGTCTTAACTTTTAAGTAATCAGTGTAACTGTTTTTTTTAGTTTTTAAAATTTTTTAGACGTTACTAAAAAATTTCAACGTTTGCGTTTAATCATTTCTTAATATAACTTAGTGTAATTTTAATTTATTTAGTAGATATATGTTTTTTAAATAAATAATTCTAGCAGAAAAATCAATCTTCTGATCAAGACGCATACTCGAACTTCTATAGTGGTATGAATTACCCCTATCCTCCCATGTAACTTCTTTTTCTTAAGTTTTTTTTTCAAATTTGCCAAAATAATTTATTATTTTTTAATTTTAATCTTCACATTACATATATCGACAAAAATTCAAAATATTCGATTTTTTCATGTAAATATATTCCTACATTTTCAGTGTCCAAGCTCATTCTTACTAATAACTAAATTTGATATTAATCTCAAATTGAATATGTCACCTATAGCTTTTTATGACAAAAATTTAACAAATACTTGAGTTAGTTTTTAAAAAGGAAAAAAAAGATATTATGGAAAAAGGCAATAATTGAGTCTGCTATGCACAAAAATTTTTAAAATGTCTTCACATCAATTTTATTAATTATTTTGATAAAAACTAGTTAATCATTACATTAAACATTAGCAATTATGCAATTGTTAACTCAAAATCAGTATTATAAATAAAAAAATAAGAATTTATCAAAACTGTAATTATATTTTTTACCTATTTAATTAGGGCCATGCCCCCGATGCTCATGAATCATTATATCGCACCAATAAGTAATTATTAACAATTATATTTAAGATGAGATTTAATATGGCTTTCGTTTATTCATGTTATATTTATAGGCTTTTGACGCTAGGGAAGTATGTAATTGCCCCTCTAGAACATTAATCCTTGCAATTCTTTAATATGTGTTTTTTTAAAGATATACCTAGCACATATAAGTATAAAAAAATTCACATGTTTTTTAATTTTTTTCCATAGGTAAATGCAAAAATTATTTTTGAATTTTTTTTTTCAAAGTGTAAAATTTGTAGAAGATTTATGATTAATTACACAGGTCGACGAAAATTGATGAGTAAAAAAAGAAAATTATGACACTGGGGGAAAATAATCCTAATTTTATTTATATATTTTCGTTTTTCGAAGTTTCTTAAGACTTCGACTATTTTTTATGTATATATCCTTAAAAGGTTTGACAAAGCGATCTCAAATATACAAAAAAAATATTTTTTATATATCACTACTAGTAACATAAATTGTATCTCTAAAATTTTTGAGGATATTAAGCTCTTACATCAATAGATTATACAGAATATTTGGCACCCATCCTAAAAACACGTATATCGATTTTGAAATAAAAATATTATTTAAAGTTTGAATTTAACACTCTGATTGTGAATATATAAAAAAAATTTTAATATACTTTGTTTTTAAATCTTGTTATTTAGGGCACGTGCAAAGTAAGTTTTTATTTTTCAAATTTTCAAAATTATAAAAACCAAATTTTAAAAGTTCCACATTTTTCACAAAATATTTTTTTTAAAATAATTTTTTTTTTAAAAATTTAATAAATTTTTTTTTTAAATTTTCAAAATTTTACGAAAATAAAAACCCACTTTGCACGTGCCCTTATAAAAAATTAATGTTTATAGCTAGCCTACAAAGTTAGATTAATAAAAACGGTGAAAGATTAGCAGGTCTGGTTCCTATAGTTAGCCATATAACTTTCAAAAAGTAAATTTAAATGATTGTCATTCCTACAGGACAGATAAAACCACTTAGCATATGTGCACCTTATAATAAATTCCTCCTTGTATGACCCAATATTAAAAATATTTGCATCATTTATTCAAGTTTTTTTAAATATAAATTAGATGAAGGATTAATGGCTCCACCGCCTCCCCCTTCTCTTGGTACTAGTGGTGATTACTATGATGGCACCAATAAAGACGTATTGGAGGATCAACCACCACACCTGCCTGGTCAGGATTATTCACTCACCCATTCCTCAACAGCTGATAGGAACACTTATTTTGGTCCGGCCCGAGGTGAGTCCCATTCGAATGTGATGTCCGCCAATAATAACTACGGCGGGAGCTCGCAAATTATTGCTGCCCCTAAAATTGTCGAGAATATACAATATCACCAACAGAAGCAGTTTAGTTCGGGTTATAGCTCAAACGCTAAGAAAGATAATAATAATAATGAGAGCGGTTATGTTCAAGATAGTAGCGGGCAGACTGTTATTGAGGTTTATTTTATCTAGTATCACTTTTCAACTACAGAAAGAAATTAAAAAGGTTGTTTAAATCACTTAATTTTAACTTAAGCTGAAATGTAGACTAATAAGTCGTTTGTCACTTGTTTTTCATACAATAAGAAATACAAAAATTAATAAAACCTTTTTTTAATTTTGTTCAGGCCAAACCCCAACTTAGGAGCCTGACCGAGGAATCACTTAAATTTATGCCAACTTCACTTCTGATTAAAAGGAACGCCGGTAAAGGAGGCCTTGGCAAGGATAAATTTGGTATGTAATTTACAGCAACATTTTTATTTAATTTTTCTTTAAATGCCTATTTAAGTTCTTTTCTTAGTTTAAAACGCTAAAATTATATCTAATTAAACTGCCAGAATTTAAAAATTTTTGTAAGCTTCTATATTATTGTTATTGAAAGGGGTAACTAGTATTTAATTTTATGTACTAACGTGGTACTGTTATTAGTAAGTTTTATAAGCTTAAATAATTATCAAATATTGTTGTAAAAACTATTAAATTATATTATTAAAAATTCTACATTATAATAACAAATTTATTAAGAAAAAAAACATACTTTTTTTCTCACAAAATTTTTGATGCCTCTGCCATTATTCATTTTTTTATTGGATTTAAAACAAATTGAATTCATACATATCCATTATCAATGTTGCAAAATGATAAAATAATTTATTTTAGATATTTTTGAATTCGTTTACCGTTTAATCAAGTTTTCTAAACCAGCTATAAATATTGAAAATTTTAAAGTAAAAAGATTCATGAACAAAATAATATTGAAAAAAATTATTTATACATTTAATAAACCTGTTGAATTCAAACTTAAAATAATATTTATATTTTAAACCGGTAATTTATCGTGTCATATCAAAGTGGGGTTATAATTTTCGATTGTATTTATATTTGCCGGGGCTTATATGATGATTCTAAAAACGGAAAAAGTTTATGAGATAAGGCTATCCTAAGGATTTTCGATGCAGTTTCATAAACTTTGCCGAACATTTATAAATTACCTGTGTAAAATTTTGCACTTAAAATATACTTTATAGTTACCCAATTTTTAATAATTTTAAGTTACTGTTTTGTCCTTTTTATACTTAAAAATTATAAAGCTTGATGAAAACACATTTAGGTCATTTTTCAATGATTTATATTGGTTATAGGATCTCGAAATTTCAATCAAGAGAAAGGAGGTAGGAAGACGCCATCTATGGGCCTCAAACATATTGCCGCTGCCAATGCCGCTAATGTTACGGCTGCTGTGTTGAATTTACAAAACAAGGAGGATGCTTATGCCAGTTTTATGAAAGAAATGGAAGAATTCTTATAAGAAAATTATATTGTAAAATAAATTTGTTAGTGTTTGATATTTTTAAACATGATTTTTTCTGTTATTGTTAAGATAAATAATATTTAACGTTTTTTCATTTTATTGACTTTGCTCGGATTATCTAATACTAAAATGTGCATGTCGAATTTAAAATCAATATAGCACTAAAACAAATATTTGAGGCTTTTTTCAAGCCTCCATTTTACTAAACCGCTATAATGTTCAGAAAAATTTAAAAATTTTTTGCTTACTATTAATTTTACATATCAATCTATTGGCATATTCAGATTCCTTATAAACAAACATATCTAAAAGAAAAGAGACAAAATTTTTAGCAATTTACTTTCCAAGTCATTTAGGATCAAAAAGCAGTTGTATGATCAAAAACCACTAATCTTACAAAAATGTAAAAATATAAATAAATAATTAAACTATATAAAAAAATTTAGAACTTCTTACGTTAATAATGAATGTCTTTGTTATCTAAATATATTTTTAAACTTATTGTTACTACCTATAGGTTTTATGATATAGAAGCCCAAGGAAGAGCCCAAAATTGAAAAATCTTAACTTTGACACCGAACAACTAAAAATCTAGAGGCCTTAGCTAGAAAATTTGAAAGGTTTCATATTCGTGATGTAGCGCCAAAAACTTGACCAAAAACCATAGTTGCCATAAATGTTGCTTAGGGTCGCCCAAAATTTGTTGTCCAGTGTTATTTAATACTAAAATGTGCATGTCGAATTTAAAATCAATATAGCACTAAAACAAAAATTTGAGGCTTTGATCCCTTTACTAGCTATAATTTTAGGGAAATTTAAATTTTTTGCTCATAATTTTTTCATATCAATCATAATTTAAGTAGTTTAAACACCCCAATATTTGAAAAGAGACATGAATTTATTTCCAAGTCATTTCAAAAGCAGTTGTAAGTTTTTGATGCAAATCTAAAATTGTTAAAGCCTAAATAATATAATTCTACTATATAAAATACTTGAGTGAGATTATTATATTTGAAGTCTAATGATATTTCAAGATATTTTTTTTTCCATACTGTTAGCAATATACTGTTTAACGTATTATTAAAATTACTATCATACAAGGTAAGAGGTCATTAGTTAAAAATAACTAATTCTGTAATAATTTTTATAGTTATACCAGTGAGTGTTTCTCCATCATCCATGTATAAATCGCCCCTAGCTTTCCCGAATTTATCGAGCCCAATTAACAAGATGTAAAATCGTTTTAGGTCGGGTATATTATGAAATTAAATTGAATACAAGTTAACGCTTATTATCTACAAAATAAATAGATATCGTATTTAAGAGTACTTTAAGGTCCCAATGATTTATATGGGGTAAAAACTTAAAATAATAATTATCTTAACACAAGTCCTTAACCCAAAAAAATTTTGGTTAAGGGCAAATTTAAAATAATTTTTTTTTTTTGCAAAAAAAAGATAAAATTTGGTTTTTCTATCGTTAAAATATTAGCGCTGAATCAATATGTTAAGGAAGTTATTTTTAAATAAACTATTTATTATTCGTTTAAATCCATAGAGGTATTTGAGGATGACTTCAAAGGATAAAAAACAATTTTTCATTTAAATTTACTATCGCTTAAAGCCTTATTAATTAGCTATATATGTAAAATTCAAGAAAAATAGCAAAAACCTAAGAATAGTATTAAGTGCTGGTTTTTGCATCGGTATAATACAACCTCCTCTAACATGAAGATTTATGCGCATTTGATCGGCATTTAGTTCCACGTGGTTGGCCTGTTTTATTTGCGAGCCATTATAGAAATCATACCATATTTCTCGACCTTGCTGGTTGGGAAAATATGCTTTTATGCGGGTTGTGCTCTAAATGGATGCAAATTAAAATTATTGGCATATTTACATTTGTCAACGATATAAAATATTTCCAGAGAAAATAAAATATATTCGATCTAAATGATAAAAAATAATCTAATTTCATATTTTTCCAAATTCTTATTCTTATCCGTTATAAATTATAACACAGGCTAACAGATATTTGAGAGTTAAGAGTTAACTACAGAGATACAAACCTGCCATCTTGGGTTTACCGATTTTTCTAATCAAACTTAGTCAGCTATAAACAAAATTTTAAACAAAAAAAGATTCAAAAATAAATTGAATTGTTTTTTGCTTATTCACATCAACTAAACTGAATTAAACTTCACATAATATTTTAATAATAAACCGATAATATAGCGTGTCGTATTCAAGTTTGGACGCGAAATATTTTGTATTATCTAAATGCCGATGTAAAAGCTTGATATATTCATAAAATTTAATTCTTATTATTTGTGATGATAAATATAAGTTACAAGGAATTTTTATATAAAAAAAAGATTCTTAAAAAATTTTTTTTTAAGGTATAAACATTTTTTGTTATGAGAGCCGAAGGCGGAAGAAACTAAGAATAACAAATATATATGAGATAAGGGTATCCTGGGTTTCTTTTATGTTTTTATAAACATATTTGACATTGATATATGTTGACCTGTGTTATAATAGGCTTTTTAAATGAGGAGGAACATAAAGGTGTTGTTAACTTATTAAAGTGCATCAAAAAAGGTCATAGCATATGAGACCACTAACGTAAAAAATTCAAATTTTTAACCCCTTTTAAATTGATTGCTCGAAAAAAAAATATTGCATCGTAAAATTGGTCAATTGTAAAAATCAAATTAAAGTTAAAAATAGGTTATATATATGATCAATAAATTTTTAATATGATAACCTACAAAAATATTTTTCGAAAATTTAGATATTTTTATACACCGACATTTTGCTATTAGGCAAAGGGATATGCCAATTAAAATTTAGAAGCTATGATAAAGGAAATTATATTATGTTTAGCCAGCAACTAGCACAAATAAAGTACACAGATATAGCATAAAAGTGTTTGTCTTGCAAAAAGTTCCATATTGAGAAACTTCAAACGAAAATTATAACAGGACGTTAAGTATCATTAGAATCAATTTGTAAAATTTCATGCTGATATGTCATTTAGAAGTTAACAAATTTCGAAAATTAAAATAACATTAAGACCACTTACCTTTCAATCTATTACCTTGTATTTTTCAGATAAATTGGTGCAAACTTGCTTTGTACATCAAAAATTTGAAAAAACAAGAGCGAAACATAGTAGCCTAAATTATTTTTTAATAACTATATTTTATAATTTACCTTATAAAAAATTCTTCTGTTTTAATTAGTGTAAGAATTGTGATATATCAAAGTATATTATATTTTATTATTGAATGTTTGGCAATATATATAGTATAGAAATTAGCATAGAAGTACATCTAAGTATAGAAATTAGCATAGAAGTACATCTAAAAATAGATAAGCTTTTCGTGTGGATGAGATTAGATGGAACAGTAAATATAAATTTGAATATCAACATTACTGTCACCTTTTTTTTTAATTCTGACGGCGTCGCTAATCTCTACCAATTTTAACTATTTGACAAGTAAATCAAGGTAGGACTTTTTCGGGAAGTTACTGTTATCAATGGTCGACATATTAACGAGCAATGTGCTTGTTAGATTAAGTAGAGGCAGCTGATTCTTCTAGTTTATTCATTTCTTCTAGATCCTTCTCGCCATCCATTTTAATGCTTCAAACTAGATTGGATTAGATGTTTACCAGGAGGTGTCCTTTTGATTTACGAAACGTCCGTAAGGCATCGTTGAGTGTTTCGGGTGGGACACCGGTCTTACTATCGGTAGCCTTGGGTCATAAGCAGATATGGTCACGTCTTCAGCTGTTTAAGCTTAAGTTCAAACTCGTTCAGCGTTAATAAACGTCTTGGGCATGCTCGTCATCAAGACTGAATTTTTGGGCATGCTATTTATCATCATCATCGAGACTGAATTTGGGGTCTACCAGGAGACGGAATAGACAATCAGCGAGGTTTGTTTATGTACGCTATAGGGGTAGAGACTTTTTCTCTCCGCTATTCCCAAAATGTTGATATGCAAATTCATATGTACTGTTCCATCTAATCTCATCCACAAGCTTATCTATTTTTAGATGTACTTCTATGCTAATTTCTATACTTAGATGTACTTCTATGCTAATTTCTATACTATATATATTGCCAAACATTCAATAATAAATCATAATATAATTTTGTTATATCATCACTTCGTACATTGGCGACGAGGATGGGATCTGGAGTTTTCCAGAAGGACCTCCCGTCGGCCATCGAGTGAAATTATTTTAAATAAATTAGAAAATTGTTTTTTTAAAGTAATTAAATTTAACCCCCTTTAATTTGTTGGCCCGATTATTCTTGTGGAGAACTGATTCTAATTGAGGGAGGAACCATGTACAAGTGATTGACGCACAAGGTCCATATTCTGCGAATGATGCACCTTAAAACAATTACGCTCATCAATGTCAATCAGGGATTACGAATTATAGCTTCATCTGAAAGACAGAAGTGCCGTAACAAGACAAAAATTGATGGAGCAACGAATTTGTCTCAAAGACAAGCACACCACGGTCTAAAACGATTGGGCATCAACTAATACGGAAATGGCCCCCTAATTAAGAATCGAATCTCATTTATACGGAATTGAGATGTCTAAATAACAGACAGAATGGTCAAAACATAGACCGGAAATGGTTCTCCAATCTCCAAAAAATGGCAAGTAACACGGTGCCTGAACGATCTATGCTCGATGGGACTAAACGACCGAACGGATATTGGTCCGGAACGACCTGAGGATAAATGGTCTAAACGACCTAACAATAACGGTCCTCTACCTGAGACGATAACGGTCCTCTACCTGTCGATAACGGTCCTCTACCATACGATAACGGTCCTCTACCTAGATAAATGGTCTAAACGACCTGACGATATATGGTCTAAGCGACCTGACGCTAAATGGTCTAAGCGACCTGACGCTAAATGGTCTAAGCGACCTGGCGATTAATGGTCTAAACGACCTGACGATAAATGGTCTAAACGACCTGACGATAAATGGTCCTCAACGACCTGACGATAAATGGTCCTCAACGACCTGACGATCAACGATAAATGGTCCTCAACGACCTGACGATCAACGATAAATGGTCCTCAACGATAATGGTCCTCAACAATAATGGTCCTCAACGATAATGGTCCTAAACGATAATGGTCCTTGAACTTATAATAGCCTTCAACGACCGACGAATATGAAACACCGACGAATATTGACGAATTATAAACGACCGATGAATATTAAACGACCGACGAATAGGTCAGCGACTGACGTATACTAAACGATCGATGAATACTAAACGATCGACGAAAACGAAACGATCGACGAATACCAAACGATCGACGAATACCAAACGATCGACGAATACCAAACGATCAACGAATACAACGATCGACGAATACCAAACGATCGACGAATACAACGATCGACGAATACCAAACGATCGACGAACACTAAACGATCGACGATTACCAAAAGACCGACGAATACTAAACAACCGACAAATCACGGCATCACAAGAGACTTAGACTTTGTAACTAATACATGATTACTATTATGGATCAACAAAGTCTCAGCAATCGACTATGATATCGATTACAAACCGGGTAAAAGAAACCTCGCTGATTGCCTACCCCGTCCCTAGGTGAAAAGTCACAAATCTAATTGGGATGAGAATGATGAAGCGTGCAACTAAGTACGTTGAGTAACGCTAAACGAGTTCGTACTTAGGTCTAAGCTGAAGACGTCACCATATCTGCTTATAACTTAAAGCTACCGACGGTATGTCTCCACGCGAAGCACTAAACGATGTCCTGTGGGCATACCGCATACCACTGAGGAGCGGCGCTACCCATCCCGGATACGTCACCCCCCGGATCGACTTCAGGTTGGACACTAAAAAAAAAGGTGACAGTAATGTTGATATGCAAATTCATATGTACTGTTCCATCTAATCTCATCCACAAGCTTATCTATTTTTAAATGTACTTCTATGCTAATTTCTATACTTAGATGTACTCTATGCTAATTTCTATACTATATATATTGCCAAACATTCAATAATAAATCAGAATATACTTTGTTATATTACAATTCTTACAATTAGGTTTTAGGGTTACTTAAACGTCACTTTTGTAATCTATGGACCATTAAATTAATTAAATATGGCTAACAGGACTAATAAAGAACAGTTAGTAACATTACCTTGTTCGTAAATCATTAAAGGTATGTTTTTTATATTATATCGACCTGTATACAATTTCAAACATTAGCTATTTAAATATATTATAGAAAATTAAATTATTTTAACCTGTTTGGCAGATTTCCCTCAAATTTTAAAAAACCCTAGTTTCATTATTAAAACAAAACTTTGGTTAGGACGGGAGATATCATGAGACAGGAACCCCATAAAAATTGTTTGTCATTTGCGTATGTCTTTGTGTCATTCGGAAATCTTTTTATATAAATACATAACAAATTTTATATTTCTTTTACAAAATCAACTTTTAACATGTCTCACTAAATCAAACTGATAATTTTGTAACCAAAAATAAAATCCAAACGTTGCCAAAAAAGGCAATATATGCAAGTACATAATTTATTGACCAAACACTTAAACTAATCCTCTGTACAACTTTGCAAACCACTCATTCTCAAAATTTATAATAAAAAGTTTATGAAGTAAAAGTTCTTACTCAAAAAACAGAGGCCTGGCCACAGTCTCCCCAAATCTGTTAGCTTTCCAAAACAACGTGTATAAGTAGGGTAAAAGTGAATATCGGGTCATCAGAGCTCGTCTCGTAGAATTCACCAAGATGGGAAATTTTGCGTAAAAAGCGGCTGGATCTTGATCAAACGCATCGTCGGTATTGTGAGTACGGGCAAATGGGTAAAATGCACCTAGCTGGTACCACCGCAGACATAATTCGGCCGTAGTGTTGCCGTTAAAACCACATATGTCGGAACCTATTAAATTGGAAAACTAAGATTAAATATAACATAAAAGGCGAGATTAAAATTTTAAAATTTTGTTAAATTCATCAAATCGTTTAAATATATAATGTTACACAAGTCAACAAATATTTATGTCAGAAACGTGATTATTATGAAAGCATAAAAGAATGCATCCCCATGATGGCCTAATCTCATATATGTTTTTCGTTTTTCTTAGTTTCTTCCGTCTTTGGCTCCTTAAATCCGTCTATAACGTAAAATGGCCTTTTTTGACCAAATTGACAGATCTAAATATACCCTAAAAAGTAATAAAAATCTTTTTTGCATATTAAAATCCCTTGTAACTTATATTTTTAATCACAAATAATGGAAAATTTTTTTTATCAATATATCAAGCCCCTACATCGGCATTTAGATAATACATAATATTTCGCGTCCAAACTTAAAGACGAAATGATATATTATCGGTTTTTAATGAAAATATTATTTGAAATTTAAATTTAACAGTTTAACTATTGTGAACATGCAAAAATAAAATTTCAATTTATTTTTGTCTTTAAATCTTTTTTGATTTTAACCTTTTTTTTTCTAAAATTTTCAATGTTAACTGATTAACTAAGTTTGATTAGGAAAAACGGTAAACGGATTTGATATTCCCTAAGATGGCAGGTTTGATCTCTGTAGTTAATTCATAACTCTCAAAAAATTGTCGACCTGTTTTATATAAAATTAAAAATAATAAGAAATAAAAAATAAAAGATATTTTGGTAATAAATAATTACCTTGTTCAGTTTAAAAAATATAAAATAATAAAAATAATTAATATTAAAATTCTAATTGAAATTAAACTTTTGCACGAAACATTTTGAAAAAGTGTATATTTTATTATTTTTAAATCATAATCAAATTAATATATTTTATGGGAATAGAAAGTCAATAAATGTGTAAAAAAACTAAATTTACACAAAATGTGGACAAATTAAAAATATCGTTGAGTGAACAACAAAAATTTAGAGCAGGCAATTCATTTAGTGTTTAATAAAATTTTTTTTACAATTTCTAGTTTCTCTCCCAATAATTTTGGGTCCAAAATTATGCAAAAAATACATAACATTAACATTAGATATTCTAAAAAAAAATGCATATTTAAATTTATAGTTAAAGAAATGGTTTAAAAAGGTTAGTTATTCAAAATCAGCACCAACTTATATGGAAATATATTGGGTTAAAAAAACAAAGTTTATAGAAAAATCAATAAATTGAAAAAAACTTAAACATTAAAAAAAGCTTCACGTTAAGTGTTTTGTTAGGTCAAATGAGCTTTTATATCTTTATTTCTACCATTTGATTTTAATGCAACAGCCAGGCTGTTAAAAATTCCGAATTCCTTCCCTTTCTTCAAAAAATAAAGGAATTCCTATTTATATACGGAACTCGAAGAACCCGATTTTCTCTTTAATTTGACTCCGGAACGTTCCCGAAAACCAAAATGCATGGCTAAAGCAAATTGCTCTACTATCTAGCATGTTATTAACTTAAAAAACTAAGCTACTAATGTTAGATCTCAAGCCCCATTTGATGACGTAGCAGGAATCTATATTTGACTTTAAACTCTAAGCATATTTTTCGAGGGCCTACCGCCAAGTATTTTATTAAATAGTGTACTTGTTATTACTAAAAGCTCCTCATTTGAAATTGAACCTGGACTTTTTGAACTAAAAACCAAGACGGCCTTCACTACGCTACAAACCAACTTTTATAAATTCAAATAAATTTCTATTTATAATAAAAATTGTTATAGTTTTACAATGTGTTGGTTTAAAATTTACTATGAACTTAGAGTAAAGTGAAAATACTATTTACTCTTTATTAACATTAGTTTCTCCCCTTCCCGGCTAGCTCATTCGAAAGGTTTCCCGGAAAGTAAACGGAAGAGTGTTCCCGGGAATGGGAATTCGAACTCCCATTCCCGGTTTTTAGCCATGGAATTTATAACAGCCCCAAGTAACAGCTTAAATAGGAAAAATTCATAATATTTATAATCAGCACCAAAAACTTGACCAAAAACAATGGTTACCATAAGCTCTTCAAAAAATGATTCAAGTTTTGTTGTTCGGTGTTACTTCTTTAAAAAACTCTTCAAGTAGTTGAATATAAATATTGCGTCAATATGTAAAAAGGTTTTTTTCGATAAAAACACCTGTAATAGGTATTCCAAAAAGATTATAGTTTAGCATGGAAGGTATAGTTTTTGCCATAGCATCGTATGTGGAATAGACATCACCCGACCAGTGGCCCGCATATGCGCCTAGGCCAAGATAGTTTGATCGACTGATGATAAAGGGGCGTTTGTTCGGATTTAGCGCGAGCGAAGCCCTTTTAACAAATTTAATCGCATATATGGCTGCATTTCAAAAAAGGTAATTTTATTTTGATTTTTTTCTAAATATAAAACAAAAGATATTTAAAGGCAAAAATAAATAAAAAAACATTCCAAGAACCCATTATAATGTTGCAACATATTGTTACTGTTTAATGCAAATAAAAAAATTTAACTTATCAATTTAATTCTTTGCACATTTTTCAGCAGATTCATAGATAAAAAATTTAAAAAATTTGAAACTTTTAAAAAAATTAAATAAAAACTTAAAAAATAATAATTATATAGAATTGACTCAAACATGGTGATCACATGCGCAAATTCAAATTTAGTAAAACTTTTTATTATTAAAGGATTAAAAACTCATTTTTACAAATTTTCTCTATAAATATAAAAAATATATTTTTATATAGGCTGTGCCCTGTTAAAAAAATTTTTCTCCAATATGATTGAAGGTTTTTGGATGGCAAGTAACACACTATTTTTAAATGCATTAAATTACCATAAATCATATGTCAAACAATTTGTTTTAAAAAAGGAAATACAGGCCACACCCTTACCTATAGGTAATGCGCGATTCTTGAAGCCCATAAAGGTTATGATTTTCGAAATGGGTAGAATTATAATGTTTAGCATCCATACAAATCGTTTTGTAGTAAAGGCTGCCACCGTTTATCCCTGTAATAAAATTTCAAATGTAATTTATTAAAATCGTAAAGCGGCAAATTTTATGCTAAACATTTAATCAACAACTGCAATTCACGTTCAAATTGAACTTTTTCCGTTTCAAAATTTTCAAAAAAATTTTTTTTTATAAAAAGTTGCCAAATTTAATTTTAAACACACATAAAATACTTTTTCTAAAATAATTTTTTTTACAAAATTTGAAAAATTTAGAATAATAAAAACTTACTTTAGTAAGTAAATAAGGGCATAAAAAATTTTTGTGGTAAAAGGGATCCTTTAAAAATTTTTAAAGAGATTTTTTGCTATTTCTTAGATTAGGAAATTAGCAAATATCGTAATAAGTAAATTACTCGGGGTGTAAAAGGGTTTGTTAAGCTTGTTATCTAAGTCGCAACCATTAATAGAGCCGTCAACAAAATTTGAGGGTTCATTCATATCCAACCAAATACCATCAAGGCTTATCATATTATTTGTAAAATTTTCCGATTTTTCTAAATTTGGCATATGTGTCTGTTCAAAATCACCAAAATCACGTCGCAGACCATTAATAAAATATTTAAATTGTTCGGTCCAATATGACGATATCGAGGGGTGCGTGAAATCGGGCCAGACCGCAAGATCTGGCCACACTCTTCCCACCAATAGGTCGGTTTGATTCGTCAACTGGCTCGTTTTACTACCACTCTTAATGAAGATATCTTGTCCAATCCCATCCATAAACGGTTTGTAGCTGGTGAGGTTTGGAGCATATTTTATGGCAGCATCCTGTTATAATTAATAATATAGACAAAAACATCTATTTTTCAGATTATTTTTTTATATTGATCGCCATTATTATTTCCTTAATTGTGCTACTATAATAAAAATTCAGCCTTTTAAATTTTAATTGGAAAAATTGTAACCACCTTTAAATTTTAATAATGCTTTTTAGCTTATCATGGCGGTAGTACAAACCTAGATTTTTTTGACCGGATGTGCCTAACTGTACGGAAGCTTGTAAATTACAAGTTATGTCCAAATGCATCACATACGCTTGATCTGTAAAAAATCACGAATATGCACATTTTTCCCTTTGTTTTATATTTTTCAAAGTTGGTATGCAGCGGGACTGTTTTGCAAAGTTGTACTGTTTTCAAAGGCCGGTTACGTAAAGATAAATTTTTATTTTATAAAAAACAAAAAACTATATATTGATCAAAAAATTCATCGTATATATAGACAAATTCATTTATATTCGTAGAATAAATCCTATGATAAAATTAGAGCTTAACATTGACTAAATTCTTAAAGAAAAAGTAATAAAAAACTTTATATTATCAACATAATATTTCAGAGAAATATTCAGTCTTGAAAGAAGCATAAATTGTACAGGGACTAAAATTAACTGTTGTTAATAATATTTCAAAGAATTTAACAAACGTCAATCGCAACGTTTGTATAGAGTCTAAAATTAACGGTCGTTGATAATATTTTGTATAATAAACGACTAATTCGTAGAATTATTTTGTGTCTTAAACTGCGTTACTTTTGACGCTTGTACAACCGTAATGAAGTGATTTTTTAGCAGGCACCCTTAATCTTGCATGATCCGTTAATTAAATTATTACATTTTGTTTTTATAATTTTTTATATTATTATATATAAAAGATTTGTTACAATAATTGGAACATATCGCATCCCTGCCTTACGAATATCGTTTATGAATGCGGGAAGTCCTTTAAAATTTTTCCTATCGTAAGTAAAGTCTTTTCGATCTTCCATTACATCTATATCGGTCCACTGGACATCCTAAAATTAACAAATTTATAACAATACATTCAAAAAAACAGCATATTTAAACAGTTACCAGCAAAAATATTCCACAAACAAAATGTACGCTAGAAACATGGTTACCACTTGTTTTGTCACTCACATTGATGGTTACAATAACTTTTGTTGTTAAAAATTGTCAAAACTGAAAATTAAATTTTATTTTAAATAAATTTTTGTATATGAAACTTTTAGATTTTTTTTTAAATTATCTGTATTAGTTTTCCAAACAATAAATATTCAAGCCATCAAATATAGTTTTAAATGGTAAATTTATTTTAAATATAATAAAAAATTATATTTTCTAATTGTCCACAAAATTGGAGTAAAAGATTGCTTCCAAACTTTTGACCTATCTAATAGTGATTAGTTTTTCCAAGAAAGCAATAAGAGTTACGCTTTAAACAGACAACGTCCGAATCTCAATATAAATTTTGCAATGACCTTATTCTTACGCTAGACATTAGGGCTCCTTTCCGTTTATTTTTCTTGAGATTTTCTTGTTCATTCTTATTTCCTAGTTACAAAATGGTTGGCTTATAAAAATGTGTTTGAGATTGCATAAAAATATATTATTTTTTTGATTAATCAGCCTAATGTCAACTCATTCAAATTTAAGTTTAAGTTATATGGCTAAAGTATGAAAATCTATAACGCATCGCAAATTTATAATGATATCGGAATTTCAGATATAGCGCAGACGAAAAGAAGACACATATCTATTTAACAATTTCGAATAGGTAATATTCCGATAAAAAGTTAATTTTAATTCGTCAAGCTGATAATCATTTTAACAAGACTCTTAGAAAAATTTAGACCCTGAAAATTTTCAACACTGGACCAATATTTATGATTTAGAAATTTTTTTAAAAATATTTAAAATTTTGAAAAAAGACTAAACGCGCCCTAATAATTGGAACAAATCTATAAAAATAATTAAGAATTGATTGACGAACATAAAAAATTAATCATAATAAAAATAACTATGGGTATTTGCAAAGCTAAATTCCGTTGTAGTGTGGTATTGAGACGTTTTAGGGAACCATAACCAAATCTACAAAGATGGAATCCAAGAGACCAATAAGGTGGTAGGGATGGCCGACCAATAAGCTTTGTGAATTGACTAATAACCATTTCGGGTAAAGGTCCTGGAAATAGAACAAAATGCAAGGGGCCTCCAGCAGAAGTTCGGATCGTTACAGAGGGACGTGGGGATAGAGTGAATTCTGAGATAAAAACAAGGCAATGGTAACACATTAAGCGTTCGGCCGGAACTTATTACCTATATGATTTCGCAATAGATACATGGGCTCTATTTTTAAATATCCTGCACTTTTTTCAAATGCGTTCAAATTTCATTATAAATTTAACAATTTGTCGTTATTTAATGGTTGGGTCAATCTCATAATAATTGTTTAATATTGCAATAATTTTTTTAAATAATTTGGTGCTGTTATATTGACATGTCCGAACTTATTTGATTTGTTTTGATGTCGTTCAAAAAATTGTTTACATTTGTTAGTTTTTGATTTAAGAGATTTTCTTTAATCAATTTTGTCTAAATTAAATGTAAAATTAAATATACAAATTGCAACATATAGAACATTTTACACATTTTTTTTCATAATTTTTTACTATATCAAAAACTTAAACTTAAAATACAATGGAAGTTTGACGAGATTTTGAAAAGAAATAGGGTTTTAACACATTAGGTACATAAGATAATTGTTTTGTCAATTTAATGAAATTAATAAAATCAAACCGTGGCTAAAGGTTAAAAAACTATGGAAGCCATTAAAATTAATTTTAAACTTTTTATATGTAAAAAAATTTTTGAATTGCATTTTCATAATTGACCTTTGCATTTTGGTTGCAGTCTGAATTCCATCAATAATAACGTGTTTATATTAGAGATCAAAGTCGGGACCCTAAAGCCCGCCCGCCGGCCCGGTGCCAGCCAGTCCGAAAAGCCGACCAGGCCGAAATTTAAAACGGGCCGGGCCTGAAATGAATTAGGGGCCGGGCCGAATTTTTAAATATCATATAAATTGCCCTATTTTTTTAAATTTTATTAACAAGAAAAACATATTTATCAAACGATGGAGGGTATTTCTCATACACTTTGTATTTTATTGATGATTTTATAACAAATAATTTAACAGTGGTACACCTTTAGGCTACTCAACAATTTAACCCTATATAAGTTTAATATGGTACAAAAATTTGAATTTTTTCTCTTTGGGGTATTCTCGAGGTTGAAAAATCTGTCATTTTGATCAAAAATGGCCATATTTTCCGATATAGACCTGAGAAAATAAACTTCGGAAAACAAAAATTATATAAGATATAAGGCCTCATGGAAATCACTTTATCTCAATGTCATAACTTTTTTTCACACATTGATATTTGTCGAGATGTGCTGCAGATAAAAATTTTTTGTAAGAACTCTGATTCCGATTATCCAAATATAATAAAGGCTGTATTGGTCAGTGCTACCTTATTTAAAATATGTCTACCTAGATATATTCTTCAAAGCAAGAACAAATAGCCCAAATTTTTTTATAAGTATTTTGGGAAATGCAAAAGTTTTTTCACTAATAAGTCCGCAATTATTTAATGTTAAAATTTTTTAGGTTGTAAAAAAAATCCCAGCTGAGCCTAAATTATAAATCATAATGGGTGGGCTGGGGCAAAATATCACGGCCCACTTTTAACTCTAGTGTATATAATAAACATGCAGGTATAAAAAACAAAATTGAAAGCTATATAAATTAGATTGATACCCAAAGGCTGTGAATTAAGTAATACAACTCCATGACTATTTCCATAGGATTCCATTATCATGTAAAATGGTTGAGATCCATATAAATTTTTCTTTGCCTAGTTGAACATTTAAGTAATAATTATCATCTTATTACTTATATTCTAAGATGTGTTCAGTAAAAACAGTATAGCAGGTATGGCTAGAATTTTAAAATTAAAAAAAAATTCATCCAGATGTTGCCTTTATTACTCTAAACTCATTCTCATAAGACCCAATTGTTTTCTAGGTACTCATAGAAAATATATGCCTATTTACTTGTAAAAAAATAAAATATACCTTAATACCAAAAAAGCATATTAAAAATAGAATTTTGATACCAATGGGGCCTGATCACTTGCATGCATAGATATTCTAGAGTAATCAAACTTCCTTAAAAAATGTGCTTGGTCTTCACCAAGTCCAAACAAATTTGTAGAATTTAGGTTAAAATTAACTTGATTGTATTGACTGGTAAAAATTAAGGTATTGATCTCAATTTCAAGCCTATAATAACATATGCAAAGCAAAATACAATAGAAATTTTGTATTCTTCCTGATAAATTTTATTAATTGAGCTTCTGTATCTATAATAATTTCAATTAAAGGGCAAGTATCGTAACTGGGCCAATGTTTTTTAGGGTTAATATTTATCTTAACTACATTTTCAACACATGAAATATATATTTTTGCAATATTCAATAAACTATATATTGCGTTCGGTTTGTATTTGAGTACAATCTGGTAATAGTTCTTAATAATAGTATAATTTATTATTTCATAATATCCATCAAAGTTTTTAGGATAAAAACAATAAGGTAGGTCCAGATTATTTAAAGTTTCTTTCCAACAGCAGTTTCGCATTTGACATTTATTTTGATCAGCATCTCTTTCAGGGTGGCAATCTAAGCGATTGTATATGACCATATCACAAGTTTTGCCACCATAACCAAGATAAAAATAAGCATAGCAAAAACAAAATAAAGATCCCAAAAAACAAGTCTCAAATTTAGAAAATTTAAATTTTATCATGCCTTATTCAGATGTCAACAAATTATTTCTCACATTCGCCATAAGCCGTGTCTTATATAACAGGGTTTAAAAAACCAAAACTGGTTACGTATCTAATTAAACTAGTTTTTAAACGAATGTGTAACAATCTGAAATTAAAAAAAATAACCTATGGCATTTAAAAATTTTCAACACGCATTTACGCCAATTAACAACGAGAGGTTTAATATGTAAACGAACTATATCTTAATTTATTTTTCTTTTTTACCTTATTTAAAAAACATTTATTACGTAGCCAAACTTATATTCTTAAAATAATTTAATTTTTTTTGTTTGCAAAAATTAAAATCTAAGCCGGGTTGTGGGGTAATAAATAAGAAAGTAAAAAACTTGTGATATAATCATTTAATATAAATAGGTATTTAAATTTTATTTTATTTTTTTGTATCAGAATTGGATTAGTAAGATTTGCTTTAATAAACCAGACTATTCGTAATTTAATCATTTTTTAGCAGTTAACTATGAAACAATTTCTTAATTTTAATAGATAAATACCAATTTTTTGTATTTCCTTTTTATCTGTACCTAATTTAAAACAATTTAAAAAGGGCGATAAATTAAAATTAGAAGCACAATCAAATAAAAGCTTCTCAAAACCTAGGAAAAATGATCTGCTTTCTTGTTGCCCTGTGTATAAATTCTAATTTATTAATTGCATTTTCAATATATTTTAATTTATAATTATAGCCAATGCCCAAAATATGAGATATTAAGGCAAATGATGAAAATTTATAGTTTTTAAACAATGATTTTAAAATCTACTCGATACACCTCTTTGGAATTATATTGCATTTATGTCTATTATTTTACAAAAATGTTCGTATTTTTTGTTTTACGATCAACTTAATTTTGGACAAGACAGGTGAAGAAAGAGGTATAGTAAGAACCTTCACAAAAAAATATTGGAATAGATCATAAAATTTCGGCCTGAGTTGGCCTCGGGCATGCAACTAGGCAGATATTAAGCATTCTTAAATTTTATTATCCAAGTTCTATAAAATAACTTCATTCATAGTGGCCATTAATAATACAAAAAATCATTAAAAAAATTTGTAAATAAATATCTATTAACAACTGTAAATATAATAATATAACAATAGAAGCAAAAAAATATATTAAAAATGGTTATAACGAAAACGAAGTGAGATATTAGCACATTTCATTAAGCATTTAATTTTGGTTTAACTTATATAATTTAAGGGGAGCACATTTTGCACATTCGCCCATTTTTCTGTCCTGAATTCACAAGGAGGCATCTAAAAAAAGGTATGATAAATTATTAAATAATGAAGATTGCATAATAAAAAAATCAGCAAAGCAACTATAACACTTTCGCAACATCCCCAAGATTAAATAATTTTTTACAAAAAAGGTTAGATTCCAAAAAAAAATATTAAGGCTCTGCCGTTAAACTTGATTAATAATTTTCAATTTTTAATCAATTCTGTTCGATCAGATTACATAGGCTACGGCTAATGAAAAAAAATTTGTGAAGAAAAAAATCAAACGCATTTGATAAGGTGGCTAGTGTAAAACAAATTTATGATATCCTAAAACAGCCAAACTATATTAATTCTCATTTTTTGATAATAGCCGTTAAAATTTTTTTTTACAATTATAAAATTACACAGCCATAGGTCAACAAATTTTTAAGAGTGAGCTAACTACACAGACCAAACATGCCATGTGATTTTCAAATCTTTTTCTAATCAAACTTTGCAAGTCAGCTTTAAACAATAAAAATTATTGAAAAAATGTTTAAAACAGCAAATGCCAAAGCTTCAATATTATTAAAAATCGATAATATATCGTGTCCAATATAGGTTGGGGTGCCAAATATTCTGTATATTCTAAATGTTGATGTAAAAGCTTAATTTCTCAGTGTTTGAGATAAATAAAAAAGTGATTTTAACATGAAATAGAAATTCTTACATATTTTCTCTTAAGGTTCTCGAGATCGTAAAATCTGGAAATTTGGTCAAATATGGCCATTTTTTTGATCCGTATGGACCCACCATGGTCAAATTCAATAATGCCATAATTTAGCCCCAATAATAATTTAAATTGAAAAACTAATAACCTTATTAATAATATGTTATTTCTTAAATGTATATTTAATAAATATAAAAAATGTTTATATTATAAATCTAATATATTTTTTCCTATTAGGGCACGTGAGTGAGTTTTTATTTTCGTGAAATTTTCAAAATTTTGAAAAAATTTATTTTGAACTAAAACGCAAATTTTTAAAAAGTTGCCAAATTTAGTATATGCGCATAAAATGCTTTTCCTGAAACAAAATTTTTTTAAAAAACTGTAAAAATTTTCAAAATTTCACGAAAATAAAAATTAACTTTGCACGTGCCTTTAAATACCTAATTTTAAGGTAATTAATGGCCTTTCATAATATTACTTTCAATGTATATTAGAATGTTCTATTTTACCTAAAAACACAATTTGTTTAAAGATACGGATATATAGTTTATTGAAAAGATTTACTAATATAATGTAGAAAAATAAAATATTGTAAGATTCATTTTGGGGTTAAAAACAATTAATAGCTTTATTTGTGATAACTTATATTGAATTTAAAATAAAAAACACAAAGTCCAAAGCTTTAAAGTTCTTAAAGTTATATATAGAAGGACCCCATCGTATTAACGCGTTAAACTTCTCACCTCATCACTCGCGATAAAAACTATAATTTTACCTATTTTACTTAAAAATAATTCATAATTTTTATTTGTAATTTTCGAGCTCGTAAATAATATCGTCAGCCTTGTCATTTTGCGATTAACGTATAGAATATAATTCCCAGTATGAAAAATGGGCAAAAAATTGATGAAAAAGTAATAATATAAATCTAAATAGTTTGTTAGACTGTGTCACTAAAGGTAAAATTAACAAACCTCAAATTGTAGTGAAAGTTTAAAACATACTTGTTACAACAAATGGAATTACATCGCGAGCATTTAAAGCTATTTTCATCGGAAATTGAATGAATGGTAAAACCAGTATTACATCCTTGACATATTAGGTTGAGAGAAGATATTAAATCTTCTTTGCTTGTTGTAAAATTATTATTTAATATAATATTCGTAAGATTTTTAGTGTTTTTCTGAGCATTATCTATAGTATAGAATGAAGATTGCCAAGGAGTTTGATAAGAATCATCATCTCGTTTTTGTTGAATTTGCCAAGCATAAATATGGCCAAGAGAATCCCCCGAGTACAAATATTTGTGGTTGCTATTTTGGAATACAAAAAATTTTGATTTATAAAAATTATATTAAATCTAATAACCTTGTAACAAGCACAAAAACAGCTTTTAAAAAACTGCAACAAGGCCTAATGATAAATGTTCATTGAATCGTATAAATTTATAAAAATAATTTTTTAATAGGTTTTTAATAATTACGATTCAGGGCACATTTAAAGTAAACTTATGTTTTTTTAAATAATCGAAATTTTGACATGTACAAATGCAGCATAGAGGGTTGCTTTAAATTTTTTCAAAAAATTATGCGTTTAAATTTAGGACTAAAGAATAAGTGTATTTTTAATATATTTGTTTAGATCCATAGATGCATATCACATTTATTTTAGGCTAAGTATGTTATAATTTATGTATTTCAAAAAAAAATGATAAAAAAAATAGAATCTTTTTCCGTTATTCCCAAATTTGATTTCGAACGTGCCGTAATCTAACAAAATTATCTAACTTTGATATTGCTAGTGCAGTGACAGGGTAGATATCGTTAGCAGGTGAAGGTAGGACACATTTGAGGACTAATACGGGTTTGAAAGATTCTAACGGAGTATTATTACTATAATTATTACCACCATTATTAATATTATTTAAATTATTCTCCACATTGTTATAAGTATAGTAAGGATTAAGGATTATAGATGAAGGAATATTATTTTTGAACGTTAAATCCTTGGCTATTTGAATATCTTGGCTTGAAAATTCAGTAAACCCATCCCTCTCTATTTCAAGTTTTTGCAATTCTGACTCCGCCTCTTTCATTTTTATAACGTCATTTTCAATTTTGGTTTTAGATTTTGAGGGCGCAAATTGCTGGATGGGGTCAGGATCGGCCTAAATACAAAATTTATAAATAGATAATAGCATACATAAATAATATAAGTAAACGAATTGATTAAAGTATATAGCAGTCTCAAATGAATTTTAGAGTAATCAAAATATAGAAAAGTAGGGAAACAAGGTTAAAAAGTAAGTTAAATAAATTTTTAGCTGCGAAAAAACTATTTCTATAATTACCAGGTGCTGGTGTTTATTTTGCGAATCAACGTTAACAGAACGCAATCTAAATTTACCATATTCTAGAGCATACACCTGTTAAAAATTGAACATATAATATATATTTTCAGTCGACAATATTTGAAAAAAGTGTTCATAACGCGCAAATAAATAAGAATTAAAATAATAATCATCTGTTCTCAAAACACAAAACTAACTAATATTCAAGCTCTTAAGTTTCTTTATGCATTTTTTTTAAAAATGTTTAGCCTTTTTAAAACTAAATAATGATACATAAAAAATAAGAGTCTTAGTTAATTTTTATAATTTTTTCAAATTATTAAATCTGATTTATGTTTTTCTTATTTCCAACGTAACAGACGTGCAAAATCAATTGAAAAAATGGAAAAAAGTATTAAACATCAAGTAGTTTTAATCTAATACAAATTTAATAAATACATTCTATAGTATTAAATTTTCAGAGAACAAAATTATAAGTAGGATAAATTTTTTGATATAAAATACACATTAATTTTGGCTAACCTATTTCGGCTTTAATGTGTTTTAAAAAGCAAAATTATACCCTTATTAAGCCATCGTTTGAACCCACAACAATTAGCTTAGTGGGGTCGTACTGTGTAAGGTGTGACATGGTAACACTAATAATTTCGATTCCAGTTGTTTCTTTGGATTCAGGTTTCTAAATTCATTAAATAAATATTATATCAAATATACAAGTAAATCATGAAAAGCATTTCAAGTTCGCAAAAATTATAAAAAAAATTATAGGTAAATTTTTTTATAAGTTTTCATTGAAAAACACAGTGAATTAAAATAAACAAGATTTGTCAGAGAAAAAAAAATATGATAAAAGTGTATAATATATTTTATATTTAACAATCAATAAATAAAATGATGCAAAAACAATTGAAATTATTTTTATTAAATTACTAACCTTTATATTTATTTCATTTGGAATTATGGGAAAAGCATTTTCTTTAACGTCAATTTGCGCTATCAAATCCCCGTTTACATTCCAAAGGGTTAACAAGTTTCCCGAACCCGCGACAATATCGCCTAAATATATTAAGCAAAAAAAAGTTTAGGGAAAAATAAAAACTTTAAATTTGATCATAAAGATAAAAATCACTGAATAGGCTAATATCTATTTACAGTAGGTAAAACTCCGCTATCACTCTAAGTTGAAGCTAAAAAGAAAAAATCGTATTATTTGCTAAATAACAATGCTGTAATAAACAATGAAATTTCCATATTTTAACTAAAAATTCGTAAATAATTTTTTTTTATTTTTTAGTAAAATTTGCTAAAAAATAAAAAAAATTGTAAAAAGGAATTCCACCTTATTAAAAAAGAGTTTGACAAACCAAAAGTTTTAAACAAATTTCAGTAGCTTAAAACAATTTTAAATATTTTAAGTATGGCCAATTTTATATAAATATTGTATTAAACAGAAAAAAATAAACAATAAAATTAGCTTAAATTTCAATTTTAAATAATTTTATATTTCACGTATTGCATAAATAGTTCAAAGTCTTTGAGTAATAATTTTTTAATTAAAAATTTAGGTTTAATTTCAAAAATTCAATAAAAAACTAAAAAATATTTCACCTGTAGTTTCATTAATGTATAAACACGAGATTGGAGATTCGTATAGGTAGGAGATGGTATCCGCATTCTCACTTCTACTGATATCAATGGGTATCAATTGCCTCACATAACACAGCTGATTGAGGTCCCAAAGAATAATGGTGCGGTCACGTGATCCACTTATTAGAATTTTATAGCTCTTACTAGCAGCCAAACAGGTAATGGTATCACAATGCCCATAGAAACATTCGTAATTAATACTGTTATGATTCGAGGTAAAATCAAAATTCGTAGATTTATAGGTCGAGGTTTGTTGTTGAGATATGTTTGGAAGATAAAGTAATCTAGACGGGGGAGAGGGGGCGAAAAAAACATAAATGGGAGGCAATCATAAAAATTAAAGATACAAATATATATAACAATGCAAAAAAACGGGAAAGGTACTGAGTGGTAATTTTGTCTATCTAACAAATTAAATCAATTACATATGTCAACAAATATCAATGTCAAAAATATTTGAGGAAAAGATCCCCATGATGGCCTTATTTCATATATATTTTCCGGTTTTCGAAGTTTTTTTCGTCTTCGGCTAAATTGCTATGTCCATATCAAAAAATGACCATTTTGACCAAAATGACAGATTTTGCAACCTCCAGAATACCCTATAAAGAAAAACTTTAAGATTATTTTTTCATATTAAAATTACTTGCAACATATAATTTTTTATCACAAATATTGTAAAATTTTTAAATATATCAAGCTCTTACATCAACATTTAAATAATACAGAATATTTGGCATCCCAACCTTAATAGGAATCGATATATTATCAGTTTTTAAAAAAATATTATTTGTAGTTTGAATTTAACAGATTAGCTGTTGTGAATATATAGAAAAAAATTCTATTTAATCCTTTTGGTATTTTAAACATTTTTTCAAAAATTTTCCATGTTTATAGGTGACTTATATAGTTTAATTTAAAAAGTGGTAAACAGATTTAAAAATCTAAAAGGGGGGTTTTGGTGTCAGTAGTTAGCTCATAACTCTCAAAAAAATTTTGACTTGTCTTTTCTGAAACGCCACAATATTCATATCATTAATAACTTGCAAAATGTATACCTAATAACACCGTCCGAACCTCCAGTTATTAACAAATCCTCAGGGAAATAGGCAGATTCGCTATTTTTATTAGCATAATTTGCTAATACGTTTAAATTTGATTTATTGTTGAGCGCGTAAGGGCGATTACTAAGATTGCTACAATAAATATTATTTTTAGATGAAAAAAAGTTTGTTGAGTGAACATTTTTGTGGTACCCAACGCCAGGAAGGACTACGCTACACAATATATCGCTAAAGGTTGCAAAAGAGAATCCGGGTAATGCATGCGCCCTGTAAGGTATACACTGAAAATCGGCGAGCTTCGACTGATTCGAAAGTTTTGGCGTAGTAGAGTTCAGGCCGGAGGATATTTTGGTCATGTTTGATGTTTTTTTGGCCGCTATTTTTGTAGGATGCGAATATGGGAAATGGCCCCCGTAGAGTGACGGATGATAAAAGGGGGTGTGAAGCGAGGGTAAGGCGTTGCTAAGGGAATGTGCTATTGGGTTAGGGACTGTGTATCGATGGATCGACTTATCCGGGTGGGCCCAAGAATAAATGGTAACTAATTATGTATTAATTAATTATTAAATTTAAAAATAAGCAACTTGTTTACCTATTAAATGCCTTAAAACATGGAGTAAAGATAACAAATAATTGTAAATTGACCAAAAATTGATATTTTAAATTAAATAACAAAAAAAAATTAGCACCTAAAAAATGTATCATTAGCCTAACCAGTAAGCATTAATGGGTATTAGGTAAAAAATCACATATGTGGTATTAGAAATTTTAAAGCTGAGAATTTAAATTCAATATTGAAAAGATAACTAACATTTTTGGTATGCATCGAAAGATATGGTTTTGTTATGCTCAACAGCAAGGAATTGTGACATAGTTTGATCAGTATCGTTATAATCAAAGGCAAAATCTAAAGGTAGAATAAGTCCTACGGCACCTTCTTTTAATTCTGTATACAAAATTGTTGTTCAAAGAGATATATATATATATATATATATGGTCAATTCCACCTCAAATCGAAAAACTTTTTCCCTTGAAGTCTCAGTTTGGGCTGAAAATTGGTACACTGGTAGGGTCCTTGGGTGCTAATAAAAACCTAAAATTTTTTTTACCGGAAGTGATTTTTGACCGAGATATGAGCAAAAATATTTTTCATTTTTTTGCAAAAAAAAAATTTGAGGCAACTTTGCACGCATGTATCATCAAAAGTATTGTAGCTAGAGTCATAATTTTTTTTTTATTTTGAAGATCGTAATAAGGGCTACCTTAGATGCAAAAAATATTAAAAAAAAATTTTTTTTAAGTTACTAAAAAATTAAAGTCAAGTTTAGACACAAATAGCTCAAAAAACGTATCTTTGAATTTTCTGAAAAATTGATATTATATGGCCCTTAATAATGTTAATAAATATATGATTTAAAAAGTTTGGGACCGGAATGACTTTTTACAAAATTTAAAAAAATCAATTTTTTGCACTAATTTTGGGTCACATTTATGCCCTTTGCACTATATTAGAATATGCCAATGTTCCAAATTTGACAGTATTTAAAAAGCAAGACATATGGGCAATTATGTTAGACCATAATAGTTTGATTTAATTGATTACTACTATTATTAAATTTACAATGAAAAAGTAAACCTTAAAACCGAAAAAAGTGAAAATTTTGCCTGTTTTCATAATCGACTTTCTGGTTAACCAGCCAACCTTTTTTTAATATTTAACATTTATTATATAGATAAAATATTGCTTAATAACATATAATAGCCCCACCTTTTTTCACTCGATTTTGACGCTTCTACAATAAAAATACCTAAATTTGCCAAAAAATAGCAAATTTTCAGGTGTCAAAAAACTAACGCAGATTGTATTCGTCTGTGCAAGCTTATTTTTTTATTATTTTGGCAAAATTATCTAAAAATATCTAGAACCTATATAATCAGTCATATTTTGCCTGTTAAAGTATTAAAAAAATAATATATATGTTATGTATAGAAAATCTTAAAAGAACTAGATAGGTAAATTATAAAAAAATGAGATTATCAAATCATTTCATTATTTTTATTAAATTTGTAATTTAATGTATTTATTAAAACACATTTTTGTGTTAAAACTTGTAAGGAACGCATTTAGTTTTAAAAAACTTTAGGTCAATGCCCAAATCTATATGCCCATAGAATCAAGTAACAGTAATATTTCCTCTTTCTTTAATAGGTTTAGTGCGTCTATATTATAAATCTAAAATGTAATTGAAACTTAAATTGTTGGTTTTTAAACTTTATTAAGGTCAGTTAGATATATATGGTGTGCCTTGCTCTAAATAGCCTTTCAAAAACTTATTTGGCATTTGTAAAAATTAGTAAAAAAGACTGAATGTCTATATTTTGTTTATATTAAATTGGGTCTAATATTTAGTCTTAAAATTTATCATTGAAGCTAATTCTGCCCGTTATAATCATTTAAGGTTGTTTAACCCTAAAATTGACTTCTTTTATGTAGTTATAATATCAAAAAACCATATCACTATGTTTCATAAAATAATTAACTTTTTACGTTTATTTTAAGTTTGTTGATAATCATAAAAAAAGAAAATCTGTTAAATCATAATATTCTAAATAGGCCAAATATATTCTATTTTACTTATTTTTGTCAGATTTAACGTTGTTGAGGCTGTTTTATTTAAAAACTATTAATTAATAGAAAAAAATTAATTTTTACAAATTTTTTAACCTTATTATTTTTTCTAAAATCCTCTAAAAAATTTTTTTATCCAATAAATTTAACAAATTTTTTGAATTTTGCCGAGAATAAATATTGAGAATTATGTACATATTCTAATATTGTTCATCAAACTAAAAATGACTAGTAAAAGTTAACATATATTAGCATAAAAATTTTAAGTTTTTATATTTTACACCTTAAAATTTTGAAAAACCTGGCAAACTTTGGTTTTTATTTCATAAAAAGCTATGGGTACGTTAAAAAATGTTGGGGGAAATATATGTTATATAGTGATGTTTTATGTATAAAATGCAGTTTTAAATTTTCAAATTGGTTTGGTAGTGACCCAGAAAGTCGGCTTAGAAGATAGGAGTAAAATACTGAAAATTACCAATTTTTTTGTTCTAAAGTTCCCCTTTTCTTTCCAAAATTGACAATAGTTTGAATCAAATTAATAAAACTGTTTTAGCCTAACATATTTGCCCCTATGTCTAACTTATTATATATAAACAAATTTGGGACTTTTAAATATTTTAATATAGTACAGGGAGCAAATTTTTGTCTAAAAATCAAAAAAAAAATTTTTTTTTTTGAATTTTTTAAAAAGTCTAGTCGGTCCCATACTTTTGAGTTCACATATTAATAATGAATACTAAGGACTGTATTTTAGCAATTTTTTAAGAAATTCAAAAATACGTTTTTTTAGTTATATCAAATTATATGTTCTTTACAAAATTGTAAAACTTCAAAAAAACAATTTTAAAATAATAAACACATGCAAGATAGCCCTTATTGTCCTCTTTAAAATAAAAAAAAAATTAAGTCTCTAGCTATAATACTTTTTGACTTATAACCTCGCAAAGTTGCATCAAATGTGAAAATTCACCTTGCAATTTTTTTTCTTTTGCCCCTATCTTCGTCAAAAATCACTTCCGGTCAAAAAAAATTTCCAGATTATGAGATACTCTTAGATACTACCTCCATGCAAAATTTCAGCCAAATCAAAAGGGGTACCCCTCCCGGATTTGCTGGATTGAGGTGGAATTGACCATATATATATATATGTCAAATTTTCTTTTAAAATATATTTTATATAATATTATATTAATTCGTTTCATATGATTTATATCTATAAAGAAAAAAAGTCCACAATGAGGAAGAATTCTAAAAGAATATTCTTACTAGAATAATTTTTACACTCATTGAATAATTAAAAAATTCGATAATTTATATTGTTTTACGTTTTATTGGGTGGTGAGAAACAAGTTTAAGTGACTCCAGATGGTTTAGTATAGTCATGGGATAATTATTTTGACCAATATTTGGGGATGCATCATAAACGCTTTTGATCATGCTATTTGAACTTTTCATATAGTTGTTTACATTTGAATGATTAATGATATTAGAGTTATTATGATTATCATGGGTAATTTTTGAAATAAGATTGCTGGCATTTAGACTGGTAAACATATTGACAGAGTTCGTTAGATTAGTAGAACTATGTAATGGGTATTGTATAGCAAGGCGTTTAGTTGGATGAGCCCGTTTAAAGAGTTGCGAAGGGATTTGGCCAAAATTATTAATGAACCCAACTATGGCATTTTTCTCCATGGGGTCGTCAATCATAAAAATATCAGAACTTCCTACAATAGAAAAAAGTTATAAGAGTCAACAAATTTCATTTTTGGGTTTAAAATTGAATAAATGTTTGAGGTTTATAATCACACTTTGTGCCCTAAATCTATTCACTAGTTTAAGGTCTCATCCAGTTTCATTATAATAATAATTGGCTAAATGCATCAAAATATTTGTTAATAAATTTCCCATACAATATCAGGCATAGTTTTTTCATTGATAAAATTTCTTTAATTAATAGCAAAATTCACTAAAATTAATAAACTGACTCTGGAAATTTAAAATGTTCAACGCATAAATAAAAAATTAAATATTATATATACACAGGCTACAAAAGATCATTTAAATGGTCTTTAACTTAATTGATATTATTGTTTTTCATAATCATTCCCAGTCTGTCTTTAACATTCAAAATTGGTAGAAAACGCGAAATGTGAAACTTCTTGCAACCTAGAGACTCAAAAATTAAAGCAGCACAGGGACGTTTATTTATAAATAAGTTGTTTATAACTTTGAGCCTCTGATTAAATAATATTTTTCGCCTAATTTAATTGGATTTTAAAATAGCTTTAAAATTAAAAAAACTAAAATTACCTGCAAACAATACTAAAACAGGGCTTTTAAATTTTATAACGATACTAATCTAGATAATATATATAATAATATTTCAGCTTAAAATGTATTTAAATTAATTGGCTTAAATTTATTTCAAATTTTGATTACTCATTGAGTCTCAATGTGCAAAAAAGTGATTTTTTTGTATTTAAAATAGAGTCTAATATGCCAAGAATCTAATATTTTTTGGCAGAAAAAAGGGAAAATTGGGTAATAAATAGGACCAATAGCAATATCATGCTTAAGAGGCTCAAGGACGAATCTGAAGACCAGTTTTGTTTTAGTAATATTTGCCATACTAATCTGACTAAGGTGACAGAGGCAGTAAGACATGCAAAAAAATGTAAACGGGTTTTATTGGACCTATTAGTGTGATATTTAAATTGTCGGTATGGAAAATTAAATAAGAATTATATAAAACTAATAGAATTAATAACAAGTATAAAAGTTAATTATAAATCGGTATTTAAGCTTAAACATATCGACAAAAAAAATGGCAAAAAATAACATTTAATTTCAATAGTAAAAAGTTATATTTTAACGTTTAGATTTCGATAAGGTCATAGCTGTTATAACTTTTACAGAAAGGCAATTGTCAGAGAGGCACATAATTTTTCAATTTTATCTTAAGAATGCCTAGAATATTTTGAATTTAGTTTTTGCTTTAGAAATTTTGCCAAAAATGACAATAACCGTCAATTGAAAAAGAATTATTAGTCAAAATTATATGAAATAAATTTTACCAAAGCTTGTATACGATAGCTTAAACAACTTAAAAGATAACGCAATCGAAAAAATTTACACAATCTAAGATATAAAAAGTTGGACAATTTTTTATTAATTTCGGGTCAATAACGAACTTAAAATAAGAGCTAAAAATTAATTTTCCTTTTAAATCATCACTATCCTATCGATAAACATAAGTCTATGAAATACAGACTACGTTTCAATATTCAATTTAAAAATTAAAAATAAAACTTAATCTACCCTCTTTTTAAACCTTTTTTCCTCTTTTCAAGCAATTTACATCAGCCTATTATAATAAAAAAACGATGTTTTATTTGAGACTAAAGTTTTAAAATGGTATTACATATGTTTAAATCTTTTCATTAAAGGTATGAGAAAAAATTTTTGTAATATGTGAGCTGTTGAAAATTACAAATTTGGATTTTAAAACAGGTTTAACTCCAACGGTTAAAATGAGGAAACATTTTGTCTTAATGTAATTTGGATTAAATAGTTAAAGCTCAACAATATCTTTAGCTTGCTTCGAGGTCGCAAACGTCTTTGTCATTTTTTGGATACTAACTTAAAAAAAAGAAATCTCGGAAAAACAATAATCTTAATCCAATCTGTTTCTTATTCTGTCTTTCCTGTAAATATATTAAAAAGCTTAAAGCAAAAAATACGGAATCAATCATATTAACTATAATATTAACCTTCGTAAAACAAGTGATGAAAAACGTTAATAGCATCTACGGCATCGTTTCCACGCTGTTTATATCTAAAAAAATTTATATGCAGAAATAAATAGAAAACTTGTCTAGAATAAAACATTATAAAGAGAAACCTGCAAAACAACAAAAAACAAATTAATTTAACACTCAAAATAAATAGTTGACATAAACCATATTCATACATTTCTCCTTTAAATTTAAAAGTTGATCTATTTATAGAAACTTTTTATTATAATAACACAAATACCCAAAAATCAAATCAATCCACTGATTAAGATGAGCTGAAACGAATGGACTCTCAAGAGCTGCACGATTGATGGTTAAAAACAAATCAGGTTGACCACGAGCCCAGGTGGGAAGGACAACATCGTTTAGGGAAATACCATTTTGTTTTGCGCCTAAATAAAAATTTGGACTATATTTAGAGAAAAGTGGATGGATAGAAATGATTGAATGTAAAAATTTGTGTAGTTAAAAACCACTATACAAAAAAGTTAACCTTTTTATTTATAAAAAAGAAAAAACATAACACAGGTCAACAATTTTTTGAAAGTTATAAGTTAATTACTGAGATCAAACCTGCCATCTTAGGGAATATTAAATCCGTTTACCGTTTTTCCTAATCAAACTTAGTTAGTCAGTTATAAACATTGAAAATTTTAGAAAAAAAGGTTTAAAAACCAAAAAGATTCAAAAACAAAAATAAATTGAAATTTTATTGCATATTTACAATAGTTAAACTGTTAAATTTGAACTTCAGATAATATTTTTATTAAAAACCGATAATATATCGTGTCGTATTTGAGTTTGGACGCGAAATATTTTGTATTGTCTAAATGCCGATGTTAGAGCTTGATGTATTAATAAAATTTTTTTTCCATTATTTGTGATTAAAAATATAAGTTATAAGGGATTTTAATATGTCAATAAGATTTTTAAATTTTTTCTTTATAGGATATATTTAGATCTGTCAATTTGGTCAAAAAAGGCCATTTTTCGTTATGGACGGATCTAAGGAGCCAAAGACGGAAGAAACTAAGAAAAACGAAAAACATATATGAGATTAGGCCATCATGGGGATGAATTCTTTTATGTTTTCATAATAATCTCGTTTCTGACATAAATATTTGTTGACCTGTGAATTCATAAAGTTTTTAACCGTAAATAGATAGTGTTTTTGTTTTTTCTCAGGCAAAGGAAATTTGGATATAACACCTCAAAAATCGACAAATGCCTATTTTTACCATTTATAAATAAATGCTTCTTATAATAATATGATTTGAGGTGTACCCCATACTTTGCCCCGCCATACAAGATAATGGCTTTAATCTTTTTTTAACCCAAACAATGCAATTATTACATCGGGTAAAAAGATGTTTTTTGCACGACGTCAACCTAAGCTATTTTCAGGCTTACTCTTTAGGCATATCGTTTAGAACTTACTGCCTTAGCAGGCCAAATTAAAATGTGGTTGTAAACTTGTGCTATTAAGAAAAAAAAAGCCATCTATACATGAAATCGAACCCATATATTAAGCACTAAGCTAACCGAGCCGACTGCCTTTTTTATGAGGTAGTATAAACATGTATAAAACTTATATGCACCGAATGAATAATCTATTTGGCTATTTAAATGTAAAAACTCCAGGTTTAATTCATCAAGTTTTTTCACACTTTTAATTGTATTAATAACTCGTCAAAAGTTTACCAAAACAAAAATGATTATCGTTCTTGAGGAAAGTGCCAGGCCCATAAAAAAATTCAGGAATCAATTCTTTAACATCGGCCATGTTATGTTTGGATGCGGAGAGCCAGGCATCGCCGATTGAATGAAACATACGATCAGGTAAGTCGAAATGACCGCCCTATTACAAAAATTTATAAAAATGTAAAATTCAAAAATTAAATCATTTTGCATAACATTGATGCATAATGTGTTGATTTATGTAAAGGTAAGGATAAAATAAACGTATATACCCCAAAAAGCTTTATTTACATGCAATGATTCACTGGAAAACAAATTTTGCATCATTTTAATATTTATCGTTAAATACTATTCATGGTCACATGTTGGGGGCAAAACACAATTATAATATATTTACCGCCAATGAAAAATTAAACGTAAAGATTAATAACAATAATTTACAAAGGCAACTAATTTTAGGAGCCATTAAAAATCAAACATAAACCATGAATAGTATTAAGTAATAAATTTTTTTAACCGGTGTTTTTACAAGAATCCTAAAGATGCTATAGATTTTATATAAATTGCATACTTTATAAAGTCAAATGCATTTTTTAATATTAGACCCACCAAATTGGGGGCACTAGGGGAAACTGAACATGTAATCGGTTGCAAAAATTTGATAATCATCCTACAAAAAATTTCGGACTTAATAAGTTGTCCGGTGTCATTGAATTTAAATGTCCTTATATCAAAATAGTTATACACGTCTTCCACCTACTTTAATTTAATGAGCAAACAAGATACAACATATAAAAATAAACTAAAATAAAAAACATTCTACAATCACCTAACTATAGCCATGTTTTTTTTTTCAATTTCAATTTTTCAAAAATTGAGTATAAAAGCAAATGAATTTGGGTTATATGAATACATTTTTCATTATTGCCTTAGGGCCATAAAGCATTTTAGTAGATAGGAAATCCAATTAATTAACGTTTTACGGAAAAAAACAAACCATTTACAAGATACGACCTAACCAACTTAAAAGGAGTTATAAAATATGACAAAATAAACCTGTAATTTCAAAAAATGTTGGGCAAAGGGTTCCATCCGCACCAGGTAAGAGGCTACAATCATGGCCGAAGAATAACATGTCCCGTAATGGTAAGGGGGTGTAGTATCATTGTTGTTATTTAGATTTGCGTTCATGTTAGAAGAATTGTAATTGGCTGAGTTGCAATAAACGTTGTCCCACTCATTGTAACGTTTACGAAATTGACTTAACCGCTCCGGAGTTTGTGCCCCCATGGGTCGACCTAGGTCTCGAAAGGAGGCCGCAGAGGTTAGGTCTATATTCTAAATCAAAAAGATATGTTAATATAAACAAAATGTCGGTTTATAGAGTTTCTGGAATAAGGAACATATTTTGAAAATATTACCATATTAAATTTTTAAATAACCAATTTGTTCTCCTAGAAAATAATAAAAGTCATCTTTAAACGCAACTATTTGTATTCCAAAATTAAAGATTCCATTAGGAGATTTACTTTCCTAACCAACAAAAGGCTATAATAACAAACTTAGTTTGATAAAATTTGTTAACTTGAGAGGTGTAATCCGCTAAAATCCAGGGAAACACAGGATACTGCATTAAATCATTGTAGGATCGTCCAGCAAGGGTGTTTAGGTACATGAGATATTGAAAATTATTGATTTCTCCTCGCTAATAATTTTAAAATATAAAACGTTTGTACGGATTTATCATCGTAGTTTTCAGCGGGACATTTTGATATATCCCTTCTGGTTAAATAAGATTTAACCCACGAAGGCGTAAACTTTAAGATAAGTTTTCTATAAAATGGACGGTTAGGTGTCCATCAATAACAAGTGAAACAAACTATGTTAAATCTAATCGGATTTAAAACGAGGGAAGTTAAGGGTTTAATAACAAATATGTTATAATAAATATCAAAATCAACAAATTTTTGAGATTTATAAGCTAACTACAAAAATCAAACCTGCTATCTTAGGGATTTCAAATCCGTTTACCGTTTTTTAAATCAAACTCAGTAAATTAGCTATAAACATTTAAATTTTAGAAAAAATGTCATAACCATAAAAAAGAAAAAAAAACAGAAAAATATTGAAAAAAAATATTTTTGTTTACATTTAAACTGTTTTATTCAAATTCCAAATAATATTTTTATTAAAAACCGATAATAAATTGGATCATATTAGGTTGGGGTGCCAAATATATTGTATAAGCTATATGTTGATAAGAACTTAATACATTAAAAGATTTATTTTTTGTTTGAGATAACAAATATAAGTTACAAGCGATTTTTATTTAAATAAAAACATTTTTTCTTTTAAGGGTATTCTCGAGGTCGCATAATCTGTCAAATTCAAAAGAGGCTTTTTTGATATAAATGAATCTAAGTAGCCGAAGGCGGAATAAACTACGACAAAAAACTTATATAAGATAAGTTCATCATGGAAATGTATGCTTTTAAGTTTTCATAAACTTATTTTTTCTGACGTTGATAATTGTTGACCTGTGTAATTAAAGGACCACATTTAAATTTATCTCTATTCTTGAATTAAATAAGAAATTTAATTTATAAAAATATCTTTTACCACCCATCGTTCTGTGATAGATTTACCGCCAATATTATAGAAATTAGTGAAAAATCCACCAATTTTTGCACCAGGGTATGTTATTTCATTGTGATGTTTCGAATTTGGATTTTTTCGGTTGTCGTCCAAGGAATTCTTGGTAAAGCTTATTATTCTGAGATGTGAAAAATAAATTTAAAAACTAATAATTAAGTTATAAAAAAGGGCTGTTAATACCAGAGTTGTAAAAAAAATCCAGTTGAATAATTATTATGCTCTAAAAATTTATAATAAACTATGTTGAGAAAATAATCATGTAAATATTTATCCCTTTTGCAGACCTGTAATTCCCACCTTGTTTTTGGAATCAAGCTAAATATCAGAAAATAACAAAACCTTTCTACAAGCGCCCAAAGTATCTCAGCAATGTAGTCCTATAAGGACTTAATTTTCATTTTTTTTGATTGAATACACCTTATAGTATTAGGGAAAATACTTTAATAAAGGTCTTGTGAGGTTTATAAAATATAAGTCAACTAACATACGCTATAACGCTACCTCCAAAACTCTTAACGCTTATTAATTTATCCTCCTAAAATATTGAAAGTATGATTTTTTTGGCGAACATGATTCAACAAACAAAGAAATTCTATATCATGATTAATTGTAATATGTTTCATTCAAATGAATGTAATAAATTTTTGAATGTCCATAGTTAAAAATATATGTTGCGTCCAAACTTTAAAATATATAATATTTTAATCAGGATGAATTGATATTTTTATCTAAAAAAAATAGTTTTTTTTTTGATAAAAATAATAATTCCAATTTTTTTCATTATCATTTGTTCTTTTGAAATTTAATGTTTATAAGAAAATTCTGAAAAAAAAAAACAAAAAACTGTATTAAAAATCCAAGACAGTAAGTAGCATCGATCTAAAATTTGATCTGATATAAAACGATAAAGTGTATTAAAAGTAAAAAAGATAGTTGGTAGCATTGATCTAATTAGTTTATGTGTCTTGAAAATTAGTTGATAGACATAATATAAGAACAAACACAACAATTACTTAGATGTAAATAATCAAATAACAAAAAAAAAACAAATGCAAATAATATAATCTTTTTTAAAAATAAAATACCTATTATAAACTTTCTCTCGAGTTGCTTTTGGGAAAACAAGTAAATAGTTTCGACCATCATTTGAAAATATTTCAAGTCCGATAGGCTGCAACAAATATCGACGCTTTAGGACTTCCCTAATCTCTTGGTAACAGAACTTGTGACACCTGTTAATAACAATTATATTAAATGAATATAAACAACAACAGTCACAGGTCGACAAAAATATATGAATGAAAAAATAAAATAAAGACACTGGGGAAAAGTAATCCCCATGATGGTCTTATCTCATATATAATCCGTTTATCGAAGTCTTTTTTAATTTTGGCTATTTTCTTAGGTATGTGTCAAAAATATGACCAAAATTTGACCACATTGACAGATTTTGCGACCTCGAGAATTCGCTGAAAAGAAATTTAAAACTTCATAATAAAATTACTTGCAACCTATATTTTTTATCTCAAATAAAAATAAAATTGTTGAGTTTATCTTCAAGCTCTTACATCATTTAAATTATGTAGAATATTTGGCACCCCAACCTGTTCAAAATTAAAATATAATTTAAAGGTTGAATTTAGCAGTTGTTGTTTTACATTTAAAAATAATTTTTTTTAAGCATTTTTTTGTTTTTAATATTTTTTGTTTTTATTAAGATTTTTTTTCAAAAATTTTTCAAAACTGGCTTACAATTGATAAAAAACGGTAATGGATATGAAAATCCCCTCTATGGCAGGTTTAGGCTCTGAAGTTAGTTTATAACTCTGTGGACCTTTCTAATAAATAATAAAAAAAACAAATATTATTATAATAACAATTCAACAACGATAAAAAATAATGATACTAACTTGGTGAAGACAAATAATAATAACAACAATATATAATACTCTTTGCGAGTGCCGGCTTGAACTTGATTAAAGGGTATGATAGGGTCATGACAATCAGGTGGTAATTCGTAAATATCTTTAATTTCGCGGCTTTTGAGCAAAGTGAATCCATCAATTATGTAGAAATGGTTTATTCCGAATAGCAAAAGGCCTTCGTAAGAATCGAGCCCCTGGACTCGGGCGCATCGAAACATCGAACGGATCTAGAAAAAACAAAAACTTTTAAATAGAGTATTAAGATATAAACATTTGGTAAGGGCACGTGCAAAGTGAGTTTTTATTTTCGTAAAATTTTGAAAATTCTGAAAATTTTAAAAATTTATTTTTTTACAAAATTTTTTTCAAAAATTTTTTATTTCAGAAAAAGCATTTTATGTGCATATATTAAATTTGGCAACTTTGTAAAAATTTGCGTTTTATTACAAAATATTATTTTTCAAAAATTTTACGAAAATAAAAACCCACTTTGCACGTGCCATAAAAACAAAAATAAAACAAAATTTCTGGGTAAAGAATTAAAAAAAATCGTATAATTGTCGAAATATACATAAATAAACAGGGATGAAATACTAAATTTTTGGTTTGTATAAATAATAAAGGAGCTTATTTAAATAATCCAGATTTTATTATATAAAATTGGCCAAACTCAATATTCTAATATGCTTATATTTTTTGATTATATTTTCTTGAGTTGTTTATTAAACTTCTGAATGGCCAAGACTCATTTCTGAACATAAATATTTTTTAAACAAATTCTTATTTGGCAGATGGTGACAATTGGGACATTCAATTATAAATGGCCATCTTTAGAATTTAGCAAATAATATTTTTGACTATTGTTTCCGTTCTATGACCCCAATGTTAATTTTTTTGCAAAGTTATCAAAATAAATTATTGAAGTCAAGTATATATTTAGACAAAACACTCTTGGTTTAATTATTTCCGTTAAATAAAATATCTTCTTCATACAATATAAGTAACGTTTTGTAATTTTCTTAATTATGTTAAAAATTAAATAAGTGTAGCTTAAAAATCGATAAAATAATTTAAAGACATTAATTTAAAGGTAATTATGCAGAAAAGAAAAACTTGTTCCAAGAAGTCTACTATATTAATTAAAATCAAGTGGCTAATACTTAAAATATATTTCCAAGATTATTATAAGGGCCCGTTTAATTTTTTTTACAATTTTTTTCTTTTCTTGTCAAAATATTTAGATTTAATTGAAATTATATAATATATTACTTCTAGCAACTTAAATAAATAAATTATTAAGAATAATTTTGTTGTATATCCTTTAGTTTAGAAACGACGTTTGTCAATATAAACTATTAACCGGGTTTTGCTCCTGTTAATAAAATTCTCTTTAGCAAAACAAACAAAATTCCTTTTTTACGTGGCCTGTATTACTAAATGGTAATAATCTTTTTTAGAAATACTCGTATAGCTACTAAAAAACGTGTAAATATAAAATTTTTGTTTTAAAAATCCTGGCACAAATAAATTTACCTAACTGATGCAAGAAAAAATAAACGAATCAATTTGATAAATTATTATTTAATTATATAAAAAACACCCTAACCTTTTCATTCTCGTCAATCAGTTGCAAGAAAGCGTAATTGTCGGAAGCTAAGGTAGGTTGATTAGACAATTTTGATTCTGTTGTTGTATTTGTGGCACCGAGCGTTGCATGTTGGCCTAGGTTTACATCATTTGTGTTATCGGAGTCGATAACATCCTTAGATTTAATTGTTTCGCCATGTAGCGTGTTTTCAGCTGTATTATCAACTACAGAGTTTGGATTCTCCAAATCTTCTACTTCTTCCAAACTGCTTCGACCTTCAATGACACCATCTAAAGGTACCAAACTAACAGCTATGTTATTTTCTTCCTCGAGGTGTTCGTCACCCTGATCAGAATATTCGATATCAAGGAGCAAGTCCTCTTCATCGATAATGTTTTCCTCATTTTCATCAATGATGGGGGTACCAGGACCTAAAGGTGGGGATGTTATGCGTTTTAAGGTTGTAGTGGGTGTTCTATGAGTATTGAGAGACGTTTTGTTGAGTCTTAGTGATAATCGCCTCATTTCACGGTCAAATTTCAATGGGATGTTCAACTCTGCTCCTTTCTCACTGCCACTATCATCGCCAGAATCTTCCGTAACTTCGGGTAGTTGGTTTTCTTTGCTAATTTCATTAGCTGCTGCGGACGCTGTTTCATTGTTATTTTGCGAATCGTCTTTCTTTATATTACCATCATCTGTATTGTTAATTTCGATGGTTACGTGAGCAAAATCAGAACTAGTATCATTAAGATAAATGGGACTATCCTTGACACGAGTGTGCCAATTCTGCTTATTTTCAGCAACATCATACATTTGTTGCTGTATCAAACGCATAAAAACGTTGGGATGCTCGAGTTGGTATTTGTAATTCGATTCGGTATCAGAACTCATGGGTGGTTTAAGCCGCGATTTACGACGCGAAGAATGATTATTATGATTCGGGGTATTGTTTTTCAATAGACTACCGTTTTCGGAATTATTGTAGTATGGGTAATGAATGTAAAAATTTGTGTTTCGCATTAATTTCTTCCTCATACGGTCCGGCCCTTCCGACGGATCTAATTGCCATTTGGCGTAGGGATCCGGCCCCGAAGGCCCCCAAAGACCTCGTTCGGCAAAAAGGGAGCGTTCCATGTCGCGCCACGCTTCGATGGCGCACTGCGTCTTCAAAACTACGTTGTTTTGGTAAAACTGTTTGTATTGCATGTCAACGAGACGGCCTATGACATAAACGTGAGCCTGAATTTGTTGACGCGTCTTCCGAACGATACAATCATCGAATGAAATAATCAGCATCGTTGATTTACTCCCAAACTTTCGGGATTGGGCTGAGGGGACGTTTGATTTGGCAGTTAAGCCAGAACCAATCTTTTGAATGCCAGCCTCAAACCGTTGTTGTATGTTGAGGGGTAAGACCATGGAGGAGAATGAATTTGAGGAGGATAGGTAAGACGTAGGCACGAAACTGGATGTTGGCAATTGCGAAAACTTACGTTCCGTTTCGATAAAGGTAAACCAAATCTGCTTGGACGGCTCAAACATGGTCGGCTTACAGTTCTGTAAGGAAGGATAAAATTGAGCCGACGCGGCTGACGTACTAAGATGAATGTGAAACACATCCTCGAGGTTTGCTTTGTTGGTTAGGTAGAGCTCCTCCCACGTTTTGTGAACTTGTTCCAGGATTTGGTGCAAGTTGTATTGGGTAGCGTTAGACATTGAAGGTGCAACTCCTACGCCGGCGGTCGAATGTTGACCAGCCCCAAAGCTTTGGGTATCCCTCCACTCAGCATCGAGTGAGCTGTCAAACCCACTTGAGGCCGTAAGCGAGGTACAAAGATCGTGGAGGCGAAACAAGCAAAAACAAAGCGAGCCAATGAACTCAGTGAAATTGGTAGCCTTGTTTTGCGCCAACACGCAAATCTTGTAATGTACAATCTTCCGCAGGCAATTGAGTATAAGTTCCTTGTCTTGATTTATATCCTGTGATAGCTGGTGCAAAATTAATCGGTTAAGCACATTGTATAAATGTTCATAATTGACGGCCCACTTGTTAGTTCGAGCTTCGTTGATGAGGTTCACTACGAAATCAAATATGGGCCCCGAGGAGCTTAGATAGGTACCACGCCAAACCTTATCGACACATTTGGTTGCGTAGTAAATAAGGTTGACTTGCCGGTTAATATTTTTGAACTGAGAAGAGGGAGGCGGCTTATGGATGCCGCCTTTTTTGTAGGTGTTACCGTCTTCGGGACTAGTAAGAAAATTAGAGGATACAGTAGGTAATGAGAGGTTTTCCATTATGCCGGACAGGATTGAAGTTTGAAATCGTGATAGAACGGATCGGTTGGTGTCGGGATGATTCTCCAAAATAATATCGAGAACGTTTACCTTGTTGGGTTGATACAAGTCAATACAGTCAATGATAATTGTTTTGAGGAAATCGCGGATTTGTAATTTAATTGAGGAATCAGTTACGTCGTATTGGTCATGGTCAACGACGGTTCGCTTATTGATAATAACCAATTCGTTTCGCGAGGAGTTAGACGAAGGGCCCTGACCATCCCCGGGATTGCTGGCGATTGGGTCTATAATCATGTCAAAATCATTTTCTAGATATCGATTTTTAGGCGTGGTACCGAGTAAAATACCAGTTAAATGAGTTAAAAAGGCTTCGTTGTAGCAAAAGGTTTGGAAATCAAGTGAGTTGTGGTAAAGGAATGTAAGGAAGTTGAGAACGTGACCGGCGCAATCGTAGACTATGCGAAAACTCTCTTTTTGCGGCGGTTCTTGGTGCGATTTAAACGAGTGGCTAATGAGTGAAAGTAAGTTTAAGAGTATATAAACAACGTTATCGTTAATTTGCATGGCTCCACTTCCATTAAGAGCCGTGTTAAAATTAATATTGTTAGGTGAAACACCAAACACATGCCGACAAATGCAATCCAAGTTGAGTTTCGTAATAATCTGAGTCGGAACTTCGCGAATGTTTTGGCCCAGCATCCAAGCGAACAATATTAGAAAAGTGGATTCGGGACATACGTTGAGATTTTCATATAATAGAGCGGTCAAAAAGGAAGGGAACGTCACGTAACTGTGAACAAATAGGTTTTTATCGATGACTAGGGTGGTATCGATTTGCATGCTTTCGCTACTCGGGGCTAGGTTATAACCTAAAAAAGTGCCCTGAGAGTTTTTTAGCTGTTCCGAATTTTTAAGCCACCCTGTTAGGACTTCGTTTGGAAGATCCGCCAAATTATCCGACTCCAAAACGATGGCGAGTAGCCTAAGCGAATGGATAAAGATGGAAGGGTCAACGTCGATCATAAAATTTAAGAACCAATCAACTCCGAGAATCCTTTTGATTCGGACGCATGCCTCTTGATTACGAACGCCAGTTTGATCAATACATTCCGTGATAAGGGTATCAAAACACATCCGCAAAATATCCCATTTATCCAGAGAGCTTTCAACATGATTGTTGGTGTCGCCTTCATGCAAAAATGTGGACGTTTTTACCTCTAACAACGCAACCATGTATTGCCCGTAAAACAGAATAGTTTGTTCGCTCGCGTCTTTAAGACACGCCGAAACTATGTGAAACAAAGTGAGAAAAGTTGCCCGATCTGACACTTTCGTATGGTCGTCGTCCCGCAATTTGGCATAAAGGAAATAAAGGTATTGATGAACCATATCGTGTCGATTGAATATAGCCACATTGGAAGTCGTATCACCGTTGTCGTTGCCGACTAAATCTAAATGATGGTTAAACAGGTAACGAACCATTTCGGGAGAAAGTTCAAGCCATAACATAAAATCGGCAATCAAGTCCTTAAAGGCTGACAGATTACGCAGGGTTGCGCTCAGACTCTGCTGGTCTATATTCCCGACGAGGTTTAAGACTATGTACAGGATATGATTATTGAGGATACTAATTTTTTGTTTGAGTAGAAGAGCTAGCACTTGGTACCCATTAAACTCGTGGATGGTATCCACGGAGGTGGGGTTATTCAACAAAATCCCGTGAATGACTTTGAGGGCGGCATAGAGGTAATCAGAATCACGGGCTAGGGCAGCCAATACAAATACGATTGGCAAGCCGCCGACCGGAAAGATGGAATAGGCGAAAGGTCGCGGTACGAATGATCGAATCCCGAGATATCCTATGGCTATTGCGCCCATTGTGCGTGCCGGTCCAGCGAGATGGGCACTCACGTTACCGAAAATCTTGATCGGGGTCTCGTTATCGTTCGACGACATATTCATTTGTTTGGCGATATATTTGGCATCTATTTTGTTGAAAAGCTTCTTAATCTTTAGGAGCGTCATGGCGGAAGCCGAACAGGCGTGAACGTTAAACATAATTTTGTCCTCGTCAATCTCTTTAACGATGGCGGCTGCTGCTGCAGAATCTCCCGATTGCGGGTAGTTGCAAGGTGGAAATTCTTTGAAGTTACCAATGTAACTTGGTCCCTCACGCCAAACGCCCTCAATTTGGGAAACAGAGAGCGAACCTTCCATCAAATGAACTGCGCTCATCTTCCAAATCAGCGGAGCAAACTTCCGAAAGATGGGTGGCGTTCCGATATAAGCATACACGTTATTTAGGCTATAATTTGAAGAGGCCTGGGCGGACGTCAAGGGGTGCTGAGCTATGTAAGAGATTTTCTTCATGCCAACTAACATACCATCAACGTACGCAGAAACGGTGTTATTTTTAATAAATGAACGATTGAGAGTGACTGTTACATAGCTCCACGAGTTATTGGTGAATAACCGTTTAGCTTCGGGGAAAAAGACTACGCCTTTGTTACCATCACCGGATTCATTACTCCTTTCTGTGATAGCCGAATCTGACTCATCACCCATCAATGATTGTTCGATGCGCCTTAGATCGTAATCCGACGTAGTAGGATGACCCGCGGAGGTCGTTATTTCAACTCCGATTTCTTTAGTCGATATCCAAAGGGCACGGTCCGAACATCTAATACCAATCGATAAACATATATTTTGCCGACAATCTTTACAAAAATTAGGGGCTTCCAAGCAGTTAACTTGCTTGGACAAACTATGGCTGCCAGCGATCTCGGAATGTTGAGCGAGGCAAAAGCTACGCATAACCGTCAAGAGACGTATTGGGTGTGGATGGCTGCTTTGCAGGGGGCCATCAGAAGGAGATTTAAGAGGGTTAATGCCATGGCTATTGCTTACCAAATTGGTTGACGAAAACCTTTCAATGTTTATCCATATACCAAAGGTAAGGCCCTGAATGGGAGGAAAAATGCGTTCACCATTCCCAATTCCACCGGCTAGAATATATTTAACGGGTTGATGGGAAGATGACGGGGAATACAAGGTTTTAGGGGCAATACTAGGAAGGAAACAGCAAGAAAATCCTTCGGTGGACATATCAAATTCTATAAAGGGTATATTAGCTTCATAATGTATGGGAGATCCGTACAGTGAGTTTTGGCTAATTTGATTTTTTGGAGTCGTGAGTGTAACGAGCGTTTTTACGTTACTGAGTAACAACTTTTTTGAATTATCATCATCCAAACTACCCAGAGTTTTATCAAGAGGTAGGAGCAAATAATCCCGTATATCTTTAGGGGCAAACGCTTGGGCCGCAACTCGCTCAAAAATGGACCGAATTAAGGTATGATGGGCATGGTTGGAATGTGTAAAAGGTACCTTGTAGATATCAAGTATGTTAGCCGTAAAGTTAGGCACGTCACCTAAGATCTGTTGGTTGCGTTCTAAAGCCAGTACAATTCGGACAGCCTCCAGCACGCTGGACTGGAGACCCAAACGCATGGATGCGTTTTCGGATGGCGGGATAAAAGGTAAAATATCCATGAGGAGCCGCATGGCAAAAGGGTGCACGATAAAACTACCAACGGAGTCGGAGAACATTGAATCGGTCGGAAAAATCGTGGATCTCTCATACAAATCCATAGCTATGTCATAGATTAGACGTAAAAGAAGGCACGAGTGTACGAGAGGGCTAGGAATGGCTAGGAGTTCTTCGAAGGAAGAAACATCTGATGTTACGGGCGAAATTTTACGAGAAAATAATCGATCGAAAATGTCCATGTAATAGGTTACATCAGACTCAGTAGGTGACAGTGCGCACAAATCACGAGTAGTCTTTAAATTAATTTGTTTGAGATCATCGTGATAACTTGCAATGTTTGCGAAAGGACCCATACGCTTAATTACGCCAAACAAATTTGGGTAAGTGATTTCGGTGGAAAATGCCTTGGAGTTGGAAAGTTCGTAACGCATAGATAATGTAATTATCGTGAACACACCCTTAACCAATTTATATTTTTCTTTTATAACCGATGATTCAGTGAGAGTTTGAAATTCACCTGTGAAAGAACCTTCAAGCGATGTTAGCAGAGAAAACATTGCTAGATAGCCACCGCTTCGACGAAAACTGATACGACTCTTATGACTTTCTCTCATAACGAAAGTTAGAGTCTTTAACAGCTGAATCTTATGCTGAATGCCGGTTTGCATAGATTCTGAGGTCGGGGAGAGGGATAGGGGGGTTAGGAGCAAAGACAACATTTTTTTCATATCTTCGTCGTTTTGAGGGGCGATTAATAACTGCTGTACGATTAGCAATGCAAACGGTCTTAGTCGATCGTATTTCAAAACACAAGTATCCACCGTTGGTACATCCAGAATTGTCGATGCATAAAGATAATCGCTATAGAATGTACATTTTCGAAAAATCTCGTTATTTTTGACGTTGTTATTCAATAAGAGACACGTGAAATCAGTCAACAAAACGTACAATTTATAGGAAATGTCGTTTTCTGAATGAACTCGACTCATAGAGGTCAATTCTGGGTAAAGAGCAACAAATAGTGAAGATGTAATCTCAATCATACCAGCTTCACGAAGGACATTTTTAAAGGCGGCATCTAACCGCACCAATTTAATCAGGAAGGATACACAATGGTATAAGTAATGTTCGATTGACCTTACCAATGATACGTTATTCCCGGGTGCTTCAAAATTGCTTGACCTGCCAACTATGATATTTTTTCCGTTCTCCATAGAAATGCTAAGTGCGATTAGTTCTTTAAATGGAACAAACGAAAGGGCATCGATAATCTTGTAAAACATGTCAAAAAATACTTTTAAAATGAAAGCCTGAGAGTCGTCAGCGCCATCATTTGATTTGACAAAGGAGAGTAGACGCTCACAAATACGAGCCAATGGATTGCACAGGTCGCGGACCAAAACGTAATTAAGAGGGTTCGTTGTTATGAGATCGGCCATACGATGTATGGCCCGACACGCTACAAATTCGTGTCGTGCTTCAATGTAAAGCGTTAATAGCTTTATGAAAGCGTCATGATTGAGGATGAGATCGGCGCTCGAATAGAGTTTTTGAAGGCTTTCGTTACTATGGACGCTATGTTCGGGCGACAGAGTGAAGGGTTGCTGCGACCGAAGCGCCAGTAAATTTTGGTGAACATTGCCAAAATTTATCAGCGTTAAGGTGTTAGCTACCGAACATAGTCGCTGAAGGAGTAGGGTAAGGTCCTCAATTGAACTTTGCAACGTATCCATTAATGTTTTCGTTGCAAAATCCTTTTGTTGCGAGTTATTATTGTCTCCGACAATCAGAACCAAATAGGACTCGAGGCGAAGCAAAATATCCAGTATGAGTTCATATCCATTGTTATCTTTAAAATCTTGAATGCAGGTATCATCAGGCGGTTCAATCGAAAGTGCTTTGATAATTGTGATAAGATTCGAAAGTACGCCAAATACAGTGGTTGAATTGAATGTCAACACATGGTTAGTAGTATTCAAGCGTTCAATTATTTGATGGTCAAATGTGACATAATTTCCGTAGTTTTGTTCGATCCCTCCACAAATATAAATATTAAGGTTGTTTAGACACGTATATATTATGCTGTTCATGTGAATGTAATCGATTAATTCTGATTTGAGTTTTGAATGATTGAGCTTTTGGTTGGTAAATATGGAATGTAGCAAAAGGCCGGAGAGGGATTTCCAACCAGCACCAAGCATAAAATCGGGCATTAATTGAGAATAATTATGAAAGAGGCACTTGAGTTCATCTCTAAAAAGTAATTAAGAGTTGAAGTTAAGGAAATGTTATATAAAAAAATTAAAACATCACTTATAAAATAAATTCTCTAACAATGAAAAACGAATGAAAAAAACAGTACTCATACAAAAATGCCAAAATTGCCCTAAGATTTGCACCATTTTGACAATTCAATATCGCAACTATCGTTATTTAACAAAAAAGATATATGAAGACCTTTTTAAAAACTCGTGTATGATTGCTGTTGAACATATTTTTAAAACTTTTAAGTTTTATTGACATTTAAAAAATTTGTTAATTATTTTAGACCTTGTAAATCTAAATTTATTTAATTAAATACTTATAAATAATAAAACGTTATTACCTTTCCATCAAATCAAATATTGCTAACGTTGAATCAAAAATATTAATTGCAAATTCCGTAAAGAGTTCAAAAAATTTAAAATAGTGTTGAATTTCAACAATCTTTAATGATGGCTGACTTAAGTCAATTTTAGAAGATTTTAAATAGCTGATAACAATTTTCTTATCATAACTTTCTTCTAAGGTAAATGGTATAGTATTGTGGAAATAGCCTGATTTTCTTGCAGGTGTTTGAAGTTTATAATATTGAATATAGTATTGATTTGGGTAAATATTAAATGGTAATTCTGTAAAATTTAAAATACAGGCAATGAGGGTGGAGCTAATCCCAGTTGAAGAAACAATATCCAATATGGGTTCATTTTCATATTTATATTCATGCAGATTAAGTTCTTGATAAGAAGCCTTTTCAGCTTGATGGGTTAACTTACATAAGGCATAAAATATTTTATCCCCAGATTTATTTTGATAAAAACTTGATACTGATTCATCTGCTAAAGATTGGTTTGTTAAAAAGGTGTAAATATCAAGGCCAGCTAGTGTAATGAACAAAAATTAAAGATTAAAATGATTATATTATTTTACACAATGAATTAATTGAAACCATAACAGGAACCCATTGTCAAACACTTTTGGCTAAACACGTATTTAAGCTAAAAACATTTTTTTTATTTTTAAGCATTAGTTTTTGGTGTAAAGATTATTACATTTGGATTGTTTTTTAATTATTTGACCATCTTTAAAAATATTAAAAAGTTAAACAAATGTTAATTAAAGACATCATCATACCAGCAATAAATTAAAAGAATTAAAATTTATAATGTTTCATAATAGGTTTGTTACAATTTTTATTTAAAAAAAATTACCCTCTATTCAATATAAAAATTATAAGAATTTCAATTTATTAATTTTGTAATATAATATTTTTATAAGAATTTAAGATTAAATACTATATCTGAGAATAAAAACACATCAGATTAACCCCCTTATATCAAAGGTCACAAAATTTTTTTATTGCTAAATAAAGGTAAAATTTAGTATTCCTTTGCTATTCAAATAAGAGGAGAAAATCAAAGTTTTTTTCAAATTTGTAACAATATGCCATTTTTAAACAAAAAATACATTTAAAAATAATTATGAAGAAGCATTGCATTAAAGTCTAAAGAATTAACTATGGAGGATTTCAAAATAAAATTATACAAAAAAATTTTTTTTCAAATATGGTTTTGAACTTCCAGAGTAAATAAATATGAGGTGATAATATTAATGTATAAAAAAAGGAAAGTTTATAAATTGTATACAAAAAATTAAATTAATGTAAATTAAACCTGAATGTGATATAATTAGTTGTTTAATACCAGATGAAAAAGTATTTGCAATGCTAGCTGTTAATGGAAGAAGCCCATCAAAATTCTCTAATAAGTAGTTGGTGGTAACATTATCTAATACCTTAAAATCATAAATTTAAAAAAACAGAAATAAATTATTTAAATCAAACGTTAAATACTTTGTTAAGAAGAGGAAGAATATCAAGCAGCAAATGTTTTTTACTACAAAACTCTTCTCTTGCGTTATATTCCCTAACCAATTTTTGCAGATGAGTCAGGGCTAATTTTTGGTCACAATTTTCATGTTCTGTAAGTTCAGAGGATGAAGGTATATGGAATATCGAATTCGATTTTTGACCGCTCATATCAATTTTTTAACCCGTAAAATTCATTCAACCATCTTCAACCCATATGGTCATGTTTAATTTTATTTTATTCCTATGCTCTAGTTCTAGATGCAAATTCATTGTTTACAAAATTAAAAAAATAAAATTACAGCCATGTAAAAAAACTCTAAGAAAGTAGCTTTTAAAATACGCCAAACAAAGCTCACTATTCATATTTCTATTAAAAAAATTGATAAAAAATTAGAGAAAAATTACATCCGTAAATGTAACTGAGAATATATTATTGCAAAAAGACTAATGCAAAAATTTGTAACTCAAAAAGTACAGTGGGTCCGTATAAAACCTAATTTATATTTCTACAAATTTAAGAGTATTAAAGCTATTGACTTAGTTTTTTTATATTATAATAAGCAATTTTGTTATAAATTAATATATATCATTAATCCGCGGGTAAAAAAAGTTACAAAATTGCTTGGTGGGAAATAAGAGTAACCCCTTTCTATCTCTCAAGAATTGTATAAGAATAAAATAATTTTAACCAGTGCTGGGAAAACAATGAGCCAAAAAACTTTGGCTCATTTTTTTTCCAAAACATAAAAAGGGAAGGGGCTACAAATAATGGGCCAAAATAAGAATATAAAAAAAGCCCCTACTAAGAAAAGGAGCTAAAAAAACACAAAAAGTGGCTCTTAAAAAGAGCCCCAAAAAGCCCATTTTATGTTTTCTCTATAATAATTTCAAATTTTAATTTATGGCAAAAGAAAAGCCCATTTTCTTCAAAAAAAACTCCTAGGATTTTTAAAAAAAATAACCCACCCATCCTCGAGTTTGTGGGAATTTGGGGAAAAAAACTCAAAAACTTGTTAAAAAAAAAGCCCATTAGGTTTTTTTCCCAGCCCTGGTTTTAACTAATAATGAGAATTACGTGTTCTTTGATTTATATACTAATTAATTTTTATAATATTTATATCTTGCTTATATAGAAAAACACAAAAACAAATTAAAAAAAAAATAATTTTATTTTAAAATTATTCTAAAAATTACAACATGGGTAAAATAGAGATAATAAAATTTTCGGTAGGGCGCGTTTAATCTCCATTCAGTTTTTTAATAAATTTTAAAATTCTTAAAAATTTTAAAATATTTATTTGGACATTGAACGCATTTTAAAGAGTCGGCGATCTTTATTATTAGCATTATATATCTAAAAAAAATATAAAAAAAAATAAAATTCTTAATATTAGAATTTATATTAAAATAAAAACGAGACTGCACGCCCGAAGCGATTGGGTGGGGAATTTAAAGGGGTGGGTCTGAAAAGCAAAATCCTAAAATGCAAAATCCCAAAAAGCAAAATCCTAAAACGCAAAAACCGGAAGTAATTAATCATTTTTAAAAAAAAAATGGGCGGAGATCTTAATTTTTACATTATTATGGAATTTGTCGGTATTTTGATTGTTTCTTTGATGTTTAAGTAATTTTTAAGGGATTTTGCTTTTTAGGATTTTGCGTTTTTCGGCCGAATTCAGTAATTTTTCAGACAAATTTTTTTTTTCAGATTTTGATTTTAATTGATTAATATGGTGTCCCTTTGATGTTTTAAGGTAAAATTTTGCCGCAATTCGGGGATTTTGCGTTTTTTGGCCGAATTCAGTAATTTTTCAGACAAATTTTTTTTTTCAGATTTTGATTTTAATTGATTAATATGGTGTCCCTATGGAGTTTCAAGGTAAAATTTTGCCGCTTTTTGGGGATTTTGCGTTTTTTGGCCGAATTTAGTAATTTTTTAGACAAAATTTTTTTTTACAGATTTTGATTTTAATTGATTAATATGGCGCCCCTATGAAGTTTTAAGGTAAAATTTGGCCGCTTTTTGGGGATTTTGCGTTTTTTGGCCGAATTTAGTAATTTTTTAGACAAAATTTTTTTTTTCAGAATTTGATTTTAATTGATTAATATGTGCTTAAGAAGTTTTAAGGTGTAATTCGCCGCTTTTCGAAGATTTTGCGTTTTTTGGCCGAATTCAGTAATTTTTCAGATAAATTTTTTTTTGATTTTAATTTAAATTGATTAACATGGTCAGCGTCTCCTACTCCCAAAATTCCAATGACGAGCTACCCCCCATGGGTAAAAAATATACACCGGGGTAACAACCCCCCCCCCCCCCCCCCCCCCCATTGTTTTCTTAATTATAAACAAGGTGCTCTTTTTTTATCAACTGACGATAAATAAAGAAAATATTTTTTTAATAAAAAAATTATTAAAAATTGTACGAAAAGATATATTTGGATAAAATGTAATTATTATTACTAAAATTAATTAATATGATTGTTTAATGTGCTACCACGTAAATATTTAAAAGTTAATAAAAATAAATGATTGCAACGGGGAGGGTAAAATTTTGCGATAAACCATCTTATTGGTTTTCCTATGATTGGCTCACGTGACAATATCACGTTACAAATAATGTAAAGTAGCAAAAGCATGTGTGATTTTTATATGTCCTATTATATTTAATTTATTTAATATTTAAAACGGTGCAATTATTTGTATCCTGTAATATTAGTTTCTTACGTCTGATTTTGTTTTTCTTTATATAAAATTTTTCTTATTCACATTGTTTGATATTATTTTTGGCTTATTCTTTTAATTTATGATAGTGTGTTGTACTATTGTTTTTAATTTAATATAAGTATATTTGTGGTTTCTTGTTAAACCGTGTCTTGCAGTTATATATTTAAGTTAAATTAAAAATGGTAAAATTTTATATGTCCATGTCTTATTAAATTAAAAAAGGTATATTTGTTTTATACCACTTCTTGTTGATTAAACCTTGACTTGTAATAATAAAAGTATTTGCATTAAGGTTTAACATATTTTTATTTACTTTGTGTCTTGCAATTGTTGTTCTTGATCATATTGTTTGAAGCTTATTTATGTTATTATTAAATATAGGTGTATGTTTGTTTTAAGTTAATAGTGTGTCAGTCAGACGAGGCGTAAAAGTTCAACAGACATTTTTGCTTGTTATATATTCGTTAAATATGTTGTGTCGCTTAAATCCACCTTGATAAGGTTGATTAGCAAATGTATACGGCGATCAATTTATTAAACCTTTCGAGTGCTTTTTCAAAAGTTACGTTAAAAACTTTGGTGACCTAATTGACACTTGCCAAGCACTTAATGCATGTTTTGACATAATCAAAATATAGCCGTGCGTTACGTTCCCACGTTACATAGGGAAAAAAGAGGGGGGGGGGGGGGGGGGTGGTTATTGGTCAAAACGACCAAAAAGTATACCTATTTAATTCTGCTATCATATACTTTTTGTTGACTTGAATAACTTTATGCCTATACGGTCTTGTATCAACGACGTATCTCTCTAGCGTCTGCCTTATCAACTTATAGTAGGATACATGCCTTACGTGCTTGAACTGGGAATAAAAAATTATTAATTTCTGGAAAGGGAGCTTAAAACGGCCACATTCAAGACTTCGGGCAAGGGGAAGGTTAAGATTAATAGCAATGTAGGTCTCAATTGACCTTTAATTGGAATAACCTTTAAAGATGATCTAATGGAAGTCGAGTTACCAGCAGCCATAAAAATTCTCGCTTCAAAAGCCTATTTAATCCGCAATTGGGACTATTGGATCTTTCCGGACCCCAGAACTTTTTAAATATTGAATATCTTTAAATATAATATATATTATTGGCCAAAATTTTGTGACTTTTTTTTCAAATAAAATAAATAAACAAAACTAGTAATTTAAATTTGATCTAAATCTAATAACAAAATATTTGAAATTAGTTGTTGTTGTTTATTGCCCCATTCGTTGGAAGTTGGTAGTGAGATTGAGCGGGCAGCTGAGGATGAATTGATTTAAAGTTATATAGGAGAGATAGGAGGCACGCGGTTAGGGCATATGAGCCAGTGTTGTATATCGTCAGATGCTGATTTGCTGTCGTAGCAAATGTTGTTATTCTATTGGGGTGTATATATATCCCACACTCTCAATCTTAATGTTAAACCATTATATATTCTCAATGTAAATTTTAAAATAAATTGCAACCCACCCCTTATGTATATCTAGGAACTATTTTATTTTCTTCATAAAACTATTCTTTAAGGGTATATAAATACGTTTTTTTCTTAGAAATAATTTAGACTCTTAAAGTTAGTTCAAAATTGGGTATGGACCCCACTGCACCATACGCGCTACAAAAATTTCATCCTACCATTTGCGGGTTAAAGTTGTTTTAGATTAAAAATTGGATCTTGGGTACAAGAAAGGGACCGCTTAATCGTGATTTTTTGTTCGACTTATTATTCGTCTTGGCTTAACTTGATGCAGATTAAAACGGAACGTTTAGGTCAATCTTAGCTTGGGAATTATGTTCATCAACCAAACCCTAAACTCGTCTAACGTTCCAACCCTAAACTAGATGCACTTTTATACTAGCTACCTCACCCTAACTAGGTTTTCAGGATTAGATGTAATGAATTAGAGTATGCAACAAGGATATTAATGCGGTGCCGGAGGTTAAATTCTCGGCCCGCAGTAAGAAAGACTGCGAATAATTATTTCAAAAAAGAATAAAAAAGAACCAACGTCGATTTACATCAGATATGACTTTTCTGACCATAAACAATGTCGACCGGCAACTCCCCGCTGTTATTATTTATAAACGGCAGGTAACCTTTTAAGGGATAGTCGGTACAACATTAAAGGATTTAACGATCGGTGGCATTCCCAAGTGCGGAGTTATTGACGCAAGGGCACTACAAATGGAGCCCACATTAATTCAACAAAAAAAACTTATCCGCCCAGGACATTGTAGAGATTGACAAATTACCTTTTTCTCGATTTAGGGAATGCTAAGGCATGGACGCTCCTAGTTGGTAGAGTAATTTGTCTGGTTAATTTTGATAAATTACTGTACTTGCTAGAACTTCGACGATTCACTTTGTCGGCGAGGCTTCTTAAATGGACCGATATTATAAACTGCACGAGATAAAGCAACAACAGGTCTGTGTTGCCCCTAGATGTCCGGATTCAAATTGATTTTGAACAATCGTCTAAACTTCTGTCATAATGCGGTTTTTTAACTGATTTTGAATTTCGCTTTTATCAGATGACCATTAAAACGTCCCTGTTATTAATAACCCCGTGGCTACTATCGATTGAATGATTTAATGATATCTCTGAAAAAAATCTCAAGGTTTGTATGTGAACGTGCGGAAGAATCATTATCTTCTCCGGATTATATTTTAAATCAATAAAAAACCTTTTCGTGGTGCATATTTTTCTTCTACTGAATTATTACACGCAAATGGCTTTTCGTCCCAAGAACTTACTTGAACCTAGTGATACTCAGATTTAATGAATATGCTAAAAATTTAATTAGTTAAAAAATATTATTTTTTTTAATTTATGTTATTTTAATGTTATACATTTTTTTATTGTTTAAAGAATTTTTAAATATAATAATTATAAGTTTGCCCTTAAATATCATCTTTCAAATTATAATGATTTAAAGCATTTATAAGTCTTGTACACTTTTTTATATATTTATAAAACAATTAAACTACCACATAATTAAGAAATTTAGTAGCAGCAATATTTTATATGATATTTTGTATTATTTTTATTGTTTTGTGATAGTGGATTATCAATAAATTCTCAAAAATTATGATAATATTTACAATTCTTGTTCATTTCACTATTTGATAAATATGTAAAACAATTAAATTACCTTATCTTTAATAAATTGCAGCAATATTTTAAAATATTTTGTAATATTCTTATTGTTTTGTGATAGTGAATTATTAATAAATTCTATACAATTATGATAATTATTATCTTAATATCTTTTTAACTTTTAAATTTTTATTATTTAAACATAATACTAAGAGCTTAGTCATCAAATAAATCACAACCATTTTTACTTTAAGTAGAAATTTTAATAATTAACTATATTAAATTTGTTAATAATATTAAAAATGTTTAGTTTGTGAGAAAAATAATCAATCAGATTATATCTATTACATAGGTTTTTGAACCTACAATTTAATATTTGTAAGTCAAAAATCATGAAGAAATAGTCAAAAACTAATTAATATTTATTTTATAATTAAATAGCAAGCTTAGCCTCAACAATATTATATCTATTACATAGGTTTTTGAACCTACAATTTAATATTTGTAAGTCAAAATATAAAAATCATGAAGAAATAGTCAAAAACTAATTAATATTTATTTTATAATTAAATAGCAAGCGAGAAATTTTTTAATAAAAACGTAAATTTATTCAGGTCTTAGCTTTTCTATACAGCTATTTTATTATATATTCTATTTTATTATATATTTCAATAACATATAACATAATATCAATAATAAAAAGAGACTGTAATCATAGCAATACTGTAATCATAGCAATAATGGTTAAGAGGATAGAAAGGTAAATCTATAGATCCTTTAAATATCTAGGTTTCAACTCCTTAACCTAAATCAATTATAAATAATATAGGTATAAATTAATACTAAAGGCAAATATCACAAGTAGAACAGATTATGTTAAATTTTTACAAGCGGTAAATTTTTTCTCTGGATTTAGGCTTTTTACTAGATTTGGGACGATCGCATTCCCACCCGGCCCCGATTGCAACAATTAATCTTATTTAGATTACAATAGGACTAGTTAAAATAAATTATTGAAATTTGGATATAAATGTTTAAAATTATCTATAATTGTATCATTATATAATTCTAACAAAATATCTTCGGACTTTAACAATATTAAAATTTGTATCTCCCATTTTGTTGCGAAGATAAGTTAGTTAATTTAATCTTGCTTATGGAACGTTCAGCGCTGCAACTCGTTATAGTTAATGAAAGCAAAATATTATAAATTTTTTTTAAGATATCAAAATTGTTAAGTATTTTATTGAGCGCTCTATAAGGTAGCAAGAAATCCTCTGAGCTATTAAACACTGTTTCAGCATCATCCTCAATCGTTTTCCACGTCTTCATTGGAGGAGTTATCTATATGCTCAGAAATTTTTGAATAAATTAAAACAATTTTTACCATATAGAGATTCTGTTGAAAGGATACCATCTTTTAGAGCCTGGCGAAAGTGTGGAATTTACATTTTGATTTTTTGAGCAATTGCATATGGGTTGGTATAATAAAAATTACATAGGTCCTTTATGTTTTGCACATTTATTCCCGTATATTTCTTTAATGAGGCTGTTGTAAAATACGACACACCCTTATAAAACTTAAGGGTATCATTATTAAACCTTTTTTCAAACTGCACTAGAATTAGATCCAGAGCTTCAAAAAATGTTTTTATACGGTAACTACAAATTATTACTATTTTTACTTTTTAGTTCATCTTATATTTCACCACGTTTACGTTTTAAGTTAATTCAATATTATTTTGTTCGCAAAAATTATTTGTTTCCCCTATAATTATTCAAATTTGTCTCGATCTAAATTTTAATATAGATAACACCAACTTCTTAATTTGTGCAAATTGGACATGATACATTTAAGAGAAGCTCCGATATCGAATAAGGGGCTTTGAAGTTGGAGGCATAGACTATGCGTTTCTTTTAAAATTATATTTAGGCTTAATAGATTTAAAACAAAATTAGACGAATTCTATTTAATATAAAGTCGGCACGAGATGATGTTGCCGCATCCTTTTCTTTTAATATCTTTAACGAATTAATAACTATTGGAAACAATTTGAGCTTATTGTAAAGCATTGAGTTAATTATATATATGTTATATAAATTTTAAAAATAAAAACATATGTAAAATAAATAAAAAAAATAACAAAATATTTAAATTAATTGACGTTTATTGGACTGCAATAGATCAATGAAACATATATTAAATAAATTTTAAAATTAACAAAAAAATTTAAATATATATATTGCTGGTCAAGGGGGTCTTTTTCCTCATTTAACCCCCTATTGTTATACCTACCCCCCATGAACAACCTACCCTCCACGGCCAATTTTTATGAGCCACGCTCGTCATACCCACCCCGGAGTAGGAGACGCTGAACATGGTGGTAATTAATAAATCAGCTTTGGACAGAAAATAACATTTACGTTGTAATCTATATCTAATACGAGACAACACATGAAATAAAGCACAATTTGTACCTCCTGAACATAGGATATATGTTGCTTTTTACTTTATACCTAAAAATTACTAGGAAAATAGCAACGCTAAGATTTTATACGACAATTGGTTTAGAAAGGGAACTAATATGCAGGTCAACATTTTTAGTTGAAAGTATAGCAATATTTGAGCTCCAAATTCCGCACCCTCCCCCCTCCCCCTCCATACGCCGCTGCTCAGTACCTTTAAAATTCTTATTTATTATTATATAAATAAATCATTTCTTCACTATATCATAAGATACAATAAATGTTTTATTATAATTTTTCACTGTGACATAATCGCGAAAATAAGTGCGAATGGTAGTCAAAGTTGTTAAATATTTACTACGAAAATCTAGATTTAGAAAGAAATTGTCGGCAGTATTTTGGGTCATCCAATACTAAAAGCAATTATGACGACTCTAAAATATACATTTTAGGAGAGATTAGATGAGGCCACTTCTCAGGTGGAAGACTAAGATTATACAATTGAAGGTTTGGTTGTCAATATATAATGTCGGCTGTGAAAATTAGGGATTTAAGTAAGAGAGCCCCTAGCCAATTTTTTTAATAAAATAGAGAATGTAGAAGTAATACGTGTAATTAAATATCGTAACATAGTTCTAATTTTTTTCAAATGGGGCTAGAACAGGACAGAGATGTTTTAAATTTTAACTGCACGTGGGGTTTTGGAGCGGGTGAAAGGTGGCGAGCGTTTGAATTCCGAATTTTATTTAGATAAGCGGCCCCTTTAGAAATAGAAGGGAGGTGTTGGTAATTATTCTAAATGACCTTGTTGATAAACCTTAATTGTCCTTGTTGATAATTTATCTAATTGACCTTTTTGATAAACCTTAATTGTCAATGTTGGTAATTGATCTGGTTAACCTTTTTAATAAACCTTAGAGGTATATTGAATATATTTAGCTTTGTTGATAATTGATTTAATTGACCTTGTTTATAATTGAGTATTTTAGATTTTAAATTGTAACATTTATTATCCATGATATATTTAGTCCTGCGGTCAATAAATGTCCTTGACTAAATATATATAAACCGAATTAGAATTATATTCAAAAAATATATATAATATAATATAATAAATATTTATATCAAATCCAATATTTTGGCTATACGACACGCGCCGATGTTTTAACATGGTGCCGAAGACCACGATTTAAGGGTTTACCAAAGATAAATAATAATATATATGAAAAACGAAATGACTCAATGAATAACGATGATGATAATAATTATGAAATATTCGAGGAACCTTATTATAATTTTGAGAATGATAATCAAATATTATATTCGGATGACTTCGCTGTGGATCAATGGAATTCACAGAGGTATAATTATTATGATAACATTGCTAATGAACAAATATATGATAACGATTTTGATAAAAATCGTCAAGAACTCAGCAATCGTAATGGTCAATGTAGCATTTTCGGCGATCCTATACCAGTCTATTCAAATAGAATTTATATGGGAGTAAGATGCATGAAAATGCGTTATCTTGATGAAGGGGATGAGTCATTTAGTAATAATGATAATGATAATAATGAAATTCAACCGATTGAAATTGTTAATGGATCAAGGGACACTCGAATTATGGAAGATTACAATAATGAGGGTGACTTGGGTACTACCGTTAATCAACCTTACAATTTTGATGACGATAACCTACACGAACCTTTTATCCAGGTAAACAATCTTGACGATATTGAGGGCGAAAGGCATACAATCGATACCGATTTTGACGATAATAATTTCTTCAATCTGAAAGAGGAACAACAGCCTGAACATGATGTTAGCAATGTCGCACAAGTGAATCCCAACAATACATGGACACCCTTCGAAACAAACGAGGACGTTAATCAGTACTCTAAATCTTACGACGACGTGTGTGAAAACGAAATGGGGCAACAAGCCATGAGGAAGATGGATGATCACTCGATGAACTTGATCATCGACGACGATCATGTGAACGATAGTGCCCCGTGGTACTTTGACATAGACTCGAGAAGTGACGTAATCGAAGACAACAAATCAACTTCGATTAGGGAACACAGCATTCAATTATGGGCGGCATTACGCACCCGAATTATAATTTTAAATAAAGCAGGCCTTAATGTTAAGACAATGCATGATTCTATTAATTGTTATAAGGAGAAAAATCATGGGTGGGGTAAAAAGTTAATAAAGATTTTGTTTGTGGCCATTAAATGTATCTATATGCCATATGATAGAGGGAAATAGTTAAACTGGCCTCACTGACAGGTGAGCAAAGAGAAGAACGAGCCTGCCTACACAAGGTCGCGAGTTCAACTCCTTGGCCACCATGTTGGTAATTATTCTAAATGACCTTGTTGATAAACCTTAATTGTCCTTGTTGATAATTTATCTAATTGACCTTTTTGATAAACCTGTCAATGTTGGTAATTAATCTGGTTAACCTTTTTAATAAACCTTAGAGGTATATTGAATATATTTAGCTTTGTTGATAATTGATTTAATTGACCTTGTTTATAATTGAGTATTTTAGATTTCAAATTGTAACATTTATTATCCATGATATATTTAGTCCTGCGGTCAATAAATGTCCTTGACTAAATATATATAAACCGAATTAGAATTATATTCAAAAATTATATATAATATAATATAATAAATATTTATATCAAATCCAATATTTTGGCTATACGACACGCGCCGATGTTTTAACAGGAGGAACTCATCAATAGTTATATTTGGGCAATATATAGCCTCTAATTTAACTCAATATGTTGCTTTTTGAACCTTAGGGATTAACATGCAGTTTTTGGAGCATCAAAACCTTCTGTTATATATTAATATATTAAAGATAAAAAACATATTTGATTTTAAGGGTAAAAAATTCATTTTTTTTTATAGAAAAAGTAACTTGTAAATAAGAAAAAACGCCATCTAGTATTCCTATTTTAATTTAATTTTTAAAACTGCATATTAACATTGTTTAACGTTGGTTTACTGCTGAGTTTATCTATTTCGCATGCTTATATTCGGACAATACCTTATATTCATAGTAGGTTGAAAGCAACCGAGGAGCGGGCAGACCTAACAGCCCCTCCCACACCAGAAAAATTAAAAAAAATTGATTTGAATTTCCCCTCCCCCTCTATTTCTAATCCTTTTCACGCCTTCATAATTGATTAATTAGTGTGTTGTGAAATTTATTTATTTACAAACTTAAACCAATCCCTATAATTTTGTTTTTATTGTAAACGCAAAATCTCCGGAAGGCGGCGATCTTATATATCTAAAATCAACTGAAAAAAATTTGTCAAATGGCCAAAAAACGTAAAATCACCGAAAAGCGGCAAAATTTTACCTTAAAACTTCATAGGGACACCCTATTAATCAATTAAAATCAAAATCTGAAAAAAAAATTTTGTCTGAAAAATTACTGAATTCGGCCAAAAAACGCAAAATCCCCGAAAAGCGGCCAAATTTTACCTGGACGCCATATTAATCAATTAAAATCAAAATCTGAAAAAAAAATTTTGTCTGAAAAATTACTGAATTCGGTCAAAAAACGCAAAATCTCCGAAAAGCGGCCAAATTTTACCTTAAAACTTCATAGGGGCACCATATAAATAAATTAAAATCAAAATCAAAAAAAAAATTTGTCTGAAAAATTACTGAATTCGGCCAAAAAACGCTAAATCCCCAAGGGACACTATATTAATCAATTAAAATCAAAATCTGAAGAAAAAAAATTTTGTCTGAAAAATTATTGAATTCGGCCAAAAAACGCAAAATCCCCGAATTGCGGCAAAATTTTACCTTAAAACATCAAAGGGACACCATATTAATCAATTAAAATCAAAATCTGAAAAAAAAAATTTAGTCTGAAAAATTACTGAATTCGGCCGAAAAACGCAAAATCCCCGAAAAGCGGCCAAATTTTACCTGGATGCCATATTAATCAATTAAAATCAAAATCAGAAAAAAAAAATTTGTCTGAAAAATTACTGATTTCGGCCAAAAAACGCAAAATCCCCGAAAAGCGGCCAAATTTTACCTGAAAACTTCATAGGGACGCCATATTAATCAATTAAAATCAAAATCTGAAAAAAAAATTTTGTCTGAAAAATTACTGAATTCGGCCAAAAAACGCAAAATCCCCGAAAGGCGGCAAAATTTTACCTTAAAACTCCATAGGGACACCATATTAATCAATTAAAATCAAAATCTGAAAAAAAAAATTTTTGTCTGAAAATTACTAAATTCGGCCAAAAAACGCAAAATCCCCGAATTGCGGCAAAATTCTACCTTAAAACATCAAAGGGACACCATATTAATCAATTAAAATCAAAATCTGAAAAAAAAATTTAGTCTGAAAAATTACTGAATTCGGCCGAATAACGCAAAATCCTAAAAAGCAAAATCCCTTAAAAATTACTTAAACATCAAAGAAACAAATACCGACAAATTCCATAATAATGTGAAAATTAAAATCTCCGCCCATTTTTTTTTATGATTAATTACTTCCGGTTTTTGCGTTTTAGGATTTTGCTTTTTGGGATTTTGCATTTTAGGATTTTGCTTTTCAGACCCACCCGATTTAAAGACTCCAGCACTTTTTTAATTAATGAACAAGCGAACATAAATTTAACAAATATTTAAGTTAAATGTTATTGACTTGCGATTAGCACTGTGGAGTTTGTAACCCCAGCACATCTTATTTTAATATCTTTAAAAATATTATATAATAATGTTCAAATTTTTGAGACTTTTTTCTTAAATATATAAAAAACAACTAGTAATTAAAAATTAATCCAAGTTTAATAAAAAAATTCATTTCTAAATTTAATATTCTATTTAGGTCCGTATGGACCCTACCTGTATTTTATTATTGAATTTAAATAATTCCGGGTATGCTCACTTACCACCAAGGGTTAAAAAAATTTAAAAAAATAATTAACAAGGTTAAATATAATTAATAAATAATATAAAAAATTATTATATATGAAAAAAATTTAATCTGAATTCTTTGGCCATGGATTAAAAAAAATATTTTTAAAATTTCAATTAAAATTTTTTGCTTGATGCTTAAAATTCGGTGAAATAAATTATTTTTTAAATATACCTATTTATTGTTCACTGCTTAGGACCTGATACAGAAGTTGTGGCAACTGTTAAAAATATTATCGGGATTCAAAAAACAATATTATCTAATCTTTAATTTGGCCTTTAACATTAAGTCATAATTATAATTTAAAGGGCAGAGGATCAACAAACGTAAAATCCCCAAAAAGGGGTTTTCCCTAAAACAATAGGGGTTTGTCATCCGGTCTTTTAGTTTGGAAAGATGAGCCAGGTTCCAAAACATAATATACTTGTCTTTTATAGAAAATTGGCGATAATGCAATTAAGCTTATTGTGTCTCTTAATTTTTAAACTTGAAAGGCAATGTTAGGGATGCTGACTATAAAGTTCGGTGAGAATCATGCATTTATAGCATATGTAGGAGTAAAAGAGCCTAAACGCAAAAAGGCGTATTGGAAAGCTTTATTCGAAAGTAACTTTTTGTCAAATATTAGGGAAGGCTTCTAACCACTCATGCATAAACGGTCCATATGATGAAAACGATCTAAGAGTTGTGGATTGTGTCTTAACTCTGTAATGGGCGGGGAAGGAATAACGCAAATCACATATCCCATTCTTTTTAATTCAGACGGGTAGAGCCGGTCTCAAATGCCCATAGTTAATGCTTACAAAAAATTAGATTGGGGGCATATTTTATAATATCAAAAATTGAATCTCGATGAAAAGAAGTGATATAAGCGACGAGCGCTATACATCTGGGACCTAATTCTAAGTCTACCCATTTTAGTGTAAACATATAATTATTATTAAGTTCAAAATTTATATATGAAAAATTTTTTTAAAAGCTGAAGACAACCCATGTTCAACTTTTAAGTAAAGAATTAAAAACAACGACCGATGGTACTGAAGCAAAATTGCAATGGCGGAAATTAAAACACATTTTTTAATAGGAAAAAGACCTGATTTAAAGGTAATTTTTTTTAAATTGCTAATTTTTTCAAATAGATAATTTTCTAAAAAAATCTTGACCGCAATATAATATTCATTGGCGTAGGAGAGGGGGGGGGGGTTTGGGGATGAAACCCCCTCCAAGCATGCCATATCCCCACCCAAAGTAAAAATTTTTACTGCATATCCCCCCCCCCCCCCCCCCCCCCAAACTTAAAAACAAATAAAATATAAAATTAAATTACATTTAAAATTCCATTAATATTTGGCAAAAATTTTTTTTTTTAACCCCCCCCCCCCCCCCCCCCCAAGCTTTACAACTTGCTACGCCCTTGATAATATCCTAGGCAAACCTAAAATAATTAAATCCTCGTAAGGGATGATTTTAACTCCTATAGTATTTGTTAGTGGAGGCAGAGCTGGAAAAAAGCCCATTTTCGGGCTAAACTATTTTTTCCATTTTTCGAAATAAAGAAGAACTGAAGGGTTTAGCTTAAATCTAAAAGATTTATAGGATTTAAAATTTTCTGCTTATTTTTTGTACCTATTTATAGTTGATTTTTTCTATCATAAAAATAAAATAAAAATTTGAGCTTAGTCAAAAAATGGACTTTTTCTACTCTGAGTGGAGGTAATGTATAAATCCCACATATATTAGGGTTAAAGGAAAGGCTCTAAATTAGGCTTTGGGCTTTACTTTGTGCCAATTCAATTCTTCCAGCTTGGTACACATATATCTAAATACCTAAAGTGCAATCTGAGTTTTGTTGAATGTGATTTTTCATCGATTGAGCTTTTAATCCCAAGTCGAAACAAAAGCGGAAAGAGTCACCCCGTTAAACTCCCTTTGAAGAACAAATTATTATATCCTTTTTAGAAATGAATTAATACCATAACTTTAATGTATATTTGGGACAATTTTTTTGACAAAGGGTTGATAAGGTAATAACGGTCTAGACAATTAAAAGCATTAAAATTATAACTAAAAACCGATTAGAGTAAATTGATCCTAGAATAAAGCGGGTGGCACAAATTGCAATCACACAGCCCACTTATACAAAAAAACCAGTTGATGTTTGACCGCGCCCTAATGAATTGTTCTTTCGAGTTATATATGTATTCCTACCAACATAGGCTATAGAACCTGAGCCATTTTCTTTGGCCTTGAATATATAAATGCTAATTTTTGTTAAATTGACCTAAATTAATTAGAGCAACATTGAAAAATGTTTTGGCAAATTTGAGGTCTGCATCTTCATGCAAGAAAGTTGTGGCATTGAGATATGTGTTTTAAGACGTTGTCAACTCGTCAAATTAAAATTAGTTCCGAGTTAAAATTTAATTTCTGGATTACATAATTTTTTAATTGTTATTTAAAATAAAAGTTTTAATTTCTCTCTATCAAAATTTCAATTTTTGCCCCAAAAATGCGTTTTTTTGTTGTTACAGTTGTCCTTATTCTAACGCTCTGTACCTTTTCAGGTAATAATTTTTGTAATAATTAAATCGTTAGTTGTACAAAGAACTTTTTTTTTGTTACTTTTTTGATGTTACATGCTGAAGCTGTTTCTACCAATCGCCGAAACGGAGCTTATAGCAATAAAATATTGTGATATACATTTAAATTTTGGCTCGGTTTTTTAATCAAATATAACCTTTGGTGGTTGTTATTTTTGACCTCAGAGTGAGCTGACTCGTTTTGACAAAAGCAAGTCATTGCAGGTTAATTAAAACTCTTGTTATTTGTTTATACTAAAAATTAATATTAAAGTGTAAAAGAATTAAATTAGCTAAAACTTTATAAAATTATTAAACAAAATTAGCTAAATATTTGATTTTGATAAATAAGTAGTGTACGCTCACCTTATAGCACCAAATAAAAAACAACTGAATTTGAGCTTTTAAAATATTGAAATTTATGATAGCCGGCAACTTAACTTAGTCAAACGTAACTTTATCAATTTATGTAAGGACAGATATTTATGTAGGGAGGTACAAAGCCGTATGTATGTAATATAGATTGTAGCTAGATCTTATATGAGCCCCGATGGAGCTACTACCACTCTAAAACTTAAGATTTATAAAAATTTAAAAATTATTTATCTCTAAGAGACGTGTTCACATTTTATTGAAGTAGGATTTATTAGGGAAAAAAATTTCTATTGCGGCCCTAATAATTACAACATAAATATTTACCCGTGATGACAAAAAGTTATACAAAACAATCTTTTCATTATGTTTTAAAGTATAATTTTTATTTTTGCTATAGCATTGACGATAGATATTTGCAAACTGCCCTTCAAAGTCGGGCCTTGCAGAGCCGCTTTCCCTAGGTACTATTACAATGAACGAAAAAGAATGTGTGAAAAATTTACCTACGGAGGTTGTGATGGCAACCAAAATAATTTTAAAACACTGGATGAATGTAAACGCGCTTGCAAAACATTTTAAAATGCTATATATTTGATATTAATCATATATAATTCTTGTTTGCGGTAACAATTTGCTTAGGCAGAGTCTTTTTATGGTGAATATAATGGTATTATTAATATTTCATAGGGGAATTTTGAGATAAAACACCTCTAAAACTTAAAATGCTTCCTTGAAATATTAATTTTATTTAAAAAAAGAAGCTCTTCAAAATACGCGTCGTTTGGCTGTGGTTAATTTAGTTTATACATATTTCCTTTGGTCCTCAAATTTGATATTTATTTTACTTGTTTATTTTTACCCAGCGGATGGGAAAAAAATAATAAACAAGAGCCAGGCTCACTCATGAGACAAGGTGGCAATCGTTAAAAGATTTTTATTTAGTTTGTTAACTGCCTTCTTCGACAGGCTAGTTTAAGAATAAAAATTTAATTTAAAAAGCAATAATTTGAGTGTCTGAAAAGGGTAAAAATATTGTGTTTTCTTAGGTCACCTATAAATTATTGTCCCTCAACAATTGTATTATAAAAAACCTTATTATGCCTAAACTTGCAATTTTTTTTTTTAATGTTTATACTACAATTTAATTTATAACTAGTATTTTAAACATGTATCTACATATTACTACGGATGCCCTTTGATTAGTTTTTGCACAAAAAATTATTTGTTAAAAAAACGTGTGAATTACCAAGGGGGGAGGGTAGGGGACCTGCTAAATGATCATTCATGGGAAACGTTAAAAAATGCAGTAAAAATTAGGCCTATATGACAACATACCATGCCCCATTGTTTTCCCAAAATATTTCCCACGTCCTTATTCCTGCACCTCCCCCTTAAAAAGTCCTAGGTACATCTTTAAAGGTCTTCTTGCATATTGCTAAATTAAAAATGTCTAAGGTATAAGTATAAATTCAAATTGGTTTAATTGCTTATAATATTAAAAAAGATTTTATTTATAAGATATCCAGCATTAATATATTATAAAATTAAATTAACAATGTTAAATATAATTAATAAATTATAAACAGGAAGTATATTGTATGTAATATATGAAAAAAAATTAAAATAATTTAAAAAAATATAAATAATATTATATTTACTAAATTTTAGAGTCTTTTAGCTGTATTTTTAAAAAGAAAATAATTATTTTTCAAAATTTTTATTGAAATTTTTTGCCTTATGCTAAAACTCGGTGAAATAAAATTATTTTTAATTAGTTTACCAATTTGTTTAAAAAGTTTCAAGTCTTTAGGACCAAATGATCCAGAGGTTGTGGCAACAATTGGTACAAAAATATTATCGGAATTTAAAAAACAATATTTTCTTGTCTTTAAAATTTCGGCATTTAAATCGGATCAAAATTATAATTTGAAGGGGCTAGAGGATCAACACAGTTGAAATCCCAATATAAAGGTTTCCCCTCAGAGAAGGGAACAAGAGTTTTTCCATCCGGTCTTTTAGCTAATTTTTGAATTCGACAAACAATGTAAGGGATGCCGGCCAAAACTATCGGTGAGAGTCTTGCATTTGCTGCAAATGTAGGGATTTGTAAAAGAGATTCCTGAACGCAAATACAAAGCATATTAAAACGCTTCGTCAGGAATTAATTGATTATTTAACTTACTAGGGAACGCCTCTAACCATTTATGGCCTGAATTGTATGAAGAGAGTGATCTAAGAAGGAATTTGTGCGTTATGTTTTCACTCTGTAAAAGGGCAAGAGAGTTTAACGCTAGACACATATCCCATTCTTTTTGTTGATCACCCGTTTCAGGGTATGACCTGGTAGGGCCGGCCTCAAATGCCCAGGTATTTAGGGTTGAAAAAAAATTAGATTCGAGTTAAAATTAGTGATTTTAATCTTGAAGGATAAAAAGGAAGCAAGGAAAGCGACAAGCGCTATACTTCTGGGTGACCTGATCCCAAGTCCACCCAGCATGCCTGGTAGGGTAAATTGAACGTAATTATTCAGATTGAATTTTAAATTAAAAAGATTTTCAAAAATTAAAATCAATTTGTGCTCAAATTTTTTAAGCAAAGAATAAAAACAAAAGCTACGGATGTCCAGAAGCAAAATTGCAATTGAGGAATTAAAAAAACATTTTTTTAAAGAAAAAAAAGCCTAATGAACAGGTGATTTTTTTTTAAATTTCTAATTTTTCTTTTAAAACAAGTAAATGATTTTCTAAAAATTTTTCAACCTCAACAAAACCTCTCACGGGTGAACCTAAGATTATTAAATTCTCGGAAGAGGTTTTATTAAAGGTTTTCACTATATTTGTAAATGAAGGTATAGGATATATCTCACATTTATCAGGATTAAGAGATAAGTTTAAAACAGAAAAGTGGCTTTGGGCTATACTAAGTGCTAAATTAATATCTTCCAGCTTTACACATGGTACAATCATCTAAATACAAGTGCAAACGGAGATTTGTTGAATTACATATTTTATCTATTAAGTTTTTAAGCCCAAGGCAAAACAAAGGCGGAGCTAAAGGGTCACCTTGTTGAACTCCCTGTGAGGAAGAAATTATTACATCCTGAAATTTTAATAGCCGAAATATATACATTGAATTTGAAATCATATGTGCATTGTTAATAAATATCTTTCCAACTTGTTACAAATTAAAACACAGGTCTTCAATATATGTCGAACATGGGTATCAAATTTAACTTATCACTATAGTCATAAATATTTGCTCTGTCGTCAGACACACTCTACAACAGAAATCGATCTTTATTCTGGGAATTAAAAAAGATTGTTCTGTAGAATTTTTTATGGTAAATCTAATGTAGTTTTTTAACTGTTGTTCATGGGGATTACAGATGATACACCTTGAAAATTGAAATTAGCCCATTTTTACCCTTTATTTATAATACACCCATTTTCAATGTAAATAATTAAATAAATGAAATGGAAAAAACTTTTTTAATTACGCGTGCTATTTAATAAAATAATTTATATTTCAAAATATAAAATTAAATAATAAAAAATTAACATTTAGTTGTTTTGCGCGCCGTCTGTGTATTTGATAAGGCTCATACATATTTTCCTTTTTCAGTCCCTTCATTAGCATTTAATTTGCTTAGTTTTTTGTTGAATATTTTAAGAGGGATCAAAAAAAATATGCATGAATCGCGTTCACGGAACAGACAAAGAGGCATGAAAAATTGATAAATTTAAGTTTGTATTATTTTAATTTGTTTAATTACACAGGTCGACCATTTATGTCAGGAAAAAAAGTTTATGAATAAAGGAATACATCCCCATGATGGTCTTATCAAAAATATTTTCCTTATTTCGTATTTTTTTCCGCCTTCAACTTAGATCCGTTTATAAAAAAAATGACCTTTTTTTACCAAATTGATAGATTCTGCGACCTCGAGAATACCCTAAAAAGAAAAAATTAAAGCATCTTTTTTTTATTTAAAAATCTCTTGTAACTTATATTTATCATATCAAATAATGAGAATAACATTTTTTAGTATATCAAGCGCTTACAACAGCAATGAGATTATATAGAATATTTTGCATCCACACTTAAATACGACACGATTTATCATCGGGGTTAAAAAAAAATATTATTTGAAATTTTAATTTAACAGTTTAGTTGTTGTGAATATGCAAAAAAAATTTATTATTTTTGTTTTTGAATATTTTTTGTTTTTTTGACATTTTTATCTGATTTATAATGTTTGATTAGAAAAAACGGTAAAATAATTTGCAAATCTATAAGACGGCAGGTTTGATCTCTGTAATTTCATAAATCTCAAAAATTTGTTGACCTGTGTTATATTATTAATTATTATTTCATATTATAGGAATGTTTAAATTTATTGCACATTACATCCTTATTTTAAATACAATTGTATAACTAAAATCTAATATGTTCACAAATGGTTAAAAGTGAGTCTTTTCGATTTTTAAGGTTCAATATTTCAAAATCCTTGCTTTTGTAAAAAAATCCTAGCCACAAAGTTTACCAAAACTTTATTAAATCCATGCATTCATTAGTATTTGTAAAGTGTTGCATAATGTTATTTGAGATAAAAAAAATAGGTTACAAGTGATTTTATATGCAAAGAATTTTTTAAAAGTTTTTTCTTTAGGTAGCCCCGAAGTTGTTTGTACTTTTGTCAAAAATGGCCATTTTTTTTATATACCTAAGAAAATATCTTAAGCGGAAAAATACTACGAAAAGCGGATAATGTATATAAGATTAGGCCATCACGGGATGTTTCGCCCCAGTGTAAAAACGTTTGATTAGACATTGGTATTTGTCGACCTGTGTTATGTAGTCACATGCTTTATCTTAAATATACATTGTTTTTAATGTTATCAGTCACGTTTGTATAGCAAACAATATTACATATTCAAGGCAGGTTGCAAAGTGTATTTTAGCATTGCGACGGTCAGATCTGTACATTTGGAAATTTATCAAAAACGGAAAAAGCGTGAACTAAAAATCCTTGACACTTATAGCAATTTTAGGATTAGGCTATTTTTAATTTCTTAAGAATTAAACAATTATTTACATTTTCTTGTATATTTTTTATGGTTTAAATCTCTAACTGCCAAAGCTCATCTTTAGGTATATCTTAAGTGGCCCATACACTCTATAATTAACAAAAAAATTGGCTTAGCTAAATTAAAGGATTTAGGCTATATGTTAGTATATAAAAAAAACCCATTTATAGGAATGCTTCGACTTTTTATATCTTATTAGATACGCATTTAATCTTTTCCGCCACTATTGTTTTCCAATTGAGGCAGGATCTTAGTGGTAAATTTCTAGTAGAGATTTCCAAATATTTTAGCTGGCCTGAATTTACAAAACCATTTGTACAATTAAATTTTGTTTAATCCCGCTATGCAATTAGCTGATCCAAAATTTTCCGATCTGCCCGTCACAATTTATTTGCTTCATTCAATTAAAAGGTCAAAATTTTTACTGAAAAATGTGTATAATGTCAGGGTTATACCCCTTTTTTTTGCATAGATTGAAGAAATAAATTGTTGTATAAAACTTGGCCCAAACCCTGTCATACTTTGAAGAAAAATAGCTCCTTACTTCAGGTGATAATGCATAAAATAAATCAGACCCATAAGCCCTTATCCCCACCTTTAGGTCCTGGCCTGCACACTTTTTGCATGTATTTTGGTGGTCACCTAAATTTTTTTTTTCAAATCTAATCGTGTCAAACTTCATTACCAGGCTTCTGTTATTTTTAAATGTAAGAATGTAAAAAGAAGTTTTAGTTTTATATTTTGGCGTTTTAATGACATATATTGATGTGCACAGGATAAATAATTAACTGGGGAAAAAACGGCAAAAGAGCGATAATGGCTTATTAATATATATAATACATGTTTAGTTTATATCCAAATCAACGACCTAAATTTAATAGCTAACTTGTAAGATTTATAATTTTTAATTAAATAAATCTTATTAAATTAAGCAAATAATTTTTTTTTAAACGAAAAATTAATTAGTTTTTATAAAAAAACATATATTCGAATTGCTAAGTTGCTAAAAAAAATGGCTAATAAAAAAGGCAAAAAAATTAAAAAATTAGTGTACAGGTAAGAATAATTACTTTGGTATATAATATGTTGATATTTAGGATTTAAAAATTATTCAACATTTGTATAAATTATCTAATATTGCACTGGTTATTGTAAAAATTTTAATAATATAAATTTAGAATTTTATTTTGAACGGAAAAATTAAAATTATATTTATTTAAATAAAGCCGTTAAATTTTTTTTTTAAATTTTTTAGGAACCGGAACCGGAACCGTTTTGATTTTTGACTGCGGTTCCAATTGAACGCTACACTACTTTTTTTTTCTTTTTTTTTTTTTTTTTTTTTTTATTTTTTTTTTTTTTGAACCGGAACCGATATTATTTTTGGAACCGGAACCGGAACCGCGTTCCGCTCGAAAGGAACCGGAACCGGAACCACTTTGAATTTTTGCGGCGGTTCCAATCCCTGTTTTTAAGGTACGGGTTCCATTCATCATTCATTATCTCATCTTTGTTATCGTTAAAGCATATTCGTACCTATAGAAATTTTCCTTTTGGCATCAAAATATTATGTAAATTTTGACATCTTAGATATTTATTCTAATAAGGCTCTAAAAGATAAAGTTAAAGAATAAAAATAATATTGTTGCTTTCGTGGGGAAAATAATTTACCTCAACACATGAAAGTTTCGTAAATTTTTTTATATTTAGATATTTTAAAGAATAGTATTGATAATTATTTATCAAGATATTTTTAATTCTATTTGAATTTTCACTTCATCTGTATAACATAAGACGCCTATTGATACATTAAAATTTATTTGGGACACGCCAATAGTCATTTGTTTTTGAATTTTCCTTTATTTTTTCGGTTAACAATATATTTACCAGTTTGCAAACATAGAATACACTATAGCTAACAAATAAAATTAAAAAAATAAAAAAAAAAGATTATATTTATTAAGAAAAAAAACTAGAAAAGACAAAACTAACCCTTTATTACATATAGCTTAAATTGCCCGCGTATAAATTGTTAAAAATTTTAAATTAAATAAATTTTGTGAAGCTGTTGTTTGAATTTGCTAGAAAATTGGAAAAACAATTTTTAGTGTAATCAATAAAATAAAATCAAATTAAAGCTGCCCAATGTGAATTTTGAATTGCCCTATTTTATTTAATATGTAGTCAACTTCTAATTTGTCGCTCTGTTTTGCAACTAATTGTTTCAATGTGCTTAATTTAATTGGTTTATTGAATTCAAAATTTATATGGTAGCATATTTTATTTCTTTTGTAAGTACTTTTCTTACAATAATCAATTGACATTGTAAAATACCAATTTCATAGGTCACAAAGCGTCATATTACGCCTATGATTTATAATTTATTTAATGGTTTTTTTGTGTCAAAAATAAATTTTCTGATATGCACTTTTTCATCTATTCCTTTTTGATCCTGTCAAATTGTGTATTCGCAGGTAATATAAATATCAAAAGCATTTTTAATTCGGTAAAACATTAAAAATCCGTATTTTCACTAAAACGACTCATTTAAAACAACTTTGTCAAGTTTTTCGTAGTTTAAAAGTTAAAATATTGGGCAAAAAATTAAAATTGATATGGGGATTCCACATTTTTATTTCACTTGTGTAATATTAGCTCTAGAGAACATGTGTTTGAGTAAATTATTTAATTTTTGTTAGTAAATTTGGAGTTACCCGCATACCTTTCCCTAGGGGTGCCATATTCGTTTAATGCTCTGAGACTGTTTTGGGAAATATAATATTTTCGCGCAGAATTAATTAAATACCCTAGTTTGGTAGTTTAAAAACGTATATTTGTAATTTCCTTAGCTTTGGCACTCGAGGAGTTTTGCAAACTGCCGTATAGCGCTGGCACGTGCAACACGGCATTTACAAGGTACTACTATAATCCAACGAAAAACAGATGCGAAGTATTTACTTTTACTGGATGCGGAGCTAACGCAAATAATTTTAAGACACGCGCACTATGTGAAGATACATGCTTACAAGACGATGAGGCCGCGAGTATTTTGAAGTCCTTGGTTGTGAAAAAAATTTAAATATATGATAATGTTGCGTTCTCAATAAATGTACAGTTTAATTTCTAATTATGAACAATATGGAATAAAAAGGATTATAACAAAAAAGTTTTTACCCCGGACTGGCCAATTCAGTAGAGTCGGCTGTTTAAAAACGCCCAAACGAATTTTAAAACTTTTAGTTGACTTAACGCGGACTAAATTTTTAGGTAAATATCGACAAATGTAAACTTTAGGAATTATGATCAACCTATACGATTTTGCAATGGACATATTTTTTTCCTCTCAAAATGCAATTAAATTTTTTTAGCATTAATTTTAGAATATATTTGAACGCATAGCCTGCTAAAACTTTGCCACGGCATAAACCGAATAGAGATCCGCAGTTGCTGAAACAGTCATAAAATTATTCATAAATTTAACTAAGTTCCTTTACCTAAAAATTTCAATTTTTATTAAACTTTAATTAAATAAATTGTCGGCAGTTTAAAAACCATAATATATTGCGCTCAAAATGCAGTATTTTGCAAATTTTTTTTTACAATGGTGCTCTAAATTGCGCAAATATTTTTGGCAAAATGCTGATCAAGGATTTTTTTATATGGATGCGCTGGCCGTGAACTGTGTTGAATAATATTTGTGAAAACATATCACTAAAAATTTCTTAATTCAAAAAATAACATCGCAATTTAATTAATTTTGCCGGATGGTGGCAAAGAGCCATTTTTTCAGTATCATCTGATAATTGTTTTTTTCTAAAATTTCCATTACCCTACCATATATAACCTTATTTAATATAATCATAGATTTACACCAACAAATGTAATCATAACACGATTTAAATTTTTTTTTAGATATATAAACTAATTAATCATTTGGATTTACAACTGTGATCTGGTTTTCTGGTATACTTTGTGAGCCAGCTATAAATTTAAAAAAATGTTAAAAAACTATAAAATTTAAAAACTAAAAAATGTTAATATAAAAACATTGCTTTTGTTGTTTTTTCCTGGTAGATCGTGTTATAGAGAAAGTGCAAATATTTAAAAATGTGGATGATCGACCTTGATATTAAAATTTAATTATTACTGCAGATAATTATTAAAGTGTTAATTGTTTTTATCATAAATAAATTAATTACTTAAGTCACAAAATTATAAAATCAGTCATCTTTGACAAATTTTATCATTTTTTGACTCGGTTGAAGGGCCGTGTCCCAATGCAATAAACATTAAAAGTAAGATCAGATTAAAGTAAATCAAGGAAGTTGCATGAAATTTATCTAACCTTAACAAATACAATTGAAACCAAAATGCTCACATAATGCACAAATTCAGATATATTGTTGCATCCTAAACTAATAATTTATGTCGATTTTTATAATGAAATGTAGAGTTATAATATTTTAGTTAAATATAGTGTAGTTAAATTTAGTGAGGTCAGCAGATGTTACTTTGAAATTTTAACCATTTAAAATTTTAAGTTAATTTAAGAGTAACGCTTACTCCTGGACCTATTGGATAAAAAATTCATATTTTATTTATTTTTTAATATACAATTTAAATTCAGGCAAAATGCAATTTAAATTATTTTCACTCATTATTATTCTGATGTTTGTATTAACAGGTAATTTTCTAATTATATATAATTTATACACAAAACTATCCGTTTAAATTATTAAATTAAGTTTATGAAAAAATTTTGCAAAATTTTTCTATCTGAATTAGGACAAATTTTTGTCTTCAGGCCTGTAATTTTTTTTATAGTGTTTAAAATAAATAGAAACTTTCTTAAACGATTACTATGGGAAAACTAAAATGTCTTAGCGGACGCACCTAATAAAAAAAACAATTTCTTTGAATTTCCCTCTAATAAGAGGGTTAAATAATACACCATTAATTTTGGCACCGCAGCCCACATTTTTTGTATCGCACTAAATGTCACAATCTTCAACAGGTGGCGAATACGGCCAATTTTAGGGTAGTTTCACAAAAAAAATTTGGTGAGCTTTTTGTTGTGCATTGAAGGATATATCTAGGCTAACGTATATGAGCTGGCACTGCCCCATACAGCCCTCCATTTTGGATGATCAAATACAATTTAATTTTACAAAGTTTTTTATTTGCATAGTTAGAGGGACATTTGATACTACAATCGACGGGAAATTACCGTGATTTAATATATATTTTTACACCAACAGGTGCGTCACGGGATGCTTAAAAATATAAAGAATAGTGATTTTAACGTGGTTTTTTTAATGTACACAATTTATTAATATGAATCTAGATAACAACCAGGATCCTTCTTCATTAGGCATTTCATAATTTTTAGACATTTTGTTTTTATTTTGTGCATATTTTTAAACACGAGTTAGGTAAAGGTGCATTTTAACTTATCAAAAAATGCACTTGGGGGGTCTCTAACATACATATATGTAAAATCAAGGTTAATTTTATATATAATATTTTGGGTCAAATTGATTAACAGGTGGCTATTATAGCAAAAAATAATACAAAAATAAATTTTTTTTTTCTGCTTTTAAAAAAGCGTTTTATACCTGCAAAGTTGTCCGATCAAACTTTATATGAGTAAAAATGGCCCACATATTATCGAGTTTTGGCAAAAACTAGATTTTACAAATAGTCCTATAACAATGGACAACAAAAAAGAACAACATAAACAATTTTTTGATGGTCTCGTAGAGAATTTTCTTGCGATAACGATCCCGGGCTTAAATTTTTTTCCAATGCCTCCAATTTTTTCTAAACCGCGTCCAAAGTTAAGAAAAAAATTTACAAAATTTTTTTAACTTATTTTTTCCAATAAATTTATTAGCATATTCAGTTTCTTTATAAAAAAACATATCTAAAAAGGGTTATAGTTTAAAATTATTAGCAATTTATTTTAATGTTATAAGGTCAAAAAACGGATTTTATGACGAAAACCATTAATTTTTTAAAAATAAAAAAATTAAATCTCATAAAAATAATAAATGTTTCCGTAATCTAAATATATTTTTAAACTTTTGTTACTACCCATAAATTTTACGATATAGAAGCCCAAAATACCCCAAAAATAGAAAAATCTCAACTTTGACACAGAATAACTAAAAATCTGAGGCATTTGCTATTCTAATTTCATATTCGTAATTAGCACCAAAAACTTGACCAAAAACGATAGTTGCCATAAATGATGGTGAAGGTCGTCCAAATTTTGTTGTCCAATGTAATTTTACATTTAATTGTTGGTATTGTAATTTAATTTTTGCGTCTTCACTGTGCACAGAGGAGAAAAGAATTGACTAACCTAGAATTTTAAATTGCAAGCTTTAAATTTTGAACATCGAATTTTTTTTGGTAACATCGATTAAAATCAATATTTATCATATAATGTATTGGCTCGGTCCGTAGTTTATTTGCGCCCCTATGCAAATGCTTTCAAGCCCAAAACAATAATTAACATTAAAATTGTATTGCGGACGCCCTTAATAAAAAAAAGTATTTTTTGAATTTCCCGAAAAACTAATAAGTACGTTAAATATTTACATTTATATTCGCATCCCATTTTCGGTACACTAAACGTCGCAATATTTAACAGGTGGCTGTTGCCGACAATTTTAGGATAATTTTTACAAAAAAAACGGTTGTTCTTTTTGTTTTTGCATAGAAAGATATATCTAGGCTGACGTATTAGAATAAAGTGGCACTGCCCAATTTTGCCCTTGATATATTTAGGATAATCGAAAACAAAGTTCTTCAGTATTTTCAATTTGCACAGTTAGAGGGACATGATACAACAATCGACGAGGGAAATGACCGTGATTAAAAAAAAATATTTTTTATAACTGTCTGGGTGGCCAAAAATACTAAAGATCGTAAGTTAGAACGTTTTTTTTTAAATATGCAAAACTTAATAGTATCAGCCTAGAGAAAAACCAGGGTCTTTCTCGCGTGCGAATTTCTATTTTTAGACAAAATTTGCCTTTAATTTTGCTTAATTTTACACGCGGGCTAGAATTATTTTACCTTATCAAAAAGCGCATAAACAGGTAGATAACTAGGGCTGTTAGGATAAAATTTTCATTATCCAAAATTTATATCCTAGAAGTTGTTATGGTGGTAATAGTATGTAGCAACATTTCAGATAGTTTTATGTAGTTCAAACGTACTACATTCTGTAAGATACAATGATAAGAAATTTATAATAACAACATAAAATGTAAGTTAGCCATTGTCAACCTCAAATAAATGCTAAGAAGGGGTAAGCCCTGATCCAAACGAACGAATCAAGGCGCGCATGTCGTTTAACAAATTATTATTGAGACGGTCACTTTAATCACCAAGGATTGAATAAAAGAAAAGATAACTGCCACATCTGTTTGTGAAAAGCTGAAAGGTTTGGAAACAAATTCTTACTATTTAAGCACCATGCACGCATATTTTATTTGTTTTGCCCTAGGCAAATTTTCGCTTCATTTCTCCATATCTGAATTTTTCCTTTTGAGACATAAATTAGGTTTAAAATTTAGATAATTGTTTGCCTCTTTTTCTTGGCTTCTTAGACCATTTTGTAACACTGAAAGTCTTCATTCATAATTAGGGCATGTCAAAACTCCGGAATTCGGGAAGGACTCCGATTCACCGGGAGTTCCAGGGGTCCGTTTAAAAAACACTCCCAAAAATCGCCCGGAGTTTTCCGTTTTTAAACTCCGGGGTTTTTTCCCGGGAGTTTAAAAATTAACATTAGCCCATTGGAAATGTTGGAATTGTGTATTTTTTTTGTCCAAACTCATTTTTTATAAAAATAAAGTTGTAAATAAATGCAAAAGCAGCGGATTATGCAAATATCTTACATTTATAATGTTATTAATTTTGTTTTTTTTAGTTTTTTTATGGTACTTGATATACACTAATTAAATAATTAACTTAGTGTCTACATAAAATTTTAGTCGATAATTTATGTATTTGGTGGTAATTTTTTTATTAGACGATTTGTACAACTTGTATTTATTAAATTATGGTAATTTTATCAAATTTGTGTCTGCTAACGGTGTCACTAAATTTGTCGCAAATGCATTTTATGCATTATAAAATTAATTTTTTTTTCGATTTTTTTTTCTTGCTGTAAAATATAAGTAGTTATTTGGTAAAATTAATCCATTTTTTCAACTTGTGATAATGTCACCAAATTGTCGCAAATGCGATTTATGCATTATAAAGCGTATTTTCGATTTTTTTTCGTGCGGTAAATATTGGTAGTTTTTTTAGTAAAAATAATCCATTTTTAATTCTTGTGATAATGTCACCAAATTGTCGCAGATGCATTTATGTATTGTAAAACTAATTTTATATCGATTTTTTTTTCTTGCTGTAAAATATATGTAGTTATTTGGTAAAATTAATCCATTTTTTCAACTTGTGATAATGTCACCAAATTGTCGCAAATGCGATTTATGCATTTTAAAGCGTATTTTCGATTTTTTTTCGTGCGGTAAATATTGGTAGTTTTTTTAGTAAAAAAATTCCATTTTTAATTTTAATTTATTAATAAATAAGGCTAAAAACAAAAAAAACTCGAAAAAGTTTTTTCAAAATTTAAATAATGGCATTTGCGACAATTCGGAAATGTCACTAGTTGCCTAAAACTAAAATATTTTTACAAAAATTACTCATATATGGCAGCCCGAACAAAAAAAAAATCGAAAATATTTATTCAATGTTAAATTATAAAAATATTGCCCTTTATTTGAAATTATACATGATGCATTTATTTTATCTATAAATGTACATTACGATATTGATATACGTGAAAAAATAAAATAAATTGTAAATATGATGAAAATGTATATGTTTTAAACTTTAAGGGGCGAAATCCCTTTTTTGAAACAACCATTTTAAATGTAAGAATTCATAATCATCGCAGTTGGAGTGAGAATATTTATTTTTAATGTTAAATTATAAAAATTTTTTAAATGACATTTAAACAATTTATAATAACAAAAATTAATTGTTATTAATAAAAATGGCGTATTATTATTTAATGAAACTCAAAAAGTTTTATAAAAATTTAAATAATGGCATTTCTACAATTCGAAATACTTACAAAGTTTCCTAATAAAATATCTTTATAAAATTAAAATATGGCAGCCCGAACAAAAAAATAAAATTTTATTAATGTTAAATCATCTTAATTACCTAAAATAACATAAAAACACTCAGGAACTACTAAAATATTTTTAATCTAAGTAAGGTAACATTTGGTTATATTAAAAAAACTTAAAAAAGTTTATATAAGTTAAATTATAACATTTGCACGATTGGTGACATCCAGAACTCTAACCCACTCGGCAACACGAGTTATTAATAAAGTCACAATTCATCTATTTATATAAAGATTACGAACTAACATTTGCCCAATTTATCTAAATAAAATAATATAAATTATAATATTAAATTATTTAATTTCGGAGAAATAATCCAATTAGTTTTATAAGATTAACATTGGTCTATTTATTAATAAATTTGTAAACAAAAATTTCCATCTATTAATATTGCAACGTTATATTTGATATTTAACAAAATACAAAATACAAAAACTGAATCCAACAATTATTTTCTTTTACCTAAAAAAACTATCATTTTAATAGTAAAAACATCTGGTGGCTAAATCCTATTTAAATAAAAAACTCACTTTTGAAAAAAACTCCAAAAAACCCGCCCGGGCTGAGCTCCAGGAGTTCAAAACGGGAAAACTCCGGAGCATAGGGGTTCCCGCCCCACTCCTTCCATAAACTCCAACTGGAGTTTTAGCAAGCCCTATTCATAATTGAAGATTTTTCCCCAATATACATAGAAAGATTCGATCATAATGTTCCTAAACAAATGTCACACACTAACCTATAAGACATAAAAACTGTAACTCCAAAGCTTTTAAAGCTGTGTCATTGCTGCGGGCTTTAATGTATCACTTATAACAATATAGGTTTCCCAATCATGGTTATTTTTATATATTATATTCTGATTCGACAAAATTTTCTAATTTGATTAACCTGTTTAAATGCAAGACCATCTAATTTAATGCATTACATATGATTTGAGATATCCTTAGGAATTTTATAATGAGTTTATTACAGGTGATTTAAATTCGGCAGTGTTGTTCAATTTTGCCCCAAGCACACACATCTTGAGCCCCAATGATTTTAGCACACGTGCTGCCCCGGGGCAGACAAATTTTAAAAATAACGAGTTTTATGCACTTTTAAAACCTAAAATCGGGTTTTAAGTAACTTTTATATATTTTTAAGAAAAAAAATTTTGGGGCTTAAATTTTTTTAATTTTGCCCCAGAGCTAATTTGCCCCGGTGCTGCCCCGGGGCAGACAAATTATAAAAATAACGAGTTTTATGCACTTTTGAAACCTAAAATCGGGTTTTAAGTAACTTTTATATATTTTTAAGAAAAAAATTTTTGGGGCTCAAAATTTTTCAATTTTGCCCCAAAGCTAAATTGCCCCAGTGCTGCCCCGGGGCAAACAAATTTTAAAAATAGCGAGTTTTATGCACTTTTGAACAGGGCTGGGAAAAAAAACTAAATGGGCTTTTTTTTAACAAGTTTTTGGGTTTTTTTTTCCAAATGCCCACAAACTCGTGGGCATGGCAAAAGAAAAGCCCCTTTTCTTGCTTAAAGAAAAGGGGCATGTTTAAAAAAAGCCCCTTTTCTTAAAAAAAAACTCCTAGGAGCTTTAAGAAAAAATAACCCACCCATCAAAATTTTTTGAAATTATTATAGAAAACATAAAATGGGTTTTTTGGGGCTCTTTTTAAGAGCCACTTTTTGTGGGTTTTTTTTGCCCCTTTTCTTAGTAAGGGCTTATTTTGAATTCTTATTTTGGCCCTTTATATTTGCCCCCCTTTCTTTTTTTATGTTTTAGGGGAAAAAATGAGCCAAAGTTTTTTGGCTCATTGTTTTCCCAGGCCTGCTTTTGAATATATAAACGTCGGTGCTTTTGCCATTTGGGCAAAAGATTTAAAAATTTAGAACGTAATATTGCCCCGGTGTTTTTGGCACCGGGGCAATAAAAAATATGCACTTGGTGCATTTTTTTTATGTCTGAAATTCGGCAAAGCATTGATCTGAAAACACATTGTTTCTTAATTCATAATTTTTAGGAAGGAGTTATAGCTAGTTGAAAATTATGTGCCGCACAATTGATATCCAGAATAATCGAGTTTTTATAATTATTTATTTTCTTTTTAATTCTTCAATATTAATATCTAATTTTATTAAAATTCATTATTTTTTTGAATTAAAAATAATTTTAATTTGCATAGCTAGAGGTATCCCTGGTATAGATTTAACTCATCACATTTTACCCTAACTCAATTAACTTGTTAATTTTTATGCTCTCTCCACTCAGCATTTTTATAATTACTTATAAAGAGATGCATTCGCTAATTATACGTTTATCATAAGCAGTATTTTTCACCCTAGTAATAAAATTTTATGACTAATCAATATTAATCGAGGAACCAATTTATTAGTTTTACCTATTATACGCTCCAACACTTTTTGGTATTAAAAAAAGGATTAAAAAATGAAAAACCGTGAGGAATTAATCAAATTTACATTTTGATATTTCTGTAGACCTGAGTTATGGGAGGAAGTTAAAAATTATATTGTAAAGGAAACTATAAAAAGGGATAAAAGGGTGACTCAAAGAGAAACCTTTTTTTAAGGGCCATTTTTCGTATTATTGTTAGCTCCCACTTCTCCAAAATTTATAAATTTTTTGCTACATTACTTATAGCTCGAGCAGTCAAAAAAGATATTTGCAAACTCGATTACAGTGCGGGAACATGTAGCAGCGCATTTACGAGATATTACTTTTCACATACGAATAATCGGTGCGAACAATTTACCTTCACTGGGTGTAGCGCCAACGAGAATAACTTTAAAACGCGCGAAAGATGTGAGGATGCCTGCCTTGATGATGATTGAAGCTAGGGTCACAATGGAGAGACAATTTTTAACCATATTTTTTTTTCTTATTTTGTCAAATGGCATAAAAAATATTAAAGTTAGATGAAAATTATTATAACATTTTACTTCTATAAACTTAAATAAATTATTTCTTAATGATAATTTTGCAGTTAATCCTTTAATTTAAAATCGGTTCTTTCCTTTCATTTAAAAAATAAAAATCAAATTTCATATTTACTTGCGAAAAAACAAAATTTCATTTTAAACGTAGCCTACCATATAATTACGTTCAACGTTATTTACAAATTTTTGTATAAAAAAAACACAGGGGTTACAAAATTTAAATATTTAATTTAGATATTTATAATTAATAAAGTATTGGTAAAAGCATCCATTTGTATATTTATTCAACGAGTAATATAAATCAAACCTAAAAATTTCTCAAGTTTGAATTTAATAATTTTTAATTAATATAAAAAATAAAAAAGTCAAAATGTGTTTCTCAATAGTTTCGTAAGCAAGAATCTTCACATTCACGTTGGGTTTTGAAATTGTTTTGATTTCCCTTGCAACCTCCGAATATAAATTTGTCGCAACCTCCTTTACCAGGGTTGAAATAATAACGTTCAAAGTAGGCTTTGCAAGGGCCCGTTTCGGCGGGCAATTTACAAATGTTAATGGAAGCTAGTATATCAAAATATTCTATATTTTTTGGCGTTACTACATTAAAATAAAAATGGGAATATGACCTTTTCTTTATTTAAATTTTAAATATGAAACTTTTAGAGATTGCCTCCTTGTTACTTAGTTAAGGAAACCAATTAAACACATTAATTACGAAAAAAAAAATTACTAAGTAATAACCTGACGTTGTTTATTAACCAGAGCTGGAATTACAGCCTGTTTTGGGTAAGCTTTCTATTTAATTTTTTTGGAATAAAGGAAAGATAAAGGAATTTAGTTTTAGGCGATATTAAAAGAAAATATATGGTGGTTGGTCTTTATAATCTTAAATGTTTTTGAAAAAAATGAGTTTAGCTTAAAATGGGCTATTTCACAGCGCTAATTATAACTAAATTGTTGCGGCAACCGATAGTGTTTATGATAAAAAGTCTCAGCAGTGCAATAAATCAAAATTTTTAAGTTTAAAAATTATATATAAAAAGATTATTATATACTCAGCTAGTAGGAAAATAGAATATATTTTTAAAATTTAAATTAATTTTAATTTATGGCGCTAGCTTCATTAATTTTAAATTTTTAAGCTAAAAATGTAATAAAATTATATTGCATGTTTTTTTATCATCAATAACAAAAATTTAAAGCAGACTTTCGTAAAAATAAAGTCTCGGCTCCACGTAAAAACCCGTTTTTTGGTTGATGTCAAAAATTAGGAAAATAAAAAAAATAATTTGGTGCAATATATGACCATAGGTTGTTTAGTTCATTTTTAAAAAATAAGTACAAGAAACACATTATTAATGGTTGCCTAAAGACATTTTGCATTACTGTTTCAGCGCCATTAATAAACGCGTTGAAACGCTTTTTGGTTGTTGAAGTCTATTTTAAACAACAAACTATAACAAGAAAAATCTTATAAAAAATATGCACGATAATTTTATATTTAGTTATAGTGACAGGTTTAAATATTAGAAGTTTTAAATAAGTTTTGATAGATCATATTATACTAAAATGGCCTTATCTCCAGTGTTTTTTCTGTTTTAATATTCAACCCCCTTTTAAGCTTTGCTATCAAGTCAAAAAAATGACTAAATATGGCTAAGTTATTTTGACCTCAAATGATGAAAAAAACTATTTTTTAGATTAAAATTAACTTAACTTTGATTTTGTATCTGAGATTTTATATAAATTATTAAAATTAATTAAGCTCTTATATCTACATAGTTAAAAATAAGCTGCGTCCATAATTGTAAATGGTGAATTAACATAGTAAATAATATCATGTTAAAGCTTAAGGTAATTATTGATATAAAAAATTTAATATTTAACATTTGTGTCTTATTTCTATTTTTGTCTTACAATGTTAATCGTATAAGCGGAAAAATGTAGTAAAAATTAAAGAATCGCAGTTATTATCTTTATCTAAATGCAAATTATAAATAAGGAGTTTATTTAAATTTTATAAATTCTACTTTAGAGTTTGTCTAACTGTTGTTACTTTTAACTTTATTTTGTTAACGTTCCGTTTAATATGAATACCCTCTTTGAATATTGTATTAATGTTCTTTATCTCTAAATTTGATTACTTTAATATTGTTCTTTCGTAAAACAATTTATGAATTTGAATCGCCGATTAAAGTTTCCCTTTAAAGAACATTCTATATATAAATCTCATACCTCTAACGTTCATTTACTAATTTGAATAACGAATGTTAACATATAAGTAAGTCTATATATATATACAACATATAATATATTTTTGCTTTTATTTTTATACCTAATTCTTTTCTCTTTAATATAATCATATATTTCAAACCTTCTTTACCTTTGTTTATTGGTGTCAGAAAACACCTTGTCGGAGGCGTCCGACAGAACCCACGCAGCCTTTTAACTTGGCCACCCCTGAGAAACGCTTAACAAACAAATATTCACCGTTCCAACCCTGTAAATAAAATTTTATGCAAAATGTTAATTCTTTGTCAACTAAGCTATTCACAACGTTATGTAAAACTCAATTTAATATTTTTATCAATGATGACGATGTTTTTCACTAAGTGTACGTATTCACTACAATGTAATGGAGTCGAGACTCTCACCACAATGGTCCTAGTTTCGTCTATTTCAATAAAAGTTGCTAGCATTAATGATTTACGAATTTTTGCATGAGATAAAGCCACCTTCCTCTCCCTCTCCCCCTTCAGAGCATAAGTCAACAAACGATTAAAATAATAAATCCTTTCTAAGCGTAACTATTCGCTACACATAATAATTAATTCGAGGTTTTCGCCACAATGGCCCTAATTCCGTCCTAGGCAGATACTAGCAATAATGACATTTGCAGATAATTTTGGCATGAGACACAGAATGATCCCAATGTGATAACGCCCAATGCGACCATATTTAAGACAGAGCCCTATATGACAACGCCCATTGCGACCATATAAGGACAACAGAGCCCTATATGACAACGCCCATTGCGACCATATTAGAGAGCAGAATCCTATATGATTACGCTTGCGACCATATTGAGGACAGCGAGGTTGCCAATTGCGCGCTTTATGCTGACGCCAGCACCCGCATAAGTATTTAAAAGAAACTATTAAAATGTAACCATAATCTGCCTCTTTTCGGCCAACGAGTCCTGACATTTACATCTAATTTACAGTCGTGGCTTATGGCTGAACCTTAGTGTAATTAAAATGCACGTAAAATGGTATATTTATAACTAGGCTGGCCTGAAGCATATTTGGCCACAGAATTTTAATAATCATCTTGGATTATGGTAAAACAAAGTTCCAATTGTTTTTAATTTTACGAAAAAAGCTTATATTAGTTTTATTTGCTAAATTTGACATATATTTTAAAAGTTTTTGAATTTATGAATGGGAATTTAACTTTAAGCCGTATCCTATAAATTTACAACAAAATTTGCCTTTTTAGACTAAAAATCTTGGTCAATTCCACCTCAATCCAGCAAGTCCGGGAGGGGTACCCCTTTTGATTTGGCTGAAATTTTGCATGGAGGTAGTATCTAAGAGTATCTCATAATCTGGAAATTTTTTTTGACCGGAAGTGATTTTTGACGAAGATAGGGGCAAAAGAAATAAAAATTGCAAGGTGAATTTTCACATTTAATGCAACTTTGCGAGGTTATAAGTCAAAAAGTATTATAGCTAGAGACTTAATTTTTTTTTTATTTTGAAGAGGACAATAAGGGCTATCTTGCATGTGTTTATAATTTTAAAATTATTTTTTTGAAATTTTAAAATTTTGTAAAGAACATTCAATTTGATATAACTAAAAAAACGTATTTTTGAATTTCTTAAAAAATTGCTGAAATACAGTCCTTAGTATTCATTATTAGTATGTGAACTCAAAAGTATGGGACCGACTAGACTTTTAAAAAATTCAAAAAAAAAAATTTTTTTTTTGAATTTTAGACAAAAATTTGCTCCTGTACTATATTAAAATATTTAAAAGTGCCAAATTTGTTTATATGTAAGAAGTTAGACATAGGGGCAAATATGTTAGGCTATAACAGTTTTATTAATTTGATTCTAACTATTGTCAATTTTGGAAAGAAAAGGGGAACTTTAGAACAAAAAAAATTAGTAATTTTCAGTATTTTACTCCTATCTTCTAAGCCAGACTTTCTGGGTCACTACCAAACCAATTTGAAAATTTAAAACTGCATTTTATACATAAAACATCACTATATAACACATATTTCCCCCAACATTTTTTAACGTACCCATAGCTTTTTGTGAAATAAAAACCAAAGTTTGCCAGGTTTTTGAAATTTTTAGAGTCATAAAAAATAAAAACTTAAAAAATTTTTATGCTAATATATGTTAACTTTTACTAGTCCTTTTTAGTTTGATGAACAATATTAGAATATGTACATAATTCTCAATATTTATCCTCGGCAAAATTCAAAATATTTGTTAAATTTATTGGATAAAAAAATTTAAGAGAGGATTTTAGAAAAAAATAATAAGGTTAAAAAATTTGTAAAAATTAATTTTTTTCTATTAATTAATAGTTTTTTAAATAAAACAGCCTCAACAACGTTGCTAAATCTGACAAAAATAAGTAAAATAGAATATATTTGGCTATTAATAGAATATTATGATTTAACAGATTTTCTTTTTTTATGATTATCAACAAACTAAAAATAAACGTAAAAAGTCAATTATTTTATGAAACATAGTTATATGGTTTTTTAATATTATAACTACATAAAAGAAGTCAATTTTTAAGGGTTAAACAACCTTAAATGATTATAACGGGCAGAATTAGCTTCAATGATGAATTTTAAGACTAAATATTAGACCCAATTTAATATAAACAAAATATAGACGATCAGTCTTTTTTACTAATTTTTACAAATGCCAAATAAGTTTTTGAAAGGCTATTTAGAGCAAGGAAACGCCATATATATCTAACTGACCTTAATAAAGTTTAAAAACCAACAAATTAAGTTCCAATTACATTTTAGTTTTTATAATATAGGACGCACTAAACCTATTAAAGAAAGAGGAAATATTACTGTTACTTGATTCTATGGGCATATAGATTTGGGCATTGACCTAAAATTTTTTTATAACTAAATGCCTTCCTTACGAGGTTTAACAAAAAAGTGTGTTTTAGCAAATACATTTAATTACAAATTTAATAAAAATAATGAAATGATTTAATTAATCTCATTTTTTTAAATTTACCTTATCTAGTTCTTTTTAAGATTTTCTATACATAACATATATACTATCTTTTTAACACTTTAACAGGCAAAATATGACTGATTATATAGGTTCTAGATATTTTTAGACAATTTTGCCAAAATAATAAAAAAATAAGCTTGCACAGACGAAATACAATCTACGTTGTTTTTTTGACACCTGAAAATTTGCTGTTTTTTGGCAAATTTTGGTGTTGTTTATTGTAGAAGCGTCAAAATCGAGTGAAAAAAGGTGGGGCTATTATATGTTATTAAGCAATATTTAATCTATAAAATAAATGTTAAATATTAAAAAATGGTTGGCTGGTTAACCAGAAAGTCGATTTTGAAATCAGGCATAATTTTTCACTTTTTTCGGTTTTAAGGTTCACCTTTTCACTGTAAATTTAATAATGGTAATAATTAATTAAATCAAACTATTGATGGTCTAACATAATTACCCATATGTCCAGCTTTTTGAATACTGTCAAATTTGGCACATTGGCATATTCTAATATAGTGAAAGGGGCATAAAATGTGTCCCAAAATTAGTGCAAAAAATTGATTTTTTTAAATTTTGTAAAAAGTCATGCCGGTATCCCAAACTTTTTAAATCATATATTTATTAACATTATTAAAGGGCCATATTATATAAATTTTTCAAAAATTCAAAGATACGTTTTTTGAGCTATTTGTGTCTAAACTCGACTTTAATTTTTTGGTAACTTAAAAAAAAATTTTTTTAAATATTTTTTGCATCTAAGGTAGCCCTTATTACAATCTTCAAAATAAAAAAAAAATTATGACTCTAGCTACAATACTTTTGATGATACATGCGCGCAAAGTTGCCTCAAATTTTTTTTTTTGCAAAAAAATGAAAAATATTTTTGCTCATATCTCGGTCAAAAATCACTTCCGGTCAAAAAAAATTTAGGTTTTTATCAGCACCCTAGGACCCTACCATTGTACCAAATTTCAGCCAAAACTGAGACTTCAAGGGAAAAAGTTTGTCGATTTGAGGTGGAATTGACCATATATATACACAACATATAATATATTTTTGCTTTTATTTTTATACCTAATTCTTTTCTCTTTAATAAAATCATATATTTCAAACCTTTTTACCTTTGTTTAGAGTTATAAGTCAAAAAGGTAAATATAAGCTTTGTAAAATTTTGGCAATTGCGTTTTTTCGATTCTTCGCTAGTAGAATCTAACATAATCAGGCCTAACTAATTTTTATTTGTCAATAAAAAAAGACGGACAATTAAATTGTTTTGTTGTTAAATTCAATATAATTTTCAATATATAACATCGACAAGATGAATAAAAGCGGTACTTCAAGTTTGGTTGTATTGTAAATTGCTTAGGTTGACTAATCATAATTTTTATCTCATAAATAATCATAACACATTTTTAATGGGCCCAAGCCAAAAATTTAATGTCAAAAAATACTTCAGCCATTTTACTTTTGTCAAATTAACTAAAAATAATATACCTAACAAAGTAAATTTTTTAATCACACAGGTCAGCATATTTGTGAGAGTTGAGCTAACTACACAAACACCTGCCATCTTAGGGATTTTCAAGTTACGTTTTTTTCTAATCAAACTTAGTAAGTCAAACATTGAAAATAGAGAAAATAGGTCAAATTAAAAAACAAAAATAAATTTAAATTTGTTTTTGCATATTCACAACAGCTAGACTGTTAAATTTGAACTTCAAATAATATTATTGTGTCGTATTTAAGTTTGGATGCGGAATTTTCTGTATTATCTAAATGATGTAAGAGCTTGATATACTAAAAAAATTTTATTTTTCATTATTTGAGATGATATGTATAAGTTACCAGGGATTTTTATATAAAAAAAAAATTCTTGAATTTTTTGGGGGTGTATTTAGGCCGTCGCAAATGTCAATTTGGTCAAAAAAAGTTCATTTTTAGTTTACGGATCTAAATAGCCGAATACGGAAGAAACATAAAAAAAAGGAAAATTTATATGAGATAAGGCCATCTTGGGGATGTATGCTTTTATGTTTTTATAAACATTTTAGACATTGATATTTATTTGTGTTATTATGGTTAAGTGTTCATACAGACCCAAATCCGTCTAGTGCCTGCCCATCTTAAAATTTAACCTGGCCGAAACCTCAACCCAATTAGGTCGGATTATATCGTTCGCAGAATTATTATTTTGCCGAACCTCATAATTTTAAATATTTATTAGGTTAAATTAAGCTTTTTTTTATACCGCAAATAATATGCTTTGCTTTAAGGGACCAAAATTTAAGATTAAATTGTAATTTAGACATGCATTAACTTTAATCTAACCCTTAAATACTACAACTAAATAATCTCACTGCAACGAACGAGGGGCATTTTATTATAGCTTGGTAAATTTCATTTTTTACACTAATTGGTTCCCATGATTGCCTTATCTCAATTATATTTTCCGTTTTTCGTAGTTTTTTCGCCTACGAAGATTTTGCTCCGTTCATAAAAAATGGCCTTTTTGACCAAATTGACATTTTTTGCCATTTCGAAAATACCATCGAATTTAAAATTTTTTTGAATTAAAATTACTTGTAACCTAGGTCTTTTATCTAAAATAATGAGAAGTAAAATTTTTAAGTTCATCAAGCTCTTAAATAGAATATAAACATTCCAACCTAAATAAGACACGATGTATTATCGGTTTTTAATATTAATTTTATTTGAAGTTTGAATATAACAGTTTAGCTGATGTGAATATACAAAAAATTTTTTTAATTTATTTATGTTTTAAATCTTTTTTGTTTTTTAAACATATTGCAAAAATTTTTAATATAATTTAAGAACGGTAAACGGATTTAAAAATCCCTAAAATGTTGATTGAATTGGGGCGATCTTTCATTAAGTAGTCGGATTAGATCGGAAATCAGGGCTAATAAAAAACACTATTATGGAATAAAGGTAGAAAATAGCCATATAGGGCCATGTCATATTTCGTATTTTTAAATAAATATAAAAACACATAATCTTTACCTAAACTTTGCATAACAGTTTTTCCTTTAAGACACGTTTTAATTAATGTGATAGCCCTATACTTATATTTTTACGAAAACCAATATAAAACATGACGCGCCTTTTGGAAAAATGAGAGTTTTTATTTTTATATTTGGTGTTTGGCGACTTGATATGCAGATAAAAAAATTTCAATTGTTTTCCTAAAATATATCGCAGTTTTGGCGTATAAACGTAAATTTGGGCATATTATATTGTAAATAACTTTACCAGATCTCAATAGGATGCATGCTAAAATAAAACAAACGCATAAGTTTATAGCCATATTTCGAAATAAGTGCTTCTCCAAAAAAAAAACAGAATCAAAATAAAACTAAATAATTTTTAATAAGTTGGTGATTATAAAACTAATTTTAAATGTCGTATTTTTTAATTTCATATTTGGCAGAACCAAATTATAAAAACGGATCTTAATTTTTTTTTCTCGTTTAAAATCTTCTTACATTAAATGACTTGACATTAACAAATTTGGCATATTGACAAAATTTGACAAAACTTTATAAAGCAGATGTTCGTTATTGTAAGAAGGATTTTTACCAAATCTATAATTTTATAAAATTTCTTTAGAAACATGTATTACTTTGCTATAACATTTTTATTTATCATGTTGAAAACAGTATCAGGACAAACAAACGACGGTATACACCTTATTATTGTAACTATCTGACTATCTGACCTGTTGTAAAATTCATAAAAACGTTGTGTTATTTTTAATTTAAACTTTTAAAACTGTTTTCTTAACTTATTAAATTGTTCAGTTGCTAAAAAATTGTTTATTAGGAGTACCTAATATTATGTAATTTATAATATTTTTTTCCTTACCCATTGTCCGTAATATTTAGTATTAATTTTTACAAAAAAATGGATTTAAAAGCAAAAAATTTATATAATTATTTAAACTTTTACAAAAAAATTAGATTTAGTTTCCCCAATGCCTTTTCCCAAATGAGGGCGCCCGTTAAATGGTTTAATTCTATGAACCTGAGTAGAGCAGTTATTCACCGTCGGGTTAAATAAAGAAATTTGCTCTACGTCGGCGACCTAATAAGCCAAGGCTCTCATTTTAGGCAAAAGCCTACTGCCTAAGCAGGCCCCTCAGCAGCTCTAAAGCTGTCGTACAAGGCTATTTTCTGCGGAAAAAGCCGCTTATGCACGGAATACCACGTCTTATGTTAGACAGGGGCCACTGAGCTAACTGAGATGTTAGGGCATCTTAAAAAGTGTTTTTAGTCAATTCGGAAGTCTATATCTTTAATTGTCCGAAAAAACCACTAGCACAATAAATTGTTTAGACATATAAAAACGAATTAATCAAAAGGTTCTTAATCTTTAGCTTTTGCTTTGTATCGATTTTCTAGTAAAATTTCACATTAATATTTACACCTATACTGAAATAAAGTAATAAATGAATAATTTCCGTGTACCGTTTTTCAAAATCTTGTCAAACTTCCGTGAGTTAAAATTAGATATGGCAAAAAATTCGTATCGTAAACTTCGGTCATTGTTAGAAATGTGCAAAATGTTGCTAATGTGGTAATTTGTATTTTTACCCATCTAATTTAACAAAAACAACATAGAAAAACTCTAAAATCAAGAGAAATTTTTTTTCAAATTTAAATCTAGCCATAAAAAAAATCAAATTTGCGTTTCAACATGTTAAACTGTTGGGCCAAAACTATTTTAAACAGTTAAATATTTTTGCATTATTAAACAATATTTATGAAGTTTGGCTAGCCATTAAATAACAAAAAACTGCAAAATGTAAAAAATCTGGACGTTTGAAAAAATACTAACAGTTTGTAAAAAAGGGCATGGCTAAGTTAAAATAACTTTCTAATATTTTAACAATTTTAGGCCAGCCACTTTAAAATGATTGTTTTTGGTCTATTTTTTGAATTTGTTAAATTATAATTAGTGAAAATACGCATTTAAGCTGACAAATTCAGTTATAAGCATTCTGATAAAAATTGAACAAATATTAAAAATAAAATATTAACAATTTTCAGATTAAAAAATAAAAATTTAATTTAAACGTGGCCAAATTTTTTTTAAAATATGTTTTATTGCAGTAAAAATTTTGCAAGATCTAAAAGTTGGAGCTCGATTTATTTTAATATAAAATATTTTTTTCGGGTGTTAAATTTAAGTAGTTGATTTTAATTCAAAAAAAATTACGTTTGGAATTTCAAAATCGTCAGTAGCGTGGCATTTATAATTTGTTATTTTTCGATTTAATTAAAAGGAAGAACAAAAGAGGCATTAAGAAAATGCCCGTATTAATTTTACGGCAGTTTCATCAACTTTACTTAATCTTCATTTATTTGCTGAACGCTTATTGGCTAAATATATATTTTTATTACCATTCGAAAAAATGTAAAAATTCCGGGCGTTATGTTTGTCTTACCATTCAAGGATTCACGTTCAAAGATTATACTTTTATATTAAAGCATCTTTTAATAACACAGGTCAACAAATATCATTAACACAACCGTGAATTTCATGAAAACATAAAAGAATTTATCCCCATGATGGCCTGATCTTATATATATATTTCGTTTTTCTTAGTTTCTTGAGGCTTCGGCTCCTTACATCCGTCCTTATCGAAAAAATGGCCTTTTTTGACCAAATTGAGAACACCATAAATAAAAATTTTAGAATCTTTTTTTCATATAAAAATTCCTTGCTTAAATTTGTCATCTCAAATAATGATATATAAAATTCTTTAGTATATTAAGCTCTTACATCGGCATTTAGAAAATAATATTTCGCGTCCAAACTTTACGACACAATAAATTATCGGGTTTTAATAAAAGTATTATTTGAAGTTAGAATTTAACAGTTTAGCTGTTGTAAATATGCAAAAAAATAATTTCAATTTATTTTTGTTTTTGAATCTTTTTTAGCATTTTTTTCAAAATTTCCAATGTTCATAGCTGACTAACTTAGTTTGATTAGAAAAAAGGGTAAACGGATTTGAAAAATTCAAGGTGGCATGTTTGATATCCGTAGTTAGCTCATAACTCTCAAAAATTTGTTAACCTGTTAATGACACTAAGCATTGTGTGCTTGTAGATGACTGCCAATTGCCCAAAGTTTCGGGTAATTGCGAAGCCCTGATGCCCAAATGGTATTTTGATGTAGCGTCGGGTCGTTGCACACCGTTTAATTATGGTGGGTGTGGCGGAAACGCAAATAACTTCAAATCCAAAATTGAATGCCAACTTGCTTGCGAAAGAAAATACACAATTAGCCCAATCACAGATAAATAGCGATCAACTTTTTAATCAATGAAGGAATACAAAAAAAACCATAATAAATCGCGATGACACTTTTTTTTACTAAATGTCGTCTTTTAAAATCTATAATTTTTTTATATAATCTCATAGTTTTTTTATCCTTTAACAGTCGCTAATATGCAGCAATTGATACGAGCCAATAATTCGCTATCAAAAAGATTTAATTGATGCAATATTTGCAACATAACAAAAGAATAAATATTTTTTACGTTTTTTGAAAATAAAATTTAGCAGATTTGTGCGGTTTTTTATGAAAACACCATTTTATGAGATCGATTGCTGCCGAGTTATTTTTCAGCATCTACATAAATGATCAAAATTTAATCAAACATAATTTTAAAATGCAAAATATAGTAAACTTTTTACATTTTGTAAAGTACACAATTTCAACGCCTTATTGTTTGTATAATCAATGGTTCATTAAAAAAATATAATTGAATAAATTTATTAAAATAAATTATTGCTCCCTGAAGGATTTTGTTGGTTGTTGTAGCAATTTTTTTTTTCAATGCTAATTATTCATATCTAAGGCTCCAACTGAGGAAAAGTAAGAACTCGCTTCAACCTACATAACACACAGAACCACAAAATTTTTAAACCAAAATGTAATCTTAAGATTGGTTCTTCATTATTTTTTTTAATTTAGGTCTTTTTTCAATTTTATAATTAGATGATTCCTTACTTGTCATAATAGTAGTAAAAATGCCTAAGAGATTTTTTTTCAGCCTCGATAATTAAAAACAAAACTTAAAAAATTTAAATATATTAATTGGAACATGAACTCTATAATAACAATTGTTTATGCTATTCTAAAATAATAAAAAAAATCTAAATTTTTGGTTATACCGGTCGAAAAATATTAATGTCAGGAAAAAAAAGTTTTTTGAGAACTAAAATGTATAGATCTACATAGTATCTCATATATATTTTTCGTTTTTCGCAGCTCCTTCCGTTTTCGGAGTTGCGCCATCCATATCGAAAAACAACATTTTTTGACCAAATTGACAGTTTTTGCGACCGAAAATACCCTAAAGAGAAAAAATTCAAGAATTTTTTTGCACATTAAAATCAATTGTAACATATATTTTTTATCTTAGATATGAGAATTAATATTCTTATATATATCAAGCTTATATACATCATTTTTTAGATAACAAAAAAAATTTAGCCCAGCCTAAATACGACACCATATATTAATTTTATATGAAAATAATATTTGAAATGTGAATTGAACAGTTTAGCTGTTGTGAACATGCAAAATTCAATGTTTTTATTTTTAAAATTTATAATGTTTATAGCTGACTTACAAAGTTTGATTAGAAAAAAACGGTTAACGGTGTCCCTTAGATGGCAGGTTTCATATATGTAGTTAGCTAATAACTCTCAAAAATTTATAGACCTGTGTTATAACCAGTTAAGCTTGATGGATTCTCACCATTTGTCCTTTATTCACATTGCGCGCATAAGTTATTTTTGTGGTTCGTTTATAAATATCTGCCCTCATTAATTAAAAAACATGCAAATTTCGATTTTAATTTTTGGAGTAAGTTTAATTAGCTTTGAAAAATGTAAATTAAGCCGTTATTGTTTTGCAAGATATCAAAAAAAATATTTTTTTTTTATAAAATCAAGCATTTAAATTTTTTAATTGTCCAGTAATACTTAAATTAAGGTTTCATGTTTTAATTTTGTTACTAATCATTCTAAGAAAAATATTTTAAATTAGCTAAAACTAATACATATAAATTTCATGATTAATTTTTAGTTAAAATTTTATACTCAACCCGTGGTTACGACAATATCTAATGTGTGTAGGGAAATGTACCTGTCTATAAAATAACAATAACAAAAACAGGTGTAACACAAGTCAATGAAAAAACGTAGGCTCTGTAAATAAATCCTATTACTACCAGTATACAACTTTTTGTCCAAGTCCGTAGTAGGGGCCCCCCCCCCCCCCCAAGCAGAAAATTTTAAGCCGTTTTTTTAAGCATATACCAGCGAACAACCTAGTGCAACAAATATAATTTGCGCCTCTTCTTATTACGAATTATAATTTAATTAATTTCCATGATTTTTATTTGGCACGTTCGGGTCAGATCATGCGGATTGCGGAAGAATAAACTGTTTGAGTGGGCTCGGCTAAATTTATTAAAAAGGTCGCACGCATTGATACTTTTTTTGTTTTAAGATGAATACTTTCTTAAAACGTTTGTTGGTATGATATTTATGCCGGCTCAGTAATATAAGTGGCTAAATCCACGTCTCATACACATTAGGATGGGGTTTAATTTCACATATGCGGGTATTTTCAAAAAATAGCACACATTTGCAACCACTTCTACAGATTGGCCTGTTGAGGCAGTGATGCAATAAATGATATGCCTAAACTGAGAGCTTAGGCTACGGTGTACAATCAGTCTCATTTCGACGGCGGTGTTATTTGCTTTGGTCAGGTTAAAGAAGTATAAACTTTAAACAAGACACCCTTATTTGGGGAAGGCATGTACCCTTGAAATTGTTTTTTAATAATCCAATGTTACGGCTATTTTTAATTTTTGTTAATTTATTAAAACGACCCAAGAGGGGTCAAAAAACTATAACTTCAACTTGCTCTGTTTTAATTGTCACTAAGCTTTTGAAAATAAACGTTTTATATTTAAGGCAAGTTCAACATATTTAACACTGAGTTTTAATAAAGTTAAAGCATTAATGATTAAAAAAAGGCAAAAATTTAACCTTTTGAACTTGTGGGCTAGTTAGGATTGGGCTCCAGAACTTTTTATTTAAGATATCCTTTAAACTAGCAAACAAAAAGACTATTTAACCCGCGAATGGTAGGAGAAATTTGTAACGCGACTATACATTTTTAAACCTCTATAACTTCAAGAGGATAGCTATGATTTTTATTTTTTTATTACTTTAAAAAGAAAAACGTGCTCTTTAATTATCAACTAATATAAGTTACCATTAGGGAATATTGCAAATTTAATTTGACACAAGTATAAAAATGAAAAATTGTTATTTTTCTATATAACACTAAATAAATTTGGTCAATAAATTAAATTTATCAATATTATTGATTAAATCGTGTTTTTAGGTCGGGTAGAACATTTTATGAAAGATTCATGAAAAAAAATATTGAAATAGAAAATTATTTTTGGCTATTATTCACCTTAAAACTAGATAAGAAAATAAAAAAATTTCTATTATTATTATACAATACAAAATTTTATATACTTAATATGTAAAACTATTATAAAAGAATACCTAGAAAATAATTGTAATTGTTTTAGTTTAAATTTACATTAAGGCAATCGCTTTTAACAATGGAAAATAGAATTTCTAATTTCCAACAAATATTGTTATTAAACTAAATTTTAGTTACTAATTTAATTTATTTAAACACAAAAATTTGGCAGATCATATATAACATTTTTGAAGTTCAAAAGATTTCCTGAGGTCCAGTTGGACCTCACAGCGTTAATCGCGGGTTATATTAAATTCAAAATTCATATAAATTTATTGAATTAATGTATTATTACGCATTTTAATTTTGGGTCAATTTGGGGTGCCCATAAACATTTTTGGAAAATATGTTAAGACCTTTTATATTAAGTTGCGTTATATAATATGTATCCATATTTTAATTTTATGAAAAACATATCTTCTTATACAATGAATTACTACATTAAAATGTTGATAAGGATATTTATGCAGGCATATTACATATAAATTTTTGGATGGAATTGACAAAGAAAATATAAAATTTATTAATGCTTAAAAGAGACAATTAGTTTCAAATTTAGAAAATTTTATAATGACTTTTGTAATTTTAGAGAAATTTTAATATATTTTGATATTTTTTAGGTCTTATTTGAAAATTCATGCTTGCATAACGATTGTTGTGTTCTATATTTTTTTTTATGAAACTTTAAAATGTTAACTACATCTAGATTATCAACGCGCTTGTTGCAGCTCTTTTAGGCAATTTGTAGATTTTATTTTAAATTTATAACAAAAACTTATTTTGTTTCTTTGTTTCTGTATTTTGCTAAATAGACACAAAAGCAGTGCTGGGAAAACATGAGCCAAAAAACTTTGGCTCATTCCCCCCCCCCCCTCCCCCCCCCAAAACATAAAGGAAAAGGGAGCTACAAATAAAGGGCCAAAATAAGAATTCAAAAAAGCCTATACTAAGAAAAGGGGCAAAAAATCCCCCCCAAAAAGTGGCTCTTAAAAAGAGCCCAAAAAGCCCATTTTGTTTTCTTATAATAATTTCGAAAAATTTAATTTTTTTTCTATAATAATGAAGGGTGGGTTATTTTTTCTCAAAGCTCCTAGGAGTTTTTTTTAAGAAAAGGGGCTTTTTTTAAACATGCCGCAAGAAAAGGGGCTTTTCTTTTGCCATGCCCACCAGTTTGTGGGCATTTGGGAAAAAAACTCAAAAACTTGTTAAGAAAAGCCCTTTTATTTTTTTTTCCCCAGCCCTGCACAAAAGTATAATTCATAAAAAAATGCATTTTTTAAATAACACAGGTCAACAATTTTTTGAGAGTTATGAGTTAAAAACAGAATCAAACCTGCCATCTTAGGGAATATTAAATCCGTTTACCGTTTTTCCTAATTAAACTTAGTCAAGGGCGTTGCAAGTTGTAAAGCTGGGGGGAGGGGGGGGGGTTCAAAAAATAAAATTTTGCCGCCTTCGGCGGCATAGTGCGGGCAATAGTGTTTTAGTTTAAAATCTACTGACTTATGATTGTTACTTAATTTTGCCTTTTAAAATTTGAGTAATCATTAAGGACTTTTATAAATAATGTTTATATAAACAAACATATATGGTATTAAGAAAATTATATTATTGATATATTATATGCAATAAATTTTTATATTGATGAAATAATTATGTAATGAATTTATATAATAAAAATGGTTATATTCAAGTACACAACAAATATTAATGGAATATGCTTTTATATTAATGCTACATATTTTAAATGTAATTTAATTTTATATTTAATCGGGGGGGGGGGGGGGGGGGGGGGGGGGGGGGGGGGGTGGGGGGGGGGGGGGGGGGGGGGGGGGGGGGGGGGGGGGGTGGGGATATGGCATGCTTGTTTTAGAAAAAAATGTTAAACAACCAAAAAAGATTCAAAAACAAAAATAAATTAAAATTTTGATACTGCATATTCACAAAATTTAAACTGTTAAATTCAAACTTCAAAGAATATTTTCATTTAAAACCAATAATATATCGTGTCGTATTTAAGTTTGGACGCGAAATATTTTGTATTATCTAAAGCCAATGTAAGAGCTTGATATATTAATAAAATTTATTTTTCATTATTTGTGATTAAAAATATAAGTTACAAGGAATTTTTATATGCAACAAAATTTTTTTTACCTTTTTCTTTTTGGGGTATATTTAGATCTCTCAATTTGGTCAAAAAAGGCCAATTTTTGTTATAGACGGATCTAAGGAGCCAAAGATGGAAGAAACTAAGAAAAACGAAAAATATATGTGAGATTAGGCCATCAAGGGGATGCATTCTTTTAAGTTTTCATAAAATTTATTGATATTTGTTTGTGTAATAAAAACATATTATAAACATGTTTTTTTGAGAAATAGGAGGTTACACTCGTACCCTACAAAGCGCTTGGTGTAACCTTTTTTGCGAGTAAAGAAATATTAATCATGTTGTTAGTTCAATCGTTTCATTAAATTATTTTTGATATTTATGTTAGTAAAACGGAATTAAGGCAAGGAAAAATTAAATATGTTTTATTATAAAAAGTAAATATTGAGCCAGGGGCGGGGGGGGGGGGGGGGGGGGGGTCAAAAGGGGGCAATCGCCCCCCTTTAGAATTTTTTTTTAAATATGATGTATCCAGCGGTTGAATATACATATCGAACTAATAAAAGGGAATAGAAATCAATAAAATTGCTAATTTTTGGAAAATATACAGCTTTATAAAATAATTTTGCAAATAAAATATCAATATTAAAATTAAAATTAAATTGGTAGTTCCTTTCTCCAAATAAATTTCTTGCCCCCCCCCCCCCCCCTTTTGAAAAGTTTCTGCATACGCCCCTGTATTTAGCGAAACATAAATTACGTTGCCTTTAAACAAAAATGCTAGGGTAAAAATTTTGTAACACAAATGCTATAGGGTGTTGAGCGATTAATTATATCTTAATATTTTGAGGAAGATAACGTGCAATTTTATTATAAACTCGTGCATGTTTTAATAAAAAAGAAGGTTAAATGTTTTAGTCTAAATTTATATTAACCTGCGATTAGCACTGTTTATGGGCTAAATTTTTGCGACTATTTTCTTATATATAGAATAAACAAAACTAATAATTAAAACTTAGTCTAAATCTAATAACAAAATATGTTTAGAATTTAGAAGTCAAAGGGGTGTCCATATGGACCCCACCCTCTAAATTTCAATGATGAAAACCATGTTATTGATTCTTTTTAAATTTAAACATTGCAACTTTATTTTAATAGCTATTTTTAAATATTTTAATTAAGTCAAAATGTTTAAATGATATGTATTATTTTTTTCCTTATATAATATCTAGTTTTTATGGTAAAAATAGCCAAAAATAATTTTTTAGATCAAAATATTTTTTTTAAATAACTCTCTAAATTTGTTCTACTAGACGTAAAAATACGCTTTGATTAATAATATTGATATATTTTGTTTGCGTTACAAATTTTTTACCCTACTATTTGCGGGTTAATGTTTATGGCTTTCATACGGACTTTAATGGAGATTCTAATTTCTAAAGAAATTTTGTGTAAACTTGAGCCAAACTTTAATTCTTAACTTTATATTATATTTTAAAAAAAGTGACAAAAGTTTGATGAATAGTACATTATAAATTTTTTGGTTTTTATAAACAAAAGAAGTGCCACTTGTAGGTTAAAAAATGCAACAGGCTGCATTAGCTCTTATTTGAACGGTTGAAAAAACACGTCAGGTTTCGCGTGGTCTTAACAATATGCACACCTTTTTCTTTATATCTTCTCTAATTTATATCTTTAATGTTTCTCTTGCTGTATATCCGTTTACGAAATATGACCAAGACCTTTACAATGCCCTATTTCAAAGGGATTTGCAAAAGGGCAAGGACTTGCAAAATTATGTTTACCCTCTACTTGGGATGAAAGAGTTTGACAAACTTTACAAACTAGATTTAAAGTATTGTCCGTTTATTGAAGATGCGCTTAAAAATGAATTAGAAAGTATTCAAAAATATTACTTTCAAAGTTTATTGGCTAAAAACTCACCGTGTCAGGTATTTTATACTTGTTTTAAATTTATAGTTGCCCTTTTCAGCAAATGTTCAGGGCTTCCTTGAGCAAGAATTAAAGGATCCCAAGCAGACAAATATGAAGTTGTATCAGATTCATGAGGCGTTAAGCAAAAAAGATGGTATTTTTTGTTAAAATTTATGTTATAGCTTTTTCTGAGATTGTGTATAATTCAATGAAAAATAATTTAAAGAATAATCCATCGATTAATGAGTACAATTATTTTCTTGTTAAAATTTAAGTTATGCCTTCATATTGAAATTTGTTTTGGATAACCCCAAGTTTAGGGATAATAAATTTATAGAAGAAACAATCAAGGCTTTGCTTAAACAAGCAGATGAAATAGACAATAAATACATACAGGTTTGCTGACTTTTATATTAATTGCATAAATTGTATATTCTAGCTACTCTGTACCTTGCATAGCTTATCAGCCCATCCTTTGAGTTTAGAATTGACCCACTTACTCAATATTTTAATATATATTTTGAAATTAAATTAATTATTAGTTTTTTGGGGGAAAGGTGTTTTTTTTATTACCACATTATGGACCTATTGCAATTTTTTAATTTTTAAATTGATAATTTAAATTTCCCATTTAATGGATGAATTTTTGTTGTTAACCTATGGCTTGGTTTAAATAGCAAAGATGGGCACAAAATATTGAAAAATTAAAATTAAAAATGTATTTGATTTTTTTACATTATAACTTTGTCCTAGTTAAATATTTAAATGTGTAAACTTTAAATAATATATAATTAATTTACTTATAATAGAATAATTTTTTTTTTACCATTGCCCCCTATTGTTGATGTTTTGGGGTTTTTATTAAAAAAAGGTTAGCACCAAGTTTGTTAGGGTATATTATAAAATTATTAAATAATGTATGCAAAGAGATTTAAGTTGACCTGCAAGCCCCTTGTGGTGCCGGCCAGCCAAAAAAATTGGCTGGGTTGAAAATCAAAGAACCTGAGCTATTTAAAAAAATAATTTTGGGACAGACTGGCCCATCCTCATAAACCTTCTCAATATTATTAAAAGTTTTCCTTGGCAACAATCCTTGTTTTGTTTAATACCAAATAATTTATTATAAAACTGTGTATATATCTTAATAACAAGATTAACAAGTAAGAGATTTACAACAACAGAATTGAGTAAATCAACAAACTAACACATTAGACAATAGATAAAAAAAATTGAATTTTGGGAAATTGGTATTAATAGAGACCTTAAATTTATTCCTCACCCAATGTTTTTAAAATTATTTAGCACACTTGGTCTTAATTTTTGTACCTGAGTAACAACGCTAATATTACACATTTTTACTAATTAAAAACTATTTGTATATATCTAACATTTAGTTTAGTGGTGGTATAGCAATTAGCTCACTTATCGTTGACACAGTTTACAAACTAACACAAGAGCTCTCACTTCACAATTATCTGACCGATGTACATTTCATGAACTAAATAATTTTTTTCAGAATATATCAATAAAATTAGTTAATTACTTGTTGGATAAGAAGTATCAAACTATATCAAAAAATGCCTATTTCCTCTACCAGGCCATCAAAACCATCTCAGAAAATAAGGTACATTAAGCTATAATACCCTAATTATTTTTTTATGCATTTCTATATGAAATTTAACATTCAATTTTTACATTATTATTCTGTTTTTATCATAGATAAATGAACCCGTAGTTATAACTTTTATAACGGATTCTGCTTTCACCATTAATGCCAAACATCCATCCCAAAAATTTTCTGTAACAAACATGCTTGGCCACTCCCTATCTACAGATAAGCCAATCGAAATTACGGGCAAAATTATTGAAGAATCTACAGGCAAAACGCTTAAAACTATTGGAAAATTTGTACCGATTACATTGACCAATACTGAAACTTTTGGTATAAGTGCCAATGAGAAAAAGTAGTTAATCTTTTTATAATATCCACCGTCCTTAGCATAGGTGATTGACATAGATTGTGCATAAGCGAGAGAGCCGTAACTAAGGGTCAGAGGCAAATTGATTTCTCTTTTATTTTTTTTGAAAATAATTCAAATGTTATTGTACTTTTTTATATAAATCTTTTGTTTAATTTGCTTACCCCTAATTTTAGTTGGCGAATTTTTTTATAATTTGTCCGCCCCGCCTTCTTTTTTAACAAATCTTGGTGTTGGCTTTAATTGCACCGTCTTTTCCCATAATGCTTATAAAAATTATCGGTTCTTATAAGCGCGCAACAAAGAACAGTATCCTCTTGAGCTTGCAATAATATTTTAACTCGAGCGCTAGTGACTTTTATGATTTTATGTAAAATATTTGACTTTACCTATAAACACAATTCAGCGTTTATATAGATTACTTTTTAAATGTTCTCGGTTCGCTTATGAGTATTCTCAGTGCCCTTTGATACAAATATGTGCACGCTTACTTATATTTGATCTACTGGATTAAAAAATTTCTTTGCATATTGAAATCTCTTGTTTTAATAACCTTAATGAGAAAAAAATTTTTTTTGTATATCAAGTTTATACACACAGAATATTTGACACCCCAACCTAAATAGGAAACGATTAATTGTTGGTTAAATAAAAATATTATTTGAATTTAATTAGCATTCTAGCTGTTTAAAATATAATAATCTTTAATATTTGTTTTTTAAATCTTTTTTTTTAACTTTTTTTCAAATTATTTATTATGTTTATAGCTGGCCTACAAATTTTAAAACATTAAACGGATTTAAAAATCCCTAAGATGGCAGGTCTGGTCTCTGGAACTAGCTCATAGGTCAAAATTTTTTTGACCTGTGTTATAATTTCGATGTATATGTCAGAGCAAACAGCTTAATATAATTTGTTAATGCCCTGAATTTGCAGGTATTTGTTGAATTCTAAATGCCCAATAATTACGCTTGATTTATGTAGCGCCTGGTATCAGACCGACCTGAAAGGGTTAAATCTTCCAGCTGGCGTAGCTTACACCTTAAGTTTGGACGTTAAACCTCCCGCCTCTAGTACTGGGGCTAACGATAATGTGTCCCATACACCTAAAAAATACATTGGGACCACTCAAACCATGAATTTTAACGTTGCTCGAGACGTTGTTTTAAAGGATCCCATCCTTACGACTATCGATGACCATGGTAACACCAAGAAATACAAGTTTGTGTTACGTTATTGTTTTTATTATTATTCCAATTTTATGGAAATTTTTTTAAAAGATATTATAAATTAGTATTTAAGAAAGGAAAAATAGATTATTTACTAAGTTTTATATATTTGAGGTGTTTTCATTCATAGCTCTAATAATGTTATATTGTTGACTCATTTAAGTTGTGCGAATATTTTTTATTTATATGCTATATAAAAATTTAGCCTCCCTGCTGATAGGCACAAACTCAATGAGCTTATAAAACTCTTACCTAACCATAAATTAACCGTCACTTTCGCAATTCAAGATGCAACGACCAAAGAAGACGTTTTAGTTCAACAATCATTCTTTAGATTTCAGCCCAATTTACCAGCAACTGCGAAAGGACTTAAACACGAGCAAACGGAGATTATGTATGTTGCTGAAAATAAGGCGAATTCGAAGGCTTATGAATTTGATCTGGTACATTAACCTGCTAAAATAGATTTTGAAATGCTTTAATTATTTTTAACCAATGAAATTAATTATCAGGTTTTTTGTTTGTTGAAATAATTTTGTAGCTCAAAGAACTTTTGAATTGTAGCTGTTTGTTTAGTTGAGGCTTTGTGTTATAAAGCAAATTATTTAAACTTTTGCATTTCTACCAAATTTTTTGATATTTTGATTGAATCAAAAATATCTAATAAGACGGTTTATATAGAAATAATTGGTTTTCATTTAAATAGCAAAGCTTTGGTTATGTAATTTTTTGCGTTGCTAGGTATAGATTATTTTTGAAGCTGTTTAGTTTTGCATGGTAAACAGTTTTAGCCAAAGTGTAGTAAAATGTTATTAGAATACATTTCATTTTATTACCCTATCTTTTTTATACATCTTATTAGGTCTTGGACGCTAAAAGAGCCAAAGAGTTTGATCAATTGAGTGGTGATTATACACTTCAAATGATAATTGGGGATCAATTTATATCTAACCCCATAAATTGGGCCATTGCCGATTTTAAACTAAATTTTCCAGGCTCGCTTGCTACCCTTGGTGAAAATGTTAAAGACCCAGATGCAAGATATAAGAAAAAACCTGAAATACAAGTTCGTTAATTGCGAAGTTTTACAAATTGATCATACTAAGGGTTTTAGATCATGGGGTAAAGACTTTAGCATGCCTTCTCTTTGCATTTTTGGATATCAGCTAAAAATGCTAATAATTGGATTTTTACATTTTAATGATTTTAAAACTGTAAATAATTAGAGGTTTTTTTGTAAAAACATGCAAACTAAGTTGCATATTTTAATTATAAATTTATAACAGTTGGAGTTGGAAATTAGATGAGGACATAAAATTGTTAAACATATTTGTTAATTATAAATTTTCATTATTTTTTATATTAATTGTAAGAAAAAATATTTAATGTGAATGAGGTATTATAAAAAAATTATTGGTGTATCTTGTCAAGTAATTAGTTTTTTTTATAATACAGTATTAATTATTTTTTTATTTATCTAATTTGTATGATTTTGTAAAATAAATTTGTTTTAACCCTGCTGAAATTTTTTCAAATATCTCGCCACGTCTCTTGTAATTTTCAAATATCCGAGCTAGGCGGGCCCATATAAATGTTCTGAATTATATTGTTTATGCTTATTTTTATTGTCATTTTTAAGCTTAACGGTTTTTAATTGCATTTTAAAAGTTACTGTTTATTATGATACATATATATGGTTGTGGACTTTATTAATTGCATGATTGATACGCTTATAGAGCAATGCAAGCTCATCGCGATTTATTACTGGGCATCTCTAAAATTGGTGCTCATGTTAACAACACATGTTGACAAATGTCAATGTTAGTAAAAAAAAGTTTGTAAAAATACTCATATATATTTTCCGTTTTTCAAAGTTTCTTCTGCCTTCGGCTATTTAGATCCGTCCATAACGAAAAAATAAACTTCTTTGATCTAATTGACAAATTATGCGACCTCGAGAATACCCTAAATAAAAAAGTCAATAATTTCATAAAAACGCTTGTAATTTATATTTTTTATCCCAAATAATGAGAAATAAATTATTTAAGTATATCAAGCTCTTACACCAACATTTAGATTATATTAGCACCTCAGTCTAATTATGACCCAGGTTGTTATCAGGTTAAAAATATTATTAGAAGTGAATTTAACAGTTTAACTGTTTTAAACATAAAAATAACTTTTATCTATATTTTTTGTTTTTTTTGACTTTTTTCTAAAATTTTAAATGGTTATAGCTAACCTACAAAGTTTAATTAGGAAAAACGGTAAAAGGATTTAAAATTCCCTAAAATGGCAGATCTGATATCTGTAGTTAGCTCAATCTCAAAAATTTGTTGACCTGTGTAATAGGACCACATTTATTTTATTAAATATTGTTAACTTTGTTTTAAATTTAGCATACGTTTAAAATACCTGAAAAGCGGCCACCTAAAATCGTTAGCCTTGTGTTTTCTGGATTGGTTTTATTGCCTCTATTAGGGTTATTTATACTGGTAAATCTACGCTTTGTTTAATTTTAATATTTTAAATATTCTTTTTTTTTATTGAATTATATGTTTAAAAGATAATTTAGACTTTCCTGTGTTTTTTCGTACCTATAAATTATTTTAACTTATATAGTGGACTAGAATTGGATTTAACTTAAAACGTTTCCCATATTCGATATGGGCCTTGGTTTTCCATGGAACTCTTGCAGGTTATATGCTATTTACAATTTAATTTTCATGCATTTTGTTTTATGCTTTCAAACTTATATCTTTTTCCAATATATATGCCTTCCATTTATAAAAATATAATTTATTAACATTACAAATTGTTAAAGACGATGCCCGAAAAAGGATTGAATATAATTACTTTTGCCTATATTTTGCGTATTTGACTACAGAAACCATATGAAAATTTTTATTATTAAAAATTATTTTTTTCTTAACAGTGTTTTAGCTATATGAATGCTACAAGCATATTGTCCCTATATTTTGAGTAGAAAAATCACACATATTAATTTATTTCGCTTTTATGCTAGTATTTTTAACCCCACCCTTGGAAAAAAACAACCCACAAAACCCGGGCCAATCCAATTCTTATTCTCTCACCCGTCTTAATATTTTTTTTTTTTAGGAAAAAGCCCAACCGGGTAGGGCGCCCCAAGGGAAAAAGGAAAGGGGAAAACTACAACCAATTTTTTGTTTTTTTATCTGCTAGTAGTTTTATAACATTTTATTTTACTATTTATTCTTAACTCATTATTTTACAGCCACGTTTGTCCTTTATGGTATGTTTTGGCTTAAGCTCAACATGTTCCAAACAATGAGATACCTTGCTCTACTTTCACCCATTATGTTTTTCTCCGGGAATCGCTTACTCCGGTCACTGGCTAGTCATCAATCAAAGTGAAAAATTATAATTTTAACATTTTGGATTACGAGATTTATATTAAATATTTTTTGTATTTAGTCTCTGCCCTTTATTTATAAATGGTTTTTAATTTAGTTTTTTTACTGATATATGTTTGTTATTATTTTAGGAAAGAACACTGATGATGCTTTTAGATGAATAACTCGAAAACCTTGTTCATAAGTAGTTTAAAAAATTTTTTTGGTAACCACACCCCCGAATGTCTAAACTTACATGAATAACTTATTTTTATATGAATTTTTTTACCGATTGTATCTACTGTGATTTTAAATCCATTTTGATGAATCAATTTTAATTTGAATAAATATTTTGGTGGATGGTTAATTTTTGTATTTTTATATCATACAAACGTTAAATTTATTTGTTTTCAATGTCTTTATGAATATATTCTTTCATTCGATTTTTTCAATAACTCTTTTTAAAAGGTGTTTTAATTGTTGCATTCTTATGTTCTATATATGTTTCTATTATAATTATTTTATATTTCATATTTTTCGTTTAAAAAAAAATATCAAAAAATTTCTTAATTCTATTGTTATAATAATTTTTTATAATATACAAAATGAGGATCGTAATAAATATTTGTTTGTAGATAAATAATCGACCTGCTATAGTACTCGAGAAGTCGCTTGATATTGTAATATGTCGATTTTCTGTTTAAAAATTTTTATGTAAAATATAGCTCTTTAGGTTAGCATTAAACTTGTAGGCCTAGTGATAAGACTTGTGCGCCCTTAGCAAGCCAGCGTGCAAGTTTATCATTGTTAAAACCCCTAACAACCGAAGGAGAAAGTTTTAGAATTTGTTTATGGGAAATTAACTCACATTAAACCCTGATCAAAAAATGGGCGTGTAATATATATGTCATTTTTAAATAAAGGCCCTATAATAATGTTACTCTTATAAAATTTGATTAAGCAATAAATTATTATATATCTCGACATGGATAAAATTAGCCTGTTTAGAATTTTATGTTCAAAGAAAATTATATATATGTGAAAATAATAACAATTATGTTATATAACACAGCTCGACTAATTTTTGAAATATATGAGCTAGAAACCATCCCATAGATTTTCTTTTATTAATGAAACTTTGTCAGCCAGAAATTATCAAAAAAAATTAAAAAAACTATGAGTTAAAGAAACTACTAATAAATAGCTAAATTGTTAAGTTTAAACTCAAAATATTTTTTTTAAAGCGATAAAATTAATGTTTTGAATTTGGGTAGGGGTTAAAAATAATCTGTATAACCTAAATTTTGATGTAAGAGCTTGATATTAAAAATTTAATTTATTTCAAATGATATTAGAGGATACATTTTATTACAATATGAAAAAATTATAATTTTTTTTTCTTAAGGCTTGAGGTCGCAAAAACAATCAATTTAGCCTAATTTGGCCATTTTTTCTCTTGTCTGTTAAGTAGATTTAAAATGATGATTTTAAAAACAAGAAAAATATTAGGAGTGTCCATTATGTAATTAACTGCAGTTTTTAAATCTCACCCATCTATATTTTTGTAGACTTGTATAATGAAAATAATAAAATAATGTGTAACAGGTAATTAGTTTATATAGAAAATACTTTTTTAATCGAGCACGCTAAAAAAATATAATAAAAGCAATTTAAGCAAAAAATCTTATAAAAATATTTAACAATAATATTTTTTTATATATAAATATATATTGCAATATATTAACTATCATAATTAGATGGTTAAAAAAGGATTAAAAGTTAAAACTAATAGTATTGTTAACAAATTTAATAATTATAAACAAAAACGCATTTTCGCCAAAACAAATTGTGTTTCTCGTCTTAAAATTTTGATTTTGAGGAATCGTTGCAATTATTTAAATTTGAATTATTTTTCTTGTTATGTAATATTCTTTGCAATGAATTGTTGTTAGGGTTTCCCGGTTGTTGTTGTAGTCTTCTCTTAAAATGGCACAGGGATTGCCGTAAATTACGGTCAAACATGGCGAAAAGGCAGGAATAACAGGAAAATGCAAATAGCTCGAGCAACATTAGGGCCTGCTGAGTCGGGCTAAATATATTTGGGCACGTAGTGGCCCGTACCATTCTCACACATCGGGCAAAATACATTATGTAGTATATGGAGGGTGGGAAAATCATGAAGAAATATACGGTTATAAGGATGAAAAGCTTAGCCGACGCCGCAATGATTGATCTCCTCTTTGATTCGTAAAATGAATTTCCACCAACATGTGGTTGTCTGGTTTGTGTCCTCGTGATTATTTGTTGCCTCTGATTTTGAACTTTTACCACTTTTTGGTCCGTTACAGGTTGCGACGGGTAAAGTTGTTTGGTTACTTTTGCCCGTTGGACTCCAACTATGCAATTAGAATCGCTTATGCAACGCGTTAAATGTAAAACAGGTGGACCCAATAACCCATTTTTGCTTGTGATGTTCGGTTGACTTTCCAAGTCATCTCTAACATTGTTATTATCAATAATACTCACAATGTTTGAAGCCGAGTGGCATGCCCTTAATGGGCTAATTTTGGGTCTTAGTCCGCCCCCACTGCCCCTGCTACATGCAATCTTAGATGGTTCGGCTTCTAACCTTCCACTATTGATGCCACCACTCACAACGGAAATCGTCATGTTAGTATTACTATCATTATTTTCAGTATTATTAATATTGCTTATACAGCGTTCGCTTGGAGGGCATATCCTTTGTTGCGAAGGCATCACGTAACCATTCATCGATTTTTTGTAGATTTTAGCCGTAGCCCGGACCAATATGGCCCGGGTTTTTGCGCGGAACAGCACGATCGCTATGAGGGCGTATAACATTATGCCAATCCCCAGGGCCAGGACTACCAAGTTGAAACTCACGACGAAGGTTGCCAGTGGTGCCGCGTTCCTCGTGATATAAAAGTCGCATACCTCGAGGCGATTGATCTTGAGAAATTCATCGCTTTGACGGTAGAGGCGCATGCAAGGCACGAAAAAGCTGGTCACATTGGGAGGAACAAACACGACGAGGCAAATGAACGGGTACCCGTAGTAACAGGTACTCGCCCGGATATTCTTGATGACCGAATATTTCAGCAGGGCCAGCGTTTTATCTACGAATAGGCCCACCATAAGGGCGTAATTCAAGTCCAAGATCGAGTAAGCCAGTATGAGATGGACCTTTTTCCATACTATAATGTACCGGCAGGGTATGCGGGTCGGCATATGCATGATCATCAAATGTTCCATGACGTTGTAAGCGTTGACGCAGCAATAAGCCACGTTCAGGACTAGCACGTATTTGAGGTAATAGTAAGCCATATTACGTGGGAAACGTCTCTGCACGATCCAATAAATTACGGGGTTTATGAGGACCCCGGCCACTAGGAACGTCGAGTACATGATAAAGTATGTCGTGTGCATCCTTGGACCGCCCGCAACCTTCCTTTTATCGTTGTCAATATTTAGCGCCTTTTTTTTAATAAAAGTTATATAAAGGGAAGGTAGGTTTTTTTTAAGTCGTAGGAGCGTGAAATTTTGGATACGGGTCGAATTTTAAATTCGGTTATTATATGTGTGTTATTTATTCAACTCTTTTTTGGGATATTTAGTAAGAAAAATTAAAGATTATATATAGATTGGAATATCTTATCGGCCTTTGTAAAAATAAAATCCGGGTTTGAATTTTCAGGGTCGAAAATTTTATAAAATTTTTGAAAATCCTGACCACTTAGCGTTTAAAAAGACGTGAAAAAACGTTTGTGCAAATATTAGGTTGATACAACGCAATACTGACATATTGAAGGATTGTCTGTTTGATGCGGTCATTTAAGCTTATAAAATATTGATTAAATATTCTTACAAAAAAAATTTAAAAACCAATTTACCTATCTTCCCCGTATGCCCCTAATCCATCAAAGTGAAATGTTTACTTTTTAAAGCCCCGCTGAAACGAAAGGCAGGTGTAAAAAGGTAAATTAAAGTAGGGAAATCCTGAGATTTTTTATATCAACTTTAATTCTTAAATCGGTTTTTTGCCAGTTATGATCCCTATAAATTTTTAATCAATCCTTATATCTAAGTGACGTGATTTCTAACTTATTTGTGTGGAAAAGGCGTCATTAGCCAAGCAATTCATCACTTTTAAAGTCATTAATATAGCATGAGTTCTATTTGCTGTAAACATGATTGAATGATGTGACGACATGGTTGCCAAACCCAAGATTTATTTATGAGCCCCCGGACGAGGAAGGATGTTATAATTTATATGTTATGGTCCAATAAGTTGATATTTGTTCGACTAGGTAATCAATCCTTTAGGCCTATATCTTTAGGGAATCGTCATCTGGCAGCAAAATAAAATTGGGATTTTAAAATGTCTGTTATTATGGTGTCTTGACAAAATATTACTTGCTAAAGCAAATTTCGCATTTTGACATGACTTTTATCTGAGGTCAGACTAAAATCGAGCTGAAAATTTAAAAATTAAACTCCTTTAATATTTTTTAGTTTTTTATAACTATTTGTATTTCGATCATTCACATTTTAATAGCTTAACATTTAACTTAAGCTTGAACGTAGATGGATCTCTTATTTCGAAAAAACTTGAATGTTTGGATGTGCGCAACCACTTTGAAGGGCAGACTAGCCTATTTAGACAACAGGTCTAAAACTATATGTCTAAAGAGAGCCTAAAAAAAATGAGCAAATCGCACTTTATGACATTCTTAAATTTAGCAATGGGGAAAATCTTAAATCTAATTCATATGCAACTATAGAACTCACGTGCGCCGATTGTTAAAATTCGACTGTGTTTCCCTTAGTTTAGGCTTACCTCTCTTGATCAAAAAACATTTTGACCTGGCCAGATCAATAAAGTCTTGGCTTGACAACCTCTTTCTTTTAACAACTGTGGACACAATATATTTTTTAAAAAACTTATTCCTGCATTTTTTCAAAAGACGGTGTATGAAAAGCTTTCCTGATAGCTATCAAAAATTTGCTTCAACGGGTTCACTCGTCAATTAAAAAATAATATTTCAAATAGCCGCAAAGTGAATATGTTAGTTAATCGCGGTAATATGTTTTGCAAAACAAGATGCTATTTGATTTTCCTTTCATAAGAAATTTTTTGGGCAGGTTGTCGTCTACCCTCGATGTCGTTTAAATGCCACGAGTTGAGTTACCATATTTTTAAATTTATGAACTTTCGATTGTTGGCGACGTCCCGTGGACTAGTTGCCTTTTGAACGATAACCGTTTAACGGCGGTGTAGTGATATCATTCATCTTTAGCAAGCTTAGATTAGCAAAGGCGGGGGAACGGAGATGTTTAGTTGGATTAAGATTGAGACGGCGAGGAATTCAGGAGGGTGAGAAAACAAGGTCAAGAAAATTATATTGGTACTCAAAAATGAAGCATTAAAAATATTTCCCGGTAAAACAAAAACCAAATAAAGGTTACTGCATAAAAATTAATTGATGTTATAAATTAATCAGTATCCATCACCTTGAAAAATAAGTCTAACAAAATAAGCAACTCTTTAAAAACTCTTAAGCATCATTTATGGCTTCGTTTTTGGTCAAATTTTTGGTGCTAATTAAGAATATGAAATCTTGAGCCAATTCCTTAGATTTTTAGTTATTCGGTGTCAAAGATAAAAATTTTCTATTTTTGGGGTATTTTGAGCTTCTATACCTTAAAACCTACGGTAGTAATAAAAGTTAAAAAATATATTTAAATTACGGAAACATTCATTATTAACATAAGGCGTTTAATTTTTTGTATAACATTTAATATCCTTTTATTTTTTTATTTTTATAAAATTAGTGGTTTTCGTCATAAAATACGTTTTTGGATCTTGCTAGTAATTTTAAGTTATAACTTTTTTTAGATATATTTTTTTATAAGGAATCTGAATATGCCAAGATTTTTTGGTAAATTAAGAGTTAAAGAAATTGTGCGAATTTTTCTGAACTGACGTGTTTTAAAAAAATTGGAGGCATTGGAAACAAAAAACGAGGAATCGTTATCGAAAAAAATTCTCTACAAAACTCTTTAAAAGTCGTTTATGTTTTTTTTGTTGTCCAGTGTTATAAATTAAAAGTGGCTATTATAAAATTTTTATATTAGCCACTTTAATTAATCAATTGCGTTCAATTTTTCCCACACACATAACTGCGTGAACTTTTTTACATATACAATATAAATTTTTTTCGAATTTCCACATTCGCAACTCGGTATTTCCTAAAAAAAAATAATACTTCTTTAACTTATTAATCTTATTTATTTGTGTTTTTGATTCCTTAGGGTGACGTATTTCTTTTTAACAGTTCGTCCAAATTTTGTTGTCCGGAGTAATCCATTGCGTTCTATTTTTTCATACAAAATTTTCTATCACTAACCACAATATACAAATCACAATATTTAAAAAGAATTTGGTTTTTATTTTATACTTACTAAAATTAATCAATAATTGTATTAATAAATTGCTTATTTAATTTAAATATCAAATTTATAAACTCAATCATAAAACTAAATAAATCCGGCTATGCTAAAAAAGTAGCTAATTTGATGCTCTAATAAATAAAAATTGAATTTGTTTCAAATGTCTACTAAATCAGAGAATTAATAAGTAAAATACGACTCTATTAGATATATTAATAAATTATACTTTAGATTCAGAGCGAAAAAAAATCTTTTATAAACCTATATGGAAAGGCTTTAGTTGGGACTGGTCTACAAGAAAATTGCAGAAAATGTCGCCTCCCTTCCTTCCCCCCAAGCACTTAGAAGGCGGAATAAAGGCCTAACATATTAATGAATTTTACATAAGAGGGTGCTTTGGTTTGAGACAACTATTAGGGTCTTTCCCGGAGTTTTAAAACTTCTGTTAGCCAAAATTGATCAGAAGAGACCTTAAGATGGGGCTGTCGAAGGCCGAAATCTCTTTCTCAATATTACACACGTTGAATTGCATGGGCTATAAAAACCAGGGCTGGGAAAAAAAACTAAATGGGTTTTTTGTTAACAAGTTTTTGAGTTTTTTTTTCCAAATGCCCACAAACTCGTGGGCATGGCAAAAGAAAAGCCCCCTTTCTTGCTTAAAGAAAAGGGGCATGTTTAAAAAAAGCCCCTTTTTTTAAAAAAACTCCTAGGAGCTTTAAGAAAAAATAACCCACCCATCAATAATATAAAGAAAAAATCAAAATTTTTCGAAATTATTATAAAGAAAACATAAAATGGGCTTTTTGGGGCTCTATTTAAGAGCCACTTTTTGTGGGGTTTTTTTTGCCCATTTTCTTAGTAAGGGCTTTTTTGAATTCTTATGTTGGCCCTTTATATGTAGCCCCCTTTCTTTTTTAATGTTTTGGGGGGGGGGGGGGGAAATGAGCCAAAGTTTTGTAACTCATTGTTTTCCCAGCACTGATAAAAACAAATCAAATGAGGGACTTGTACAACCCTTACAAACAGGTGGCACAAAGGTTATGACTGCGATTTTGGAAGACTTTTAACGTCTTGTTAATAAAAAGAAATAGTAATCTTTTAAATCATTGCAGGATCATTGTTTTTCGACACTTTGTTAAATGTGGCTTCGATCGCAAGCATGTATAATAATCAAGTCCGTTAAATAACTTAATAAGGGCACGTGCAAAGTGAGTTTTTATTTTCGTAAAATTTCGAAAATTCTGAAAATTTTAAAAATTTTATTTTTTTTCAAAATTTTTAAAAAATTTTTTTTTTAGAAATAGCATTTTATGTGCATTAGGCAACTTTTTAAAAATTTGCGTTTTATTACAAAATAAATTTTTTCAAAATTTTGAAAATTTTGCGAAAATAAAAACTCACTTTGCACGTGCCCTAACAAAAAAATGTTGCTTAGCTAATAAAATATAAATACAAGTAGTAAACATATATTTTAATCTTTCATTTTTTTTATTGGTATGCACCACATTTTAAATGTTAATATATTGACAAATTTAATTGGCCAGGATAAAATGAAATAATGGGTTTTGGGCCTTATTTCTTGGCTATTTAATCGTTAGCCAAACTCATAAAAATTTGGTATGCAAAAAAATATATTTTTATTGTTGAATTTGGTCCTATAAGCTGTTATATATCCAAACTCAAGTTTAAACAATTTGTATTGGCCTATCTCAATTATTAAAATGGCCAATAAAAAGTATTAATGTTTCTTGATTTTAGAGGTTTTTTTTTGTAAATTTATGGCAATAATGATTATAATTTAGAATACAAATTGTATCATAAAATTTAGAAACGTTTTAAACATTTATTTCACATAAAATAATCCGGAGTTATAATGGCCGAGCTCAAACTCGCAAATGGCATATATTTTTACCATATTTAAAACTCTTGAAATAATATAACGGGAGTTTGACGAGATTTCGAAAACTGGTAAATGGGTTTTTAAATTATATGTAAATTACTATTAAACTTATGATGTTTGTGAAATATTCTCTTAAAGATTTAAAAAAATTACAATCATATTTACAAAAAATAGGTGACACTATTTATTTAAATTACAATTTATTTTTAATACCAAACCCTGTTTGAAATAAAACAAGAATCAATGTTTAGATTTGGTCTAAAAACTACTTTCTTACATTAAATTAGTTAGCCCTAATTTTTGTATGTAATTTGACCCGTCGAATCGCTCAATTTTGGCCCAATTTTCTAACGGATTGGATTAACTTTGGGCTGAGAGCTCAAACCTTCCTCAATTTAATTTATTATCATGCTAGTATATTTAGGCGCTTCCAGGTTTTGAGGAAAATATTAATATGTTTTTTATTATAAACGAATGTTTATATTAGGCTCAAATAATTCTAACAAAACATGTTAACAAATTCAGCTAAAATGTATTCCAATTTATATTAATATTAATGGTCTTAAAAACCTTTGTTTTGCCGTCGAATAAACGTATGACGCAAAACAACAAGAAAATGTCCTCTTATTCTTACGTATGAACCACGTCATAATTTAAATTTAACAAAACATTTAAAAATTAATAAATAATTTCATAAATACCGGTATGTATTGGTATGTGATTAAGAAAAATATCCTCAGATATTATAAATACCTTTGTTAGCGGATTGTTTGAATATCTGTATATCAGTTATATAACGTCAATTTAATGCATGGTCACAGTTATTTCCCTTACCCTATATACATACGTTCCTGTTATGCACCCTGCGGTCCTCAAGCTTGTTTTTGCACTCAAATTAAGCACGCAGAGCCCGGTGTTAGAATTTTAATGAAAGACTGTCTTTTAGAGCCAAAGCCTATAAATTTAGGTTGCCGGAATGGGTAAAGTTATATTCTATTTCTGGGGAACGATCAAAAGTGCTTGTGGAGTTGAGAAAGGCAAAGCCCTGGCGTAGGTGAGGCCTCTAATAAAGAAAAAGTTTGTGAAAAACTCCCAATGCCATATTTTATTTATATTCAATGCCGGATAGGGATTCGAGCCGGCGATCGTTTAAGCAAACTTCATAAGAACCATGAAAAGGGCACAATAGATTTCTCAGTATTTCTAAAGCTGCTTTATCAGTGATTGCACTAAATACCATATTTAGTACTTAGCAATAGTAATAAAAAATTTAAAAAAAAAAGAAGTTTCTAGTTTCACGAGCTAACTGCCGCATTTTTGGTGAATGAGTCAATGTAATTGTTTTTTTATTGTGGCAGTTAAGCCTAAAAAATGTATTTGGACAAAACATGATCAACCACATTAGAGGATAAAAAGTAAACTGAGCATTTAAAATTTGCAAAATTCGACGACATATAACATAATTAATATATTTTATTAAAGATGGCAACCTAAATATTTTAAATACTAATAAATTAAACATTTAGTTCTTTAAAGGTCCATTTATCAATTAAATCCTATTTAATAAAAAAAAGTTAACAAAACCATTTACAATGTTAAAATTTTCAGGATTAATTTCTAAAATTTTATAAAATTGATTTATATTTAACAAACAAAGACAAGTATATCGGGAACTCGAAATAGAAAACGGTTAAAACTTTGTAGAAAAAGTTAACCACAAATAGATGATGTAAATTTTAACTAGATTTCCCCATTTCAAAAAGATGCCCTATCCTAGTTGAATTCTAATTCCAATGTTAGGGCTTTTTCAATCGAAAGGGAAACCTGGTGGTTAGAGTCAATGCCTCGATATATAAAAAAGAGTTTTTGGACTAAAAAAGTTAAAATACATGGGTTTTTCAGGCTTCAATCGTGAACGTACGAGCACTGGTACCCCCCAAAAGGACTTGTCTAGCATCAATTACTGCTTTAAATAAAAATTTTTTAAATTTTGACTATATTAACGATCCTTAATATGGTCAAAACACCAATTTTTTTAATGAGATAGGAGATGTTGTTTGAAATACTCATTATAATTGATCGAAATAGTTTTCATGAAAATAGCCTGCTTCAAATAGTTAATTGAACGCTAAAAATTGAAAATCATAAACACAAACATCTGTAGACCTTGAAATAATTGTTAAAAACCAACGTATTGATGTCAATTTTATGGAGAGAATATTAATTTAAGTTTTGTTTGAAATATCAAAAAATAGTTGGTATAAATTTGATTAAACAATTTTAAATCAGAAATTTGTGTTCGATTAAAAAATTTTGAGAAATAAATATTAGTTAAGCAATTTTCGGAATTCCCTGCATAAAACATGAAAACTACTTTTCCTAATTGGGCAGTATTTGCCTTTATGGTTCTCTACTCAAGTAAGCCATACAAACAATTTTTAAACCATTTAAAAGTTTAGTTAAATATTAAAAAAAAATTAAATAGAAGCTAGATTTTAAATTTAACACGTCTTCAAACTATATAAACGTTTTTATTCCATATATTAAAAAAATTTCTGTAGGGATGGCTAAACTATTTATAACTTTACTTATTTACAGCTAGAGTTAAATTTGTTAAACTACTGACTAATAGTTGAATTTTTTTTAAGTGTTAACTATTAATCATGTGTTCGATAAATGTTTTTTATTCGACTATGTATTAAACTTAATTAATTTTTATAAGTCTGACCAGCCTACGTTAATGGTTTTCTTCCGCATTTTTCGGTTATAAAAAATATTAACATAATATTCTTTTTGATAATTTGGAATGGTGTATAGTAACTTAAATGCTACTTAACTGATTTTGCAATAAAAGCATATATAAGTTAACACAAATCTAACCTAAAATAACTAAAAAGTATAGTAACAGTTAAAAAATTTAATCTAACTATAACTTAGTTAAATTTTACCGGATTTAACTATCAACTATAATCTCATATTTAATAACTATAACTTAATTATGCTTTTTTAATATTTTTGCCGGTTAGGCCGTGTTTTATAAATGGTTTGGTTTTTTTCGTAAAATAAAAAAAATGGGTGTCCTACCTATCAAACGCGTTTTTAAAGCGTTCTATTTGTTGGCGCCAAAGCAATAATGCAAAATGCCTTTCTAATTTAACAAATTTTTCTGCGATGGGCGTTTTAACCTTGTACTAAAATGGGGAAAAAATATCTTATATTTTGAATTTTTGCGAGTAAAAGATTTTAGCCAACAGAAAATGTAATATTAGCCATTTACGCAATCGAATGTAAGGGGCGGAGCTTTTTTTAAAGTTTTATGAAAATAAAATTTTATTTTTATTTTTACAAAAAATTAGTTGCCTTATTCATAAACACAAATTATAATATTTTTAGAATTGATATTTGCATAAATAAACAATAATGAGGCGCGCCCGACCTTAAAACAAAATGCTAATTTTTTAGCCTTCATTTTCATTTGATTAACTTGACTGTGTCTTAATTTTATGTAGCATTCTTAATATTCATAAAAATTGGTCATAATATTAACAATTTTAAAAAAATTGTGAAATCGCTTTTTCCTAAATAAACTATTGCTTTTAAACTTATATATAAGTGCAAAGAGCACAACTATATGGTTATAATGGCATTCATGTATTATGACTAAGCTCGAAATGACCTTCAAAAAAAACCACAATAACAAAATATAATGAATCGTAAAGGTTTTTTATTTTAAAATAAAAAAATGTGAGTATTTTCTTTACATACAAATGACAAATATTCCTCGGTCAGATTATGAAAATATTGTTGGTGGAGATGGTGGAACGAATATCGTAGCCTATTTCGCCAGTTGGGCAAAATGGAGGAAGGCTCCCTACAACTATCCGCTCAGTAAAATTGACGGAAATCTTATGACACATCTAGTTTATGCTTTTGCTAAACCCCTACCAGATGGAAGTATTATCATACCTGAGACAGGTAAATTTTCTGATATTGTTAGGCCCATATTTATTATACTTTAAGGACAGGGAAGCGAATTATAGTTTTTGAATATTTTATGATCGAAAATTTTACAATTATTGCAAAACTACCTGTGGTACAAGAGTGACTTGAGCTACGTCTTGTCCCTATTTTTCTTATCAACTCCTCATGGATCATTTGCAAAATTAATTTTATTAGCCTTTCACTATGGCTGTAACCATTGACAGAAAAAATTTTGTATAAAGGAAATTAAATCCAATGAATTAACATGAAAGTAGCCTGTTTTATTAAATTTTTTGAAAATTTTATTTTTTGTTAGGCGTAGTTTTTAATTTAGAAGTAATACAAGCAACAACTAACAAAGTAGGGTTACCCTAAAATGCTAAAATAGAGAGGTGAAATCATTGAATATAATCATAATATTAAATTACTGGTTAAAATAATTTATATGATTTTATCTGAATATATTACCCCATTAGCCTTAAAATCGTCCTTTGAAAAAAGTGCCTATTAGTGTTAACGATCAAAAAACTTTTGGGTTAATTCGTCTTTTTGCTTTTAAAGCCGGTCCAAATTTTTATGACCTAAAATTTTACAATATTTAAACGCCTCAAAAAAGGCTAAAATTTAGAAGAAAATACAAATTTATTTAATAATTAAATGAAATTTTTAACCAAAATTATTCTATTCTACAAAATCGGAAGCTTTTTTTAAATATATTCTGTTGATGAAAAACAAAACTGTTATTTTGCCACATAAAAATTTAAAATTTGTTACAAATGCGAACTGAAATTTTAGACCTTAGTCAAAAAATAGTGGAAAATAGTATTATTGAAATAATAATTTTTAAGCAACAACTAAAAATAAGTTACACTTTAAAAATATATATTTAAGTTAAAATACATGCAATGAGATTTTTCGGGAGGTGAATTTCCCTTTTTTAGCAAAAAAAAATCATTAAATAGAATTCAAAATCTCGTCAAACTTCGGTTATAGAGGTAACGGTTTATATATGGTAAAAAATGCACTATTTGAACCCTTAAACCCTTTTAACTCCGAATTAAAAAATAAAATGTAAAAAAATGTGCAAAATGTTATAACTTTATGTTGCGGTATTTTTAATTTTTCCAAATAACAAAGAAAACATCTAAAATCAAGAAACAAAAAAATAACTCGATATATAGGGCCCAAATCATCCGAAAGAAATATATATATTTTTTCCATACTTAACCCTTTTCATGAGTGTGGCCAACTTAAAACAAATTAAAATCTGGACGTGTTTAAAAAAAAGTGCAAATAGATTTTGAAATAGGGCACATCTCTTTATTGCAAGATTGTATAGGTGATCAAAACTTTTAAATTTGGATTGATATATGTAATAATATATTTTTTAGGCGATTTATCGGAATTGAAAGATTTCAAAAACAAATATCCCAATGTTAAGGTTCTAATTAGCGTGGGCGGAGAAGGAGAATATTCTCTGCCCTTTGGGTAAGTATAATTCTAATTTTTAAACGTCTCAACTAAATATATAAATAATACTTCAAATATATATTTTCATCATTTGATTTTCATTGATTTTGAAAAAAATTCATCTTTTTGTCGTGTATGTTATTGAAACCCCATTTGTATATGCAGACAAATTGCAAAGGACCATACTATTATGCAAAGATTCGCAAGAGAAGCTAAAAGTTTGCTACTTCAGCACAATCTAGACGGTCTAGATTTAGATTGGGAATTTCCTAGGGCCAATCAAAAAACTTCTTTCACTCTGCTCCTAAAAGTATATTTGTTAAACGCATATATATATCAAATGTTTAATTATTAGGGTGCAGAATTCATTCATTTTTTAATAAATTTTTAAATTTTCTCATATAAAAAAACATTGGCTATTTTGAAATATATTAAGCGCTAGAATCTAGAATTTTCAAAGGGAATGCTTTAGCTATGGATATATAAAATTATATAGAAATAAAATAAAATTTCTGAAATATACTTAGAGCAGCATTGATCAGGGTTTAAAATATTGCAGAAAACAATGCTTAACAATTTTCGATGTAAAAACTTAAATCTAATTTTGGGATTTTTAAAGTTTTCGTTAAAATTAATAAACTTTGAACGCGGCATCCTTAAAGAACTGTAATTATGTTAAAACATCTACGAAATAACCGTATTCAGTTAAAGTTTCCATAAGTAAGGTTTTAGTGCAAAGCTGTCGACATTATTCTTAACAAAGATGTCAGCAACAAATTTTCTTATAAATACATATATAGAAAAACGTTTTTTAGTTATGTTATGTTGGTGTGTTTGAAATGATAAATAGACTGTCAGCCAAGAATTCGCACAAAGCCCCAAAAAATTGTTCCTTTTCGCTGCAATATCGGCCGATATCGATAATGCTGAACAAATCTACGATATGCCCGAGATAATTAGGTATGAATATTATAGCTCCGTTCAACGAGTTTCCAAAACTAAGAAAAAAAATGTTGTATACTCTATGCACACACCCGCAATAAAAAATTTTATATATTTAAATTAATCTATTTTTTTTTGGTGAGGAAGTTGGAACATTTTCTCATTTTAGAGGTTTACATTTTGGAGCTCAGAGTGGTGAGCTTACTCCTTATGAGCTGTAAAAATGCTAGTTTAAAACTCATTGCATTATAAGTGGTGATCTTTGGATTTTTTAAATCTATTGTAGCATTTTTTTAAATGAGTTTGGCAAATGAAATTATTACGCCACTAAATATAAAAAAAATAAAATTGGCGAAGAACCTGATTCAGTGTGAGCTCACCTCATATCACCCGGGACAAATCCACTGAGTTTGAGTTCCTCGAGTATTGTAACCACCGGCTCATTTGATACCAAAGCTAGTCTCTAAATAGATTGGTATTGACATCATCAAATACACCAGTAATATATATCTAAGTAAAACAAAGGAATCAGTGCAGCATAATTGTAAATTTTCCGGACTGATTGAACGGTGCATGCAGTGTTAGATTAGTAATACCTGCTAAAAAAACCACCTCCTTCCCGCCTTTTTTGAGGCCGCCAAACCCTTTAAGGCTCTAGCTCTATTTAAAATACTATATAAATTTTTTCCAGATATGTTGATAAATTTAACGTAATGAGCTACGATTACCACGGTTCCTGGAACTCCGAGGCGGGTCACAATTGTCCCTTACGTGATTCCGGAATGTATAATGTAGTTAAGTGCAAATTTAATTTTATGTTTATTTAGTCGGCTTCCTTTTTTTCAAACAAACATTTTAAAAGGCTACCAGATTTATAAAATATCCAAGTTAAACATTTAACTATTGCTTTTTCCCGTTATGCCTGTATGGTACTAATTTGATAGGGTATTCACTTAAACTTAGAAAATGAAAATTTTTGCGCCCTCGAAATTCAAATACTAAAGATTTGAAATTTAATTTTGTTTGTAGAGAAAATTCATAAATGTTAACGTACATAGTCGCAGTTCCTTGTTTCCTCTCATTGTTGTTTTTCAAATGTTTGTAGGTTCACACATTAACATTACACGTTTTTTTATTAAAAAAAAAGTGAATTATTTTGAAAGTTTTAAAAATTAAGTCGTGTAATTGCTTAAACAGTAGGTTAGAGGCTGTTTGTTAAATAGGTATCCGCTTTATTTTTAAATTTTGTGACAAATGTGATATGAGACGCATCTTGCAACCTTGCGCATTTGGCAATTTATGGTTGCACAATAATAAAAACAACATTATTAATATTAATTTTGCATGCTAATAATCCTATTTAATGTTAATTTTCAATATTAAATATGTGCTTACTTATCTTGCAGGAGAAAACGATCGATTATTATTTAGCCATAGGTCTTCCGCCCTCAAAAATTCATTTAGGAATCCCCTTTTATGGACGTTCGAATGTGCTACGAACGCCTACAGAAACAGCTCCTGGTTCCCTTTGTATCCCAGGGGGTATGGCTCTCGCGGGTCCTTACACCCAACAGCCAGGATACATGTCCTACTTTGAAGTTAGATCTTTCTAACCTTGGAAATATTTTAAATGCAAATCAGCTTTAGTACTAACCAAAAATATAAGAACCCACCCCTCCCTTCTAAAGATCTTCAGTCCAGCCCGAGCTAATTTTAAGCACGGGCCCGTTATACAATTTAAAATTTTTTGGCCCGCCTGCCCACAGGTTGTTTTTTAACGAATAAACATAAACATAGCGCCCAGCCCAGTTTGTTTTGATAAGTAAACTTCCACAAGTTAATTTAATTTTTTTTCCAAATTTCAGACGAAGAAAAGAAACTGAAGATGTGGTAATTTTTGACAAATGACCTCTTTATCAAACTCAAAAATTGTGTACATTGGGTACTTGGCCCATTCCAAAAAATTTTTTTTTCATATAATTTGGCCCCGCCCGCTCAGCGAATTGAGGTAAAACATAATTAATCCCACCATAAAACGGCAATTATGGCCATCTCTTTTTTCATTTCCATTTTTCCTATAATTGAATATAAAAACACATGAATCATGGTTATATAAAGGCATTTTATCAAAGTCTTTTGATGATAGGAAATCCCATTGCTTCGAATTACAAAAAAAAACATTTACAAGACACGGCCTTTTGTGAGTGGGCTTGTAAATAATTTTATACATTTATGAATTGCTTAGATTAAAGAATTAGGATGGCCGGAACATTGGGACGACGTAGCACAAGCACCATACACTTACAACGAGACCAACTGGGTCAGCTATGATAACCCGAAAAGTATAGCTTTTAAGGTAACAAATTGAATCAACGATATTAGGAATGAACCAAATTAAAGGGCGCATTCAGAATTTATTCATTTTTTACAAAAAAAACTAAAATAAAAATAAATAAAAATATTGTTCAATTAAGAAAATTTTTCAAGCTGTAAAATTTTTAAGGGGTTCATGTAGTATTATTTTATAAATTAAATAAAAAAAATTTATTATACTTTGTGCACTTGCACCAGATGTAATCAAATATTATAAAATACAATTGTTGATAGTTTTTGGTGTAAAAACATTTTTAATAACACATATATAGAATTTTTTTGAATTTTTTGATAAAAAGAATATTCTGGCCGCGCCCTAACCCCGCCCAAAAGCATTAAATAGAAAATTGACGAGTAACAATTTAGCATATGCTAACTATTTTTATTAAAGACTAATTTATTAGACATTGGAATCATATTCGATTTAAAATACTTATATATTTGGCAAATTTTATAATTTATAAATTTGGCATTTTTATTGGTAAGGAAATATATATATATTTAAAATTACCCTACGCAAAAAAATTATATATTTTTTTTCTAAATCGATATACCTTAAAAAGCAATTACACCTTATGAACTCGAAAAAATGTTTTAGATAAAAAAAAAACATTTATAATATTAAATTACGACGTATATGTACACAGATTAAATATGGTTGTCAAAAGTCACTGGCAGGATATATGATATGGGAAATGAGCCTCGATGATACCTCTAACAGTTTAAACAAACAAATAAATTCCTTATCCCGAAAGCCGTGTCTATCAATTCTACCACACTAAATTCGTTCAATTAAATGTTTAATTGAACTGAAGCCCAAATAATTAGTTCTATTTTATTTATATTGTCTATTTACTATTTAGAATATTAATAAATCAAATTTCGCAACATTATAAATTTTTTTTTTATAAAATTGGGCGAGTCCAATGGCTTCTTATTTAAAATCTTTTTTTTAGAAAAATTCTCGGCTATAAATAAAAGTTATTAACCGCGACCGCTAGGGTGAAAATTTAAAACATGAATGTTATAGTAAGGTTTTTTAAAGGACTTCATTTTTTTATTAACATGAAGAAGACTACTTCCGCTTTCATTACACAGGTCAACAAATATCAATGTCAGAAACGTGAATTTTTTCAAAAAAAAGAACGCATTCCCATGATGGCCTAATCTCATACATATTTATCGTTTTTCTTAGTTTCTCCGTCTTTGGCTACTTAGATCCGTCTATAACAAAAGGCTTTTTTTGACAAAATTGACAGATCTACCCTAAAAAGAAAAAATTTATCTTTTTTGCATATAAAAATCCCTTGTAACTTATATTTTCAATCATAAATAATGAAAATAATATTAATATATCAAGCTCTTACATCTGTATTTAGATAATACACAATATTTCGCGTCTAAACTTAAATACGACACTGTATTATCGGTTTAATAAAAATATTAATTGAAGTTTGAATTTAACAGTTTAACTATTTTGAATATGCAAAAATAAAATTTCAATTTATTTTTGTTTTGATTATTTTTTGGTTTTTTGACCTTTTTTCTAAAATTTTCAATGTTTATAACTAACCAACTAAGTTTGATTAGGAAAAACGGTTAACGGATTTGATATTCCCTGAGATGGCAGGATGCCTGTAGTTAACTCATAACTCTCAAAAAATTTGACCTGTGTTATAAACTAAAAGTTAATTATAATTGTATTATGTAAATATGTAACACAAAGTAGAAAAATCTGGAATATGGGAATTTTTAATTTTGATACAACATAAAATAAATCTCTCATCACACTTAAAATATAATATTATTAATTAAATTGTAGTAGTTCTAGTAGAATATTTTAAGAAAAATTAATGAAAAAAATATTTTAATAAAAAAATATTTTTGGCTATTACTCACCTTAAAAAATAGATAATTTCGAGAGAAAAAATTTTTTCATAACGTTATTATACAATTCAAACCTTATATACCGATTAAATAAAAATATCTAGAAAATACGTGAATTTTTTTCTTAAATTAATATTGAAGCGGTATGGTCATAGGAAATTGATTAAGTGGGGGGGGGGGGGGGGGGGGGGGGGGGGTTTATACAGACCCTAATAAAACTCTTAACTAAACAAATTTGGTTATTAGACTTAGACCAACTAATTCTTTTATATATATTTAATAAAAAGGGTCACAAAAATCTGATTTTTAGGATGTTCGAAATTTAAGAGAAGCTCGCGTCCATGGACCCCACAGTGCCACTCGCTTAAAAAAAATTTACTATCAAACATTTGAATATTAGGGTCTAAATATGCAGTTTTCTTTTAAAATATTATAATAATTAAAAATTACATTTATTAAATGCCGAACCCGTAAAATATTTTATCTTTTATATTTTGAATGTAGTTCAGATCTCCCTGGCATGGCTTAATTAACATCTTTTTGCGAATACGTAAACTTTTGCCATGGTCGCATTTATTAACTATACAAAACTTTCCATTTTAATAAGTAACATGAAGACAAAATAATATACTTTAATTTAAGTAGTTATCATTTTGCACAAAGGAAGTCCCCTATTCCCCTGCGATTAGCGATGTCGAAAAATTGCAAAATAAAATAATAGCCTTTGCCTTAAATGTTGCATATCATATTTAGAAAATTTTTGCAAGTGCTCTTCAGAGTTTGAAGATTTTTGGAGGCCTAACCCTGATTTGCTAAATGTGAATGTGAATTCTACGGCGGGTCCGCCTCTAATTCTGAATTTTGTTGCTCTCACTTCGGTAATATTTTATAGGTTGAACCACCCCAGGCCTATTAGATATGGTATAAAACACTATATGACTTAGGTGTACTATCTCCTTTCTTGATTTCTTATTCCATATGTCATTTTTAGAACGTTAATCACAGTAATTTTAATTTTCGATCCAAAAAATAAAAAAAAATCAAGTTTTTGAAATTCCATTTTGGAGTCCATATATTCACCATATAAACGTTAGATTTAGTGGACCCTGATAAAAATTATTTCGGAGCAAAAAAAGAGTAATACATATTTTTTAGTATTATAGTAAATGATTATACAAAGTTATTGAAAATACCACACGATCACTAAATAGATATAAAAAATCGGAGGTTTGTTGCGCCAAATTTTATGACAGACTGTTAAATAGCAATCATGATGCAAATATGATTTTTATTAGCAATTTTAAATCGTAATCTTTTTTTATTTGCAAAAATTTCTGCACAGAGATATTATTTTAATCTGCCAGAAACATTTTTTAGGGTATAATAAATTGTTTTAAAATTTTGTAAGCTCATAAGCATACATTTAATAGTTGCTTTAAAAAGTTTAAATTTGATTAATTTAACCATGCGAAAATGTTTGTTTTTAAGCTTGTAATTAAAAATTAGAGGGCGCTAGAAAAAAACGGTTATCTCATTTAAAATCTCTAGGTCAGTTTGCCCTAAAAAGGCCATCTCTGCTTTGCCCATTCTTATGTCGCACATTGTTTTTAACATTTTTAGGTCTGTTACACAATTTTTTTAAATGATGGATTTCAAAAATTATTTTACGGTTGATAGAATCCAAATATTGGAAAATACCTCTTACACCAACATTTAAGTTAAGTAATATATGCCACAAAATAAAAAAAAACAACTCTTTAGCTAATCCTTTTTTTTGTTATAAGTGCATGAACAAGGGGTACCCCATTTTTTGTAGCGTTTTTGTTTAACCCGCGAATGGTAGGGTGAGAAATTTGTAACGCATGCTATAGTGGGGTCCGACGGATCCCAATTTCAAACTTCTACAACTTCAAAAGTTTTAGAGCTATGGTCTTTATTAAATTTATTTAATTAAAGAGAAATACGTGCTCTTTAATTATAACCCAATATAAGTCATCATTAATGAATATTGCAAATTTTATTTTCCAACAAGTGGAAAAAAATCTGTATTAAAATTCTTAATTTTTCTTTATTACATTAAATAAATCATGTCAATATTATTGATTAAATCGTGTTTCTAGGTCGGGTAATACATTCTATAAAAGATTCCTGAAAAAAATATTATAAAACAACAATTTTTTTTTGGCTAATATTCACCTTAAAAATTAGATGTTTTATAAAGAAAATAAGATAATTCCCATCATTATTATACAATACAAACCTTTTATATACTTAACATGTAAAACTATTGTAATACCTAAAAAAAATGAATTGCAAGTTTTTTAATTAAAATTTACATTGAGGCAATATCATTCAACATTTTAATTAAGAGTGTGGGGTCCATTAATTTCTGATTATCAAATTTTGTTATTAGAATATTAGACTAAATTTTAATTACTAGATTTGTTTATTTATATATTTAAAAAAAAGTCAATATTTGCAACAAATAATATTTTTAAAGATATTCAAAATTTAAAATGTGCTGGGTCCATATGGACCGCACAGTGCTAATTGCGGGTTAACGCATGCAACTAAAGGTTAAAATAAAAACTTTGCTCTTCTTCGAAGTTCACCCATTTACCCAGGGGGAAAACGTGTCAAATTTTTAATAAAAATGCGAAATTACACGGCCACAGAGCATTAGTTAAAAAAAAGTGTTTCATTATAATTACTCTTTCACTTCACTTCCCCCTTAGTCCACAACCCCCCAGCAGTTTAAGTGAGGTTTACCGGCGACCTAAAAAGGTTCTATCTTTCAGGAAAATTGACAGTTTCAAAATTTGTTGGCGGTAACTTATCTTACTACTAAATAGATGGGGCTTCATAATTTTAGTGCAGAACACAACCCCTTGCGAGCATTAAATTTTAACCGGCCATTTTCATTATATTAATAAAACCCGAATGTAGGACGTTTCCTCACCCTATCAAAAAATTTTGTTTTGGCAATAAAAGATTAAATTTGGTCGCCATGTCTTTATAGAGGCGCGTTCAGAGTTCATACGTTTTTACAAAAAATTTTATGATACATCAAAAATTGATACCATTAATTTCTACAATTTCTTAAGCAATTGCTCGGATAATAGCTTTAAGTACATTAAAAAAATTTATCAATTTTAATTTAATTTTATATAAACATAGCTGTTAATTATTTTAAATTCTTTCCAAACTAGCTAAAATTATTTAGCAACATTGGACCAATAATTATAAAATTAATATTCCCAAAAATAATTAAACTTTGAATGCACCCGTAATAAAAAAAATGCGTTTGGCTGAGACTAATACTAATTTTAAAATTGTAAAAAATATTTTTAAAAATTTAACGGCTGAATTAAAAAATGAGAATTATAGTTTATAGGATTTAGTTATAAAAATTTTTACACTAGCCACCTTAATTAATAATGCGCTTAATTTTTTTTTAAACTTTTTTTTTACTAGCCGTAGCTTTTGCAAAAACATTTTTTTAATGTTAAAATGAACATTACTTGAATGAATGATGTCAGAAAACAAGCATGACCATAATTTAGAAAATTTTTATGAATCATTTAAGGTTTTTGTATAAAAATATTAATTATAGAATTGTTTGAATCTTCTTATGACATATAATGATTCTTATCCTCAACATGAAATTGATGACAAGAAAATTGGTATTTTTTTTATAATTAATTATTATGTTAGGCATTGAGTTTGCAATTGAAACCTTTATAGATAAGGCAAAAGAAATTGAATCTCACTTTATTACTCAACGATATATTTGCATAAAAAATAATCCAAATGATCAAATTATACAAGTATATATATTATAATCTGTGATTTTGTCAAATATATAAATTTATCTTATTTTGCCTGTGTTTAATTTGAAAATAAGATTTATTTCCCTAAAATTAAATTTTGTTAAGTTTGTTGAATTTAAATTTGTAAATTTTTTTTTATTGTTCAGAAATTAAATACATTTAATTATGATTTTATTTATTTTGTTAATTTGTTTATTTATAGAATATATATAAATTACCTTTATATTATTTTTTGTAATCTATATAAGGAAATAGAAGAACTTAAGCAAGAATTAGTCAAAAAGGAGGGACTTGAGTTAAAACACTTGGAAAAACTTAATGCTTGGAAGCATATGTTAAATAACTATAAAAATGTACCTGGCAATTCTGACTTAATTATTCCACCCACTGGCTCTTTAACTAAATCAGTAATTGGTAAATCATCTGTTAATACAACTTCAAATATATCAAATTCTACACTAAGTGGCTTGCTTTCCAAAACCATTGATTCAAGCAACTTTAAACCATATACTGACTTACCTCCACAACCTTATACACCTTTACATCGTTTTAGACCTCCTGGCCCAACTCAATACATGCAACCAAATAATCCCACCCCCATAAGACAAACAGTTCAAAAATCTTCAGTGCCATCGTATTATATGCCACAAAGCAATAATCCATCCCAAAACACCACCTCAGTTGAAAACAGTAATCAATCAAACATACAAGAAAGTCCTTTAGCTTACTTGGAAAAAACAGCTTCAAACATTGGTCAATAATGAAAAAAAATTTGTGTATTTTGCTCATTGTTATATTTAATTTTATTATTTCACTATTTAGAATATACACATTGTCAACTACAGTTTCTACTTATATACATGGTGAGGGTTTTCATCAAAAAGCCATGTTTATTTATAAATCTGATTCTTCTTTAAATCATTATGCATATTGCTCGAATCCCAAAAATTGTAACAATTTTTTAATTAAAATTAATAAAATTTTTTTTATTATTTTTAAGTTTACTGTTAATAACTTGGCATATTTACATGAAACAGAACTTGAACAAATGACTATAACTCTTAATGATAATGTAAGCAAACCCTTTTCATTTATGACATACCCATACCATTATATGATAAATACTGAAAATATGGCTGAACAATTACCATACAATTTTTTTAATCTTTATTTGTCAATTGATTCAATTGCATTTAATTTGGGATATTTAAAAATTCTAAAATTTGAAATTCCCATTCATTTCAAATATTTTAAGGCCCTTGAAGGGCATGATTTTTACACTCATGTTCCCATAAAACAAATTTTCAATTTATCTACAATAATCTTAGTTGAATGTGATTATTTGTATAATAAACAATGTTTTATCCAAAAAAATTTGCACTATAATTATATTCTTGAAAATAACACTTTAACCCTTCCAGTTGGTAATATGAATTTATTAATGTATATCTGGGCTGTGAACAATTTTGTGGTAGCTATAGCTTTTGTCTTAATATTTTACATTATATATGCAAAGATGTAATTTAAAATTTAATTTATTTGTATCAGATTCATGTTACAAATTTCATTTACCAGCTAAAATAAAAAGTTTTATTAATGAATTAAAGTTAAACAATATTTGTTTTTTCATATTTTGTTTTCACAATTAAACTTTAGCTCATTTTTTTTTCTAAACTAATTTGATATTTTTTATAAATATATATACATTAATTTTCATTGTTAATAAAAGCTTTATCATATGTAACTCATGAATGTATAATTGCAATTAATAAATGAATATAAAATAACAAGTTAAATGAATTTAGAAACAAATCTTAGCATAACAATAATTTTAAAATTTATATAAAATTTGTACAATTTAAGGTTATTGCTTCATACTTCTATATAAAAAACGTTATAATTTTGTTTAAATGTATCAAAACAATTATTGTGATTTATTATTTTTAAAAAATTCCATTATCCCTTTAAAAACTAAAAAAGAGACAGATCAATATTACATATTAATTTATTTTAAGCAAAGCATTTAAATTTCGCATATTTTCAATTTTATTTCTTTATATTTTGTTACATTGTTTTTTATTTTCGGTCTCTTGCGGGATTGGAGCCTATTTTGCTCAAAGTGTTTGTATTGGGTATTACTGGATAGTATTCGACATAATTTCCCGGGAAGGTCGCAAATTGTTTCGTTTTATCGTGATACCCAAGGTACCAGCCGTCGTCACACTTTTCCTTGACCCACAAGACATCGCCTTCTTTCAATGCCATTTCGTCTTCTTTTTGTGGTTTGTAGGCGTATAAGGCTTTGTACCTTTCATTATTATGGTATGAAACAAGTTTTTTTAAAATATATATATTCAGGTGGACAAAATTTTGAGATGGAAAAGGTAAATACTTAGATCCATACCAATATTTCGATCATTACAATTACCGATTTCACTTAACTTTCTGCTTTAGACCTTGTAACCCTATGTGAGCGTTGCAACTTGTTATTACTAAATTTTTCATATCTTTATTTTAAGTTGTCAAGGGCAAAAAAAACATTGGAAATAAGGCTATAACCAACGAACCTTCTCAAGGTCTCAAAAAAATTATTTAAACATTTATATTTTTATAGACCTGGTTAAAGTCTGAAATAACAGCTGATGACTGTCAATTCTCTTAAGTTTTTTTAATGTTAATTAATAATTTTTGATCCAGTTTATTTAGGGCTCAACCAGTTGTGGGACATTATAATAAAAATTGTCTAATTAAGATTTTATGTAGGGGCGGTGTGCTATTTTATATAAAAACACATTTACCTGAGTAGTCGATCCTCTGCGATTTCAGGCGAAATTTCTTTTTTATGCGGACGTGATGTTATAAGGCAATTTTCTTTACGAGTTTCATCTAAAATATTCATATTTTAAACATAAACTGTATTGATGAATTATTAATAATCATCAATATTCTCAAATATATCATCTCATTGAACTTAATTTGACATAACTATAAATTTAAACTCGATCATCTAAAATAAAATGTATCAAAGGTAAAAAACAATATTTGGAAATGAGAAATTAATTTTAATATTAGGATTTTATCGAAAATTGTTATATAGAAGTAAATATACTTTGAAATTGAGGACCAGGCACGATTCTAGACCCCTTTTGGGGGGGCAGTGCCCCCCCAAAAGTTTTTGATTGCCCCCCCAAAAATAATTAAATTTGCCCCCCCCAAAAATACATAGTAATTTTATGTTTGCCCCCCAGAAAAAATTGAATTTGCCCCCCAAAAATACATAGTAATTTTATTTCTTCCACATAATATAATTAAATTTGCTCCTCAAAAATATCTAAAAAATATTATCTTAAAAATATTTACTTTTTTTAAAAGTGTTTTTATTCATTAATACTTCTCATCCGCAAGAGAGATCAAACTAACAGAAATATATAGAAAAATTTGATTTTACAGAAAGCTTTATATTTGCGAAAGCAATTCATAAATCTGATGCCTAAAAAATTTTCTCAGTTAACAACAATCTTTTGTTAGAATATAATCTAAGAACCTGATCGCACAATGCTACGATGGGGCGAACGTAATGCCCGGGAAAAAAATGGTGTTCAAGTATTTATAAGCAAAAGAGCTGGACACCATGTCCCGTAAATTCACTGCTTTAACCACCGATTGCATCTTGTTGTAAAAGATTGTCTTATTTTAAGTGAAGGGAAAGATTTTTTTGATAATTTTTCTTCCCTTCATAAATTTTTTCAACATGATGCAATCAAGGTAGTTAGTGAATGCGGGACCATACCCCGGCTGTTGCCCCATTGGTGGTGTGGTCACTACCTGCCCATTGTTTTATTTTAAAAATTACACAAAAATATTTAATACTCTTTTAAAAATTAAAAATAAAAAAATTTTATATCTTCAGGTCACAGGGCCGAATCGGGGTTTTTTGACCATATTTATAATCATCTATTTATTTTTTTATATTTAATTAAAAAATTATTTTATTTATTAAAAATAATTATAGATCAATTTCAATGCAGAACGATTTATATTTCTAAAACTTCTACACCATTGTTTGCTAGAAAAACAATTAAGAAATAAAAATATATTTGAAGATTTATTCAAAAATTGTTTTGATATTTATATTTTTTTAAATGACAATAATTTATCTATGGATAAAAGAAACACTAAACCTAAAGATTTTTCTGATTTTTATTTATTTTCTATAAGTTTGAAAATATTTTAAATATTAATGATGAAAAAGTATTTATTTTAATATTATTGATTTATTTATATTCTGATAATAGATTTTTTACGGATTATAGTTGTTTAAAATATTTAGATTTCCTTTAAAAATTTGATTGACCTTTATTTTAGATATAAATAAATTAGAGCCTCTTTTAAAAATAAGTAATCTTGATAAAAATTCATTATCTAAAGAAATTGACGTGGCCAAAAATTTTTTACTTAATAATTACCAAGAATGTGTTACTATTGATTTTGTTAAATTTTTATATGATTACAATGATGCGTTTTTTAATCTATTTAACATTTTTCCTATAAGTTTGTTAATTGGCTCTTCAACGTCGAGTTGTGAGGTCACATTTTCTTATTTAAGAAGGATAATAACGGCTGACAAGTAGTGACCTGCTTAAAGGTGATTTGGTTTTATTAGAACACGAAAAATCATCAACTAGGGCCGTTGAATTTTGATGAATATTGTAATTTATTTAATATCTTCTAAGATAAAATAGTTTGATCAAATCAATACAATACACTGCTCATAATCAGCTAATTATTGCTTACTATTTCAAAATGGTTGCATTTTTTATGCGCATTTAACGTTTATGTTCATGTTTTATTTAATTTTTTACCCTAATATTATTAACTAGTTATATATAACCAGTGTTTTTTCATATATATTCTTCCAAATTAGCATACTTATACATTTTGTTTTCATGTTAATCAATCTTATTTCACTTTTCATTTTCTAAAATCCAAAGTTTTATACAATTCATTTTTATCATTCTTATATATTATATTTTTAATTTTCATGCGCAATGATACCAAATGATAAAATTATAATTACAATTAATTCAAATCTCATATCTTTTTAAGCAATTGATAGTGAAAACAATTATTTTTAATTCACATATTCAATTTATAAACTCATTTTTTTTAATTTAAGAATATAATAAATTACTATTAATTTGTTAAAAAATTTTGAACATGGATTCTATTGTTGTACATGTATATTTTTTGCCGTGACCGAAGGTCACGGCCAATTTTGCCGCCGAAGGCGGCAAAAAATTTTTTTCTGCCCCCCCCACGAGTTTTTTTTGCCCCCCTAAAATGGAAAAGCTAGAATCGGGCCTGTTGAGGACACATGCAAAGTAAGTTTCTATTTACTTAAATTCTAAAAATATTATTTTTTTTATTTTAAAATAACTATTTTAGGGCGCGTTCAGACTCATTTCAAATTTTTGAAAAATTTTAAAAATTTCGAATTTTTTGAAATTTTATTTTTTTTTTCAAAATTTTTTAAAAACTTTTATTTCAGAAAAACTATTTAAATGCTAATAACAAAAATTGGCGACTTTTTGTAAAAAAGCGTTCAATGTCAAAAAGTAAAAATTTTAAAAATTTTAAAATTTTTCAAAAAAACGAACGGAGTCTGAACGCACCCTTATAAGCATAAACTAAATTTGGCAACTTTTAAAAATTTGCATACATTTACAAAATAAAATTTTTAAATATTTTGAAATTTTTTTGAAAATAAAAACTCATTTTGCACGTGGCCTTTTATATAATATATGAATAAATTTATAAAAAGGATTAAATAATAATACCGTCATATTGCTGTCGTTGGACAGTTGTTATTTTCAGGGGTTTTCGTAAGATATCGAGTAGGGAAATGGAAACACGGCCATAAGGACCGTCAATGCATCTGGCCTCATAAGTATCATTGTCGTACTCTTTTACAAGGTATACGGCGTCACCCTGTAATTTATGAACATGAGAAATAACTTTATTTATATGTTCTGAACTCCTAATGTATGAGGTAGGGCATTATGCGATTCAGGGCAATAACTAATTGCCATTTGCCTATGCTCAAAAATAAAGGTGTCCAATCTATGTGCAAAATAATTTTAGTGTCTCTACCTAAATATGAAAAAACAAAGGGTTTTTTTGTGCAAATTTACTTGTTATTTCGTAAATTTTAAAACGAAATTGACCTTTTCACATTACAAATGTGGAATTATTTTCGGTTTAATAATTAATTTTTTTTTAAAAAGTACCTCCATGCTTTTCTTTAAAAAAAAAATAAAAAATGAATTACACTACAAATTACGACGAAATGCTTAATATCTTTTAACCTATATAATTTTACGTTGAGAGCACAAATATCTTAAATCTTTATCAATAAATTGATTAAACATTTTGACCAAATATACTTAATAAATTAAACAAATTATAACTAGCTATATCGAGAAAAATACACTAGACTGAAAGATATAAATTTTACGGAACTTATGTCCAAATTTTACTTATGTTGGCGGGTAGCAATATTTGCCTTGGGCCAAAATTGCACTTAGTGCAAATTAGGATAATTGTCGCAAAATGGTTTATATTTATTTGGTTAACGGATAATTTTAAAGGGCTTTGTGGGCTTTATATATTAATAAATCTTTTATAATAAGAGCTCCCCCCCTTGCTTTGGAAATTTTTTCACCTCATTTTTTGGGGAGCTATTTTCTCTCTAAAAAACTATAGGGTTTTTTTCTCTTTTTTGGCACGAGGCCCGAAAAAAGCCTATTTTTTCCTCATTGGCCCACACTTTTTACAGATCAGCCTTTATGCTATAGGTTCCTTACTGTGCCACCCGAAAGAAACTGGTTGATATGCGTTGTATATCTTAAAGCTTTCTAATATATAAGACAAAGGGTAACTAACTAACTTTTTTAAATGAAATTTGGTTGGGGTTCAATTCAGGATCACCGTAATTGTATAAGGCAATGGCAACTCCCTCACCCGTTTCGGCGTTAAGTAAGGCTGCTTCTTCAATCGATATTAACACCTATGTTTTGCCAAACGCATAATTTAACAAATAATATTTTTCCAATTACTAAATATAGAATTATTTAATTGAGGTTCGACCATAATGGGTAATTTATAACTAACGATTTTCTAATGAATGATCACAATGTCTTTTTAGGATAACATTAACAAAAAAAATCCTATCTTATCAATTTTTAATATAACATACAAGACAAAACAATAAACCATACCTTATAATGATAGAATATAAAACATGTGTCTATACAATATATTTAGGCCCATATCTTATTTAACATTTTAACCTTGACGTAATTTGCCGGAAAAATTCCAATGTGGTTCTGACAGTCGCCCTCATACCAATTTGAATCAAGTTTTCGATGTAGATAAGCTATTTCGTTTGCTTCGAGAGGAATTTCACTGAAATTAAAATAGGCTTCAATAAAAATTAAAATTTTGCAGTCTAGGTTTTATTGTTTTTTCCTCTATGGTGATGTATTTTGATCAAAGTTTAATTTGAAATTCCATCAAAAGTCTCTTAAAGTAGTTATACATTTTCTCTATTTAGTAACACCGGGATCAAACATTTCGAAATCAAAGGAAAGGAAGTGAAATGGGTATGTTCTAAATACTGGCCCGCTAAAACGGGCCGGAAAATTGTGTTATTATCTAAATAAAAAAAAATTAAATATCTCATTTCTTACCGCGGGTTTTTTGGTATAAATCGGTATAGGACACGAGCTTTCGCACAAATTACGCGCCGTTTTTTATATGTATTTTGTTCCCGTGAGCCATGGTTACTGTCATGATAGTTCCACCGCTGTTCCCCATCTATCCTGTGGGTGCCGCCATTTACGCCTGTAACACTATACCTCCGGCCCCCAGAAGGTGGTGGCAAGGGTGGTTTTCCCGCCAAATTATTCATCTGAAATTTTTGCCGGGAGTTGGAGGATGACGATGTACTTTCAATATTGTCGTCGGTATTATTATTATTATTACGAGCAGCAGAAGTGGCAACTGAAATATCGCCGTCTTCATAAACGAGATTCATATACCGGTTCACAGGGATCGGTGAGTTTGATGAGGGTCTATAAAATAATAGTTTTTAATTTTGTTTCGAAATTGGCTCTAAAACATCTTATCTTAGGGGGCCTTCAGACTTCATTCAATTTGTCATTAAAATTTTTAATTTTACTTTTGACATGGATCATTTTAACAAAAAGTAGCCATTCTTTATTATTAGCATCTAAAATAATTTTTCTGAAAGTTTAAAAATTTAAAAAAATAAATAAAACATTTAGATATCTAAATTTTTCAAAAAAATGAATAAAGTCTGAACGCGCCCTTAATAATGATTTCGAAAATTAGAAAAATGATTTTTAAAAAAAACACCGCAAACGAATTTTACCGTTTTTTCTAATCAAACTTAGTTAGTCAGCTATATTGAAATAAAAATGCCAAAAAAACAAAAAAGATTCGAAAACAAAAATAAAATTTTTTTTTTCATGTTTACAACAGCTAAACTGTTAAATTCAAACTTCAAATAAAACTTTTATTAAAAACCGATAATTTATCGTGTTGTATTTAAGTTTGGACGCGAAATTTGTATTATCTAAATGCTGATGTAAGAGCTTGATATACTAAAAAATTTTAATTCTCATTATTTAAAATGATAAATATAAGTTACAAGGGATTTTTATATGAAAAAAAAAATTCCCAAATTTTTTCTTTTTGGGTATTCTCGATCTGTCAATTTGTTCATAAAAGGCCATTTTTTGATATGGACGGATGTGCCGAAGCCGGAAGAAACTAAGAAAAACGAATTATGTATATGAGATAAGGCCATCATGGGGATATATTCTTATATGTTTTCATAAAATTCATGGTTGTGCCATTATAATTTGTTGACCTGTAATATACTACGTTTTAAACAATAAACAAGTTCCGAAATAGTATTAGATATATTTTAAATATTGATCAAGACATTACATGTAACAGTGTCGGCGTTCCCCTTGCTTTATATATTCTTCTTTAGATTTCTTTTGCTTTTCTTGTTTGATCCAATCCTCCTAAACGTAAATTCATATAAATAAATATTCTATATAATGAATATCGATTTAACCGGCGAATGGTAGGGTGAGAAATTTGTAACGCGAATGCTATAGTGGGGTCCATACGGACCACAATTTTAAACTTCTATAATTTAAAAAGTATTATAGCAATAGTTTTTATTTTTTTAATATTTTAAAGAGAAGTACGTGCTCTTCAATATAGACTAATATATGTTATCATTAATGAATATTGCAAGTTTTATTTGACACACAGTTGAAAAAAATCTGAAATATTGAAATTTTACATTTTTCGATGTTACATTAAATAAATCATGTCACAAAATTAAGTTTATCAATATTATTGATTAAATCTTTTAGGTCTAGTAGAACATATTTAAAAATTTACATGAAAAAAAAATATTTTGAAATATAAAATTATTTTTGGCTATTATTTACCATAAAAACTAGATATAGAGAAAATATTTTATATTATTATTATACAATACAAAAATTTTTGTACTTAATATGTAAAATAAACAAAAATAACTAGAACATAAGGATGCAATTCTTTAAGTTTAATTTTACTTAGAGGCAATAACATGGTTTTCAACCTTGAAGTTGATAGGGTGGGGTCCATATGGACCCCAATTCAATTTCTAAATTCTAAACAAGTTTTGTTATTAGACTTAGACCAAATTTTAATTATTAGTTTTGTTTATTATATATTTAAGAAAAAAGTCACAAAATTTTAGCCCATAATATACAATATTTTTAAGGATATTCAAAATTCAAGATGTGCTGAGGTCCATATGGACCCCACAGTGCTAATCGCGAGTTAAAATAGAGCTTTATAAACTAACAATATAACAGTTTAAAATTATTTAATTTAATTAATAAAATTTTAAGAAAGGACATACAATCAAAGGCCCTATATAAAGGAAAGACATTATCGAATTACAATGTTAAAACTAAATAAACAATATTTACCAGATTCCTTTTCTAATGCCGCAAAATATTTGAAAGATATTATATCATGCATAGATATGCAATTAATAAACGATTTTTTCCCCAAATAATTTAGGGCACTTTAGACTTCATTCGTTTTTACAAACTTAATTCTGAAGATTTAAAATTTTTGAAATTTGAAATTTTGAAAATTTGGGGTTTACATTAAATTATTAACCATTGTTTTTACAATATTTTCTTATATCCTGAACAACAATTGCTAAGTTAAAAATTATTTAATATCTACATCATATGAACATAGTTAAATAATAATCAATTCTTTAGAATCACCTTTTTTTTATAAATTCTAAAGCTTAAAAAAATTTCTCAACAATGCAATATTTTTTTTCAAAATTTTATAAAATTTTAAACAATTTTTGTGTGAACTCTAAACGCGCGCCCAAAAATGCATTATTTAGGTGTCAGCTACTCAAACTAACATTTACCATTTTTAGTCGGTAAAGTCGCTCATCCAATACTTCCTGGTGGTTATGGATATTGCGCGGGGACCTGTAGTCCTGACAGGAATTCCTCCCGTAGCTAGGTTTACTCGTGGCTCCAGTTCTTATAGGCGATGTGGTAGCGCTATTCAAAAGTGGGCCAGCTAAGTTGTTTGCCATAGCAGCTCTGTAAGGTGGTGACATGTAGCTGTTGTCTTTATTCAAAAGGTTATCTAATTTTATTTGGTAAAAATAAATAAAATTAGATAACCTTTTAAGTACCCAATAGTTTGCTTATACCAAAACACATGCAGGTTACGAAAATAATTTCATTGATATTTAATAAATACAAAGTCAGGACCCAAAAGCCCGCTGAGCCCTCAAGCCTTTTTTTTAATATCTTATCTAAAAATGATAAACTTATTATCACGCGAAAAAAAAGGTATTTCTTATACTGTAATTTTTAATAATTTTAAAGCAAAAAATTAATTTTGCAATACGAATCGGGGCCGTACAAGTGCGGCCTCATTTGAATTCTAATATTCATCTTTTTTATGTTAAAATTCAGAAAAATTCTTCACTCAACAAAAAATACATTGATAATGTAAATAGGCCATCGCTATTGGCAAAATAAATTTAAGTTTTGCTTTAATAGAATAACTTAAATTGCTTTATATTACTTTTTCATGCATATAATTAAAGGAATGGTTTGTTAAACAATCACCAAAATTATGTAGGCATTCACTCAAATAGTATAATAACAATGTTAGCATCCAAAATAGATATTTTGCCTAAATATTATTTTGGATTATACCTTCAAGCCCCTGAAAAATGTATTAATACAGTTTTTTATGATTGTAAATATAATTTAAAAAAAAAACATAAAAAGTAAAAATATAACATCATTTTTAGGGGATAAATTTTTTAAGTTGAATCAAGTGTTAAATCGTTTTTACACATTTAGCCTAAATAAGTAATCCATTCGGGCAAAATAGTTTAATTTTGGATGCTAAAACATTCGGTGTAATTACTATATGCCGATATAAGGGATGATATTCGCATGCAATCTTCCCGTTTAGTCCGGTCAAAAGTCATGTCGGGCCGGTGTTTTCGACTAACTTCGATGGTCGGTGTTGAAGAGGTCATGGAAAACGATGTAAAACGCGGTGGGGTTAGGGGTCGACTATCCTCGTATTTATTGATATTATTAACAAACGTTGACCTTTCTGGCAGGCGGTAATCTTGTCGGTGTTTAATGTCACCTTCGTAGTAACTTGGGTTTTGTGGTTGATTTGACGGCTCAAAGTTTTGCAAGAAATCTAGCTTTCTCAACCGATTAATCTCGGCGATCCGTGAGGGGCTCTGACTAAGTGTCCGAGACCGGTTGGCTATCCCGTCCAAAACGTCGGAGGTAAAAGATCGGGCCAGCCCAGTCGATAATTTGTGTTGTGGATATTTTGATGAGGTTTCACGATCTCCGAAAAGGAGTGAATCCTCATCAAAATCCATAGCTTCGGGTGGGAAATTATGATCGAGCCCTTTCCTGTTGTCGTAGAATCTGGGTGTTGGTCTCAGCAGATCGGCACTAACGTAGCCCGAATCGTGGTAATTGTAATTGGCTCCGTGCCGTTTGGAAGAAATTATGGAATTGTCCGGTGCCGAAGGAATGTGGCGGTTGGGCGAGCTTAGCGCATTTTTTGCGGGATGTGTCGAAGTGGCAGGGCCAAAAGACGAGTTAGCATGCACCGGTTTGGTAAAATCGATATTTTTAGGCAAAAATCCATCGTCTTTTGTCACAAATGGTCGGGGTTCTTTATAATTGTGTGATAATGATGCATTCATATGCCATTAAAGGATAAATAAGCATGCAAAGAAATGTGAATAAGGGGGGAGGGGAAGGGAGGAGAAATAACATTTTTAACAAAAATCCAAAAATTGTAAAAAAAGAAGATAAGAAATTAAGGAATGCAGGACTAGGGATTTAGATAAACCAAAAGGAGTTCGAGCTAGTAAGAAAGTAGAGCTAAGAAAAATAATGTCCCAAAAATTAGACAGGCTAATTAGTAAAAGCAAACCTACTACCATGTTCTTAATATTATTGTGAACAATGTTATATATGGGTAATAATTTGATTTACATATATTGGTATGAGAGAGATTAGGCAAAATCGCTCAGGTATCAAATTTTAAAATACAGTTGTGAAATATGTGAAAAATGTTTGAATTATACCTCGATTAAATTTTTGTAGACCGGCGTAGGGTACCTCGCCTCCTTTTTGAACGCTAGTGTATCGCCAATGGACATTATCAGCTGATGTTTCCTCTGTCGAATAATCAATTTCACCAATCGTTTCGTATGTGGAATTATTTGACGACCTTTCAGTGTTGGTTTGTGCACCACCCACTTGTGCTGCTAAATTATTGAATCTTTGATGATTCGAATCGATATTGACGGTGGTATTACGACCAACAGATGGGTCCGCTCTAAAATTTACATTTAAAGTTACAAGCGTATTAATAAAATTTCATTAAGGAGCCCTGGTAGATTATACGATAAAAAAAATTTTAAATACCGGCATCTAAGTCAGGTAGTCCAAATTTGATTTTTTTGTAAGGCACATTCATATTGAACTTTTGTTTTTAGGCTGAAAATTTATTGTCCTATTTTATTCAAATAAGAGATCAAAATCGGGACCCCAAAACTCGCCCACCTGGCCTGCGCAAAAAACGGGCTGGGCAGGCCGGGGATTGTACGGGCCGGGCTAAATTTGGGAAAAGGAATCACAGGCCGGGCAGAAGTCCTCATATATTCTGATTTTTTAACTAATTACACAGGTCCAAAAAAATCAATGAGTGAAAAAAGAGGATTATGACATTGGGGAAATAAATACCAAGATGGTCTTATCTAACCCAACATATTTTTCAAATTAAGCTAATTTTTCATGGCCTGGCCCAAAATATAAAAATACGGCCCGGAAATTCTATTGCAGGCTATAAATATTTTGCTTTGTGATAATCCATAAAATACAGAGTATATCGTTTCTTGTTAAAAATAGTTTAAAAACAAGGCAAAATCAGATATTAAAAATCGGCCCGTCCCGTTCAAAATTTTGGCAAGGCCGGACCCGGCTTGTTTTGGGCAAGCTGTCACCACGGGTGAGCTTTCAGGTCTGGACTTTAATTTCCAATCTCTTCAGCACTGTCTTTTATAAATTATGATTTTCCAACCTTTAATTAATGATTCGAAATTTATTTAATCTTGTTAAATAAAATTAATAAACCAATCCGTATTGTTTATTTTATTTTATTAATAAGATTGAAAAAACAAATTAGTTTCAGTAAAAATAGATAGGGCCTCAAAATTAGAGGCAAGGGGTGTTATCATTCAATTTAAAAATGAATAAATGCAAATATTGTAATTCAAACATTAAAATCGTAGAAATTATGCAATTTTACACGGCGTTTAATTTAGGAAATTATTTTATATATTTGTGCAAAATATGGTATTTAAAAAACTATTCAATCAAAACAAATAATGGGGCAAATTTAAACGCCGTAACTTTAGTATTTAATGATATATAACCTAATTAGATTATAAGGCTCAAATTTAATGGTAAAAAAATTTTGGGTGAGTTTTTTTTTCAAAAGCTCCTAGGAGTTTTTTTTTGAAGTAAAGGGTTTTTTTGTATATGCCCTTTTTCTTTTAGCAGGAAAGGGATCTTTTCTTTTGCCATGCCCACAAACTTAGGCATTTAAAAATTTAAAAAAAACTTATTTTTTTTTTGGTTTTGTTTGAACTCTAATTCAAATGTGAGGAGGAAAAAACGTTAAAGTAGTTTTGTCGATATAATACCCTTTTTAATTTATGAGATAAAGCCACGTTTATAATAAACTTTTTTTTGTTAAAAATCTGCAAAATTTTTATTTTGTGAATTACACATTTTTTTTAGAAGTTGCTAAATTTATATATAATTACAAAAAATACTTTTTTTTTAATTTTTTTTAGAAAGAAACCTACTTGGAGCATGGCCTATAGAACTAAATTGTTATTAGTATATTATTCGTTTAGATTCAAAGATGCAAATTATTACTTTGATCGGCATAAAGCTCTCTTTTATATAATTGAACAAAATGGAAAAAAAACGATTTTCATTATGTTATTCTTTAAACGTGCAGTGCCCTAAGCAGGGCCGTACCAGCCTATCTCATGGGTCAGACATTTGCTGAGGGCGCTATATTATTTTTATTTTGATTTTACTATTATGCATTGTTTAGAATTCTATTTTATCAAATATATTCTAATTATATAAGATTTTTACCATGCATCATATTTCAATAAATTAATATTAAAAAAAATTATTTTTATTGTTACCTCTTGTTCTTTCTATATAATAAATAAGGGGCGCCTTATTTTTTTTTTGCCTAGGGGCGCTTTAGAAACCTGGTACGGCCCTGGCCCTAAGGTGAAAATTATGTAGAATTATTACCTGTATTTTGTATCATGAGGATTAGAATAAAAATTGGAAGTAGAGTAATAAGGGCGCTTGTTTGTACAAGTGATAATGTCTATCGTTGTACTATTTAACACCATATTTAACAAGTAGTAAAATAAAATAATAATTCCAAAAAGAAGCCGGCAATAATATCTGGATAATTTTTTTCTCTTTGAAACACAAGAAGAAAAAAATATGTTAGGTATGTAAAAATATATTTTTTCCTTCTTGTCGGACAAATGAAGGAAAAGCGGGTAAAACAAAAAACTTTTTGGTATAAAGGAAAAAAGAAGACAGATAAAATGGCTGCATGAAACGGTGCACGAATAAAATTATATGGTAAAAGTTTTTTTGACAAAAAAAAAAATTAAGGCGAAGGTTATATAACGTCAAATTATTTATTAAAATAATTACACAGTGTTTAGACGCTATTTGAATCAAAAAACGCTTTAAAATGATTGAATAAAAAATTTCTTGCCCCCCCCCCCCCCCCTATTTAGAAACTTAAATGACAGAATTGAGTAGATTAAATCATTAAAAAGCTGTCATAATTGTTTTGGTAATAACGGAATCCTCTTTAATTTTTAATGATATTTTAAATCGCGTTAAATGAACCCTTCTAATTCCAATTCATTTATCAATGAAAAACGGTAAGTCCTTTCACAGATGAAGAATAAATCGATAAATGAAAGGAAAAGAGATATGTTAGCGTGTGACAGTTTCAGTCCTGAGAGACGTTGTCAATTTGTCACAATAATTAAGCAGCGTCCATTTTAGTCAAATTACACACACCAATTAAATATAGAAGCTTATATTTTTGTTTGTGGTCAAACTGGCGTTTCCTATTCTACAAATACAAATTCTTTGCCCCTTTAGACACATGTTTAATTTTTGTTTTTCCTAGGAACGTTGATTAAAAAAATTTTCTAAGCACTTTCCTGTGAAAATAATTAATTACTTATATTAAATTTTCCAAAAAAATTAAAAAATGTAAGTTAAAAATATAAATTATTCATTTTAAAAAAAATTTATTTTGTGAAAAAATGCATTTATTTCCATTTTTAAATATAAGTGCGCAGGTAATACTTTTTGAGATAGATTTTTTAAAAAAAATAAAATTTTCAAAATTTTTTAAAAATTAAAAATTACGTTGAGCGTAGCCTAATATAATAAAAATAATATAAGTAAAATATATTCTTTGACATTATCACAAATTTTTGTTTTTAGTAGCACAACTAGATGGTTATTTTTATAACTCAACACCCGTGTAAAAATCAAATAATTTTCTGGCAGGTAAATTGCTTTCGTCGCGTTCTAAATTTTTATTTAAATTTTTTTTCTAATAATAAATTAAATTGAATAAATTTTTCTCCAAAATTAAAAGCAATCAAGAAATTTTTTTACAACTTTTAAGTATTTGTAAATAATTGTGAAAATATCACTTTTATTACAGTTAGATAAGACAGAAGAATATGGTTTAACTTTATTACGACGGTTTACGTGTTAGGCCATGACAAATTTTATTCTATTTTTTTCCTAAAAATGAGTACAAAAACACATGAATTGTGGCAATATAAAGGCATTTTGAATTATCGCCTTGGCTCCACTGAGAGAACACGTTAAAAACGCGTTGATAGATAGAAAAGTCTATTTTTTTTAAATATTTTAAGAATATAATACGCCATTTACAAGATACGGCCTTAATGAGAGAGTGAAGAAATAAATAGCATTCATTTGAAGGCAACTGTGGAATTACATTTGTTATATCACTGTATTCTTTTAAAATGTAATACGTTCGTACTACATAAAAACATTGAAAATGTTGCCGGGCACATTATTCTCACAATGATTATATTTATCGAGGAGATTGTTAATTCGAGTAAAATCTTACTATGCTAATTCTAGTTTTACTATTAATTTTTTAATATTTTAAATTCTACGAATTATGGATATCATGCCCAATTAATTGAGTTGTTGTACATATACACGCTTCTCATATATTAACATTTTAACTCTGTTTTAACAGTGAATAGTATTTTGTATCAAAATATTTTTAGCAATTCAACATTTTATATTAACGTAACTATTTACAGTTGTCATTCGTCGGTACAATATTTTTTTTCCGCGCTTTACCAATTTTATATCTGGGATGAGTTCGAGAAAATTGCACCTAGTGCATTTTTTTTTCTTAAGAAATTTTAAAAAAATTGTTTTTTCTCAAGTGAGTCTATAAAGACATTTTTAATGTTATAATCTCATTTTGACAAATTTTTCAAGAGAGTCATTACAGTTTTTGAAATTTATAATTTAAAATGTTAGTAACACAAAATTTGAAAAAATATTAACAAATTAAACGGGTTCTTTTCTCCATTTATGGCCATGCCTTCGTTTTCATTTTTCCTTAAAATTAGTATAAAAAACACATGATCCATGACCTATGATTTTGCTTTACCGTTTCTGCGCCATTAGCTAGGCATCAATATATGCTTTGAATGTAAAACCCCATTGTTTTTAATTTTCCATAACATAAATAATTAAAATTTAAAGCACACTTTATGTTACATAAGGCCTTGTCTAGTTTCTTTTTCAAAAATGAATATAAAATTGGTTCATGGTAATCTTAAGGCATTTCGTATGACCGTTTCGGCGCCTTTTATATAATGCTCAAGAACGCCTTTTGAAAGATAGAAAACATTGTTTTTAGTTTTACAAAAAATTAAACCACTTACAATACGGCTTGAGGAAAATCATGTTATTTTATAATAAAAATTTAAGTTTGAACGCGCCCTGATTCATCCTTCCCTGACTTTTAGTTTTCTCAGTGTATGAGAAAGCATTAAATGATATACAAATGTAAATTTAAACAAAATTAATCAAAAGGACTAAAAATATTTGACAAAATAGAGATGCTTAAAATTAAGTAATTAATGTAATTTTTATACATACCTGTGAGAAAGCGATGTTTCTAAGAACCTTGAGTCAGAATAGTTATTTGTATCGGCACTTTTGTAATTGAATGCCTATTACATTGAATATATAGACAAATTTATTGAATTTTATCGAAATTTAATGGTATTAAAAATGTCCATATGTAAGCACTTATATAACATGTTAAAATGTTTTTTACAATAGTTGTTTTCGTTTGACTTCAATTCCAACTTTAATTAATCAAAATTAAATTCAAAATATAATACTTTAGTTAACTTTTTTTATAGGGCACGTTCAAAATAAGATAACAATGTATTTTTTTGCAAAAATTTCATTTTTTTTATATACAAATGCGAGGAGGTGTTTAAAGTCGTTAATTCAAAATGCTGTTGTTTTTAATAAAAGTTATAAAACATATTTAATGTTACGTTTAGTTATACAGCTTGAAAAAATCTCCAATTATTTTCGGCTAACTAGATTATTTTTTATATAATTAGACAATAGACAAAAAAAGAACGAAAAAACTTTTTTTTTTCGTAATTTTAAAATGACTTTGAATGTGCCCATGTTTTTTTATAAAATACCCATGCTTACTTTAAAAGGTTTATCTCCCCGAAGTTGAGGGTTTGAATAAGGTTCAATAGTCGCGGTTTGCTTAGTAATCTGCATTTGTGCTAAAAATATTTTCAAATTCGTATATTTATAAATTTCATATAAATAAATGAGTAAGTTTTTATGCTAATATTTAACAAATACCGATATAGCTCTACACATGTATTTAGCTTGATATAAAAAGCAAAATCGCTACAAATTTATGCATTTTTATAAATTTTTTCCACGCCGTGTTAGATTGCTAAATTCATTTAAAGTCGAAAAATGGTAAAAGAAATCGTTTTTAGGGCTTTTTAATCAACTCGCTGACTGAGGGAAAAACGGAATAAAGATTGGCGAAGAGGGTTTTTATGTTTAATAATTTCTTAATGTTCCCCTGTAATCTTTGTCTAATTCGACAAATAAAAAAAAATTCACTCTGTCGCAAATGCATATACTTGCATCATTAAGCTGGTTAAAAAATGTTCGGTATTTTTAATATGGCCCTTTCTCCCACCCTTTTAAGCGCAACCATTATATTCATCTTTGGCTCGATATGTATTATATGATTTTTTCATAAAAATTTTACACAAAAAAAATTTGCTAAAATCATTACAAGAACGATGCTCAAGAGGCATACGACTGTCCTCTAAATAATTGTTATTGTAATCGACGGCAGTAGGGGGACGGGGTGGAGGTTGGTCATCTGGACGATATGCAGACACTGCTGTCTCTCGCTCATTCACGTAAACACCTGGTGTGTAACTCTCAGCTGGGACATGGCGGTATCGGAAAGTTTCGACTCCGTACTCTTTTGTTGTACAATTTGGTCGTTCGCTATTTACATCATAATCCGGGTAGATGATGCGAGTTGGTGGCAAATATGTTTTGTGATTAGCCAAAAGAGGCCTTGATGCAGCTGTAACTGTCTTAATATCGTATCCATTCGGAATTTTGTCCAAAGTTGGGGCGAATTTCGAGCCATGTCGCGTATGATGATATCCGTTTTGTGGTTCGTAATATTTTTGTCTATTAAAAAAAATTATAAAACATCGTTAAAAATAAAATGAAATAAAGTTACATTTAAACCAACCATTCCATCGATATAAAATATTCCAAAAAGATATTTCGAAGGATTGAAATAAAACACAAAATAGAAAGCAATAAATTAGTATAGCAATTTGATTTAAGAGGAGCCACTTCAATCTACATAAGACGAGATCAATAGGGCAAAAGACCTAGAAGACCTCAGGGCAAGCCGCGATATTTGTTTTAAATTATTTTATAATTTTTCTGCTTTGCCTCATCCTAAAGATGTGTTCACCTTTTTGCGCTCAACGCTTTAGTCGACGCTCCTGCCTATGCTTAAATATTCACTACAATCTCTTCATTAACAAAGTTCGAGGTTTTGACAGCGATAAATGGCGTAAAAATTAATTAAAAAATTGAACCTATCTGTCTAGCTGCCTAATGATTAAACGCCTAATGTCCTACAAAAATTGAGATTAAGCTTCAAATGTCTGCGATGCCGTGGATTTAAAAATGTACGCTCACACTTTAAACATAAATATAATGCATACGTATGCAATCAGATTGAAGCAATTCGAACTTTCGTTATATGTTAAATTAAAAAGAAGGAAGTGAAGAATATTATAAACTACCAAAACCGACCCCATGATCAAAGGACCACAATCGTCATATGACAACTGCCTGAAACTGGTGATTTTACCATAACTAATATTTAACTTATTTTTTGAACACACCTGCCTCAGATGTTGACTGTAGCTTAATTCATTCAATAGCACAGGTGTCTAAAAAAAGGATCCTGTGTTAATGAATAAACAGTTACAACATAATGTATATATGAATAAATAAAAGCAAAACAAATTTGAATAAAATTAAAAATATCCCCAAAATATATGAAACCAATAACATTAAAATATAATAACCAGGCCCGATTCTAGCTTTTCCCTTTTAGGGGGGCAAAAAAAACTCGTGGGGGGAGAAAAATTTTACCGCCTTCGCGGCAAATTTGCCGTGACCTTCGGTCACGGCAAAAACTTTCATGTACAACAATAGAATCCATGTTCAATTTTTTAACAAATTAATAGTAATTTATTATATTCTTAAATTAAAAAAATGAGTTTATAAATTGAATATGTGAATTAAAATTAATTGTTTTCACAAAAATCAATTGCTTAAAAAGATATGAGATTTGAATTAATTGTAAGTATAATTTTATCGTTTGGTATCATTGCGCATGAAAATTAAAAATATGATATATATGAATGATAAAAATGAATTATATAAAACTTTGGATTTTAGAAAATGAAAAGTGAAATAAGATTGATTATCATGAAAACAAAATGTATAAGTATGCTAATTTGTAAATTAAATAGTATAATTATATAAAATAATAACTTGTTAGGGACTTTGGTAAGACGCAAAACCTCGCCGTCGCTTAGATATTTATCATCTAGATTAGCAAAATATAATTTAAGTGGCGTAATTTTAACTTTTGACATTCGAATTTAAAAATGCCTAAAATTATATACCTGAAACTAATCTCGGGTGTGTTGTTGTAATATGAATGTTCAAACAATATTTAAAAACTTACAACTTAGCTTTTATCATATAGATGATTTGGCCATATATGCTTAAAGCAGGTTCAATGTGAGTTATATATCAAAAAAATTTATTGTTACCATTACTTAGATGTAAACCATTTAATAAATTTAGAATTTGTAATATTTTTAGAAAAAATTTATCAATATTGAGCGCGCCTTAAATTAAGCGGAGAAAAAAAAAGGGCAAACATGTTTACTTTCCTTTACAAAATTTTGTACAGTATAATACAAAAAAATTATACACTATATTTTTGTTTAAGGTTCCGGATATAATTATATACCCAAGGTTTAACCCGCTGGTGAGAAATTTGTTACGCGTGGGGTCCATACGGACCCCAATTTTTAACCTCTATCAAATTTTTTAAAGCTGTGATCTTAATTATTTTATTATTGAAGAGATACACCTGCTCTTTAATTATAGGCTAATATAAGTTATTATTAATGAATATTGCATATTTTATTTGACACAAAGTAGAAAAAAATCTGAAAAATTAAAATTTTTCATTTTTGCATATTACATTGAATAAATCATGTCAGTAAATGAAATGTATCAATATTATTGATCAAATTTTAGGTCTAGTAGAACATATTTAGAAAGTTTCATGAAAAAAAAAATTTTTTTGAAATAAAAAATTGTTTTTGGCTATATTTACCATAAAAACTTGATATTTTAAAAGAAAAGAAATTAATTCATATTATTATTATACAATAAAAACATTTCATATACTTAATATGTTAAAATATGTAAAAATATATAGAACATAAGGTTGCAATTATATAATTGAATTTACATAGAGGCAATAACATGGTTTTCAACATTGAAATTGAGAGGGTGGGGTCCATATGGACCCCAATTCAATTTCTAAATTCTAAACAAATTTTGTTATTAGACTTAGACCAAATTTTGATTACTAGTTTTGTTTATTTTATATTAAAGAAGAAAGTCAAACAAAAACTTGGACCATATCATACAATATTTTTAAAGACAATCAAAATTCAAGATTGAGGTCCGTATGGACCCCACACTGCCACACAGTGCTAATCGCGGTAAATATATGACAAAAGTAAAATTTTATGAAGCGAGATGCCATTTAAAAAACTTTATAATACACAGGTCAACAAATATCAATTTCAGAGACGAGATTATGAAAACATCAAAGAATGGATCCCAGCCTAATCTCATATTTATTTTTCGTTTTTCTTAGTTTGTTCCGTCTTTGGTCTTAGATCTGTCTATAACAAAAAATGGCCCATTTTGACCAAATTGACAGATCTAAATATACCCTAAAAAGAAATAATTTAAAAATCTTTTTTGCATATAAAAATTCCTTGTAACATAATCACAAATAATGAGAATTAAATTTTATTAATATATCAAGCTCTTACATCGGCATTTAAATAATACAAAATATTTCGCGTCCAAACTTAAGAACGACACGATATATTATCGGTTTTTAACGAAAATATTATTTGAAGTATGAATTTAACAGTTTAACTATTGTGAATATGCAAAAATAAAATTTCAATTTATTTTTGTTTTTAAATCTCTTTTGTTTTTTGACCTTTTTTTCTAAAATTTTCAATGTTTATACCTGACTAACTGAGTTTGATTAGGAAAAAAGGTAAACGGGTTTGATATTCCCTAAGATGGCAAGTTTGATCTCTGTAGTTAACTCATAACTCTCAAAAAATTGTTGACCTGTGATATACAATGTGGCTTTATTTTTAATGTTTTCCCGTTTTTTTCAAATGTCCTTTGGATAGGCCCCTATAGCTCTGGAAAAGTTAAAATGAAGATTTTTGGCTGATTTTGCGACTTTAAGCTTCCTCAATTAATATTTAAACTTTTATTCTATATATTAAAATCAATTGTTACATATTTTCATAATTTTTTAATGTTTATAGTTGGCCTACAAAATTTATCAAGAAAAAAACGGTGGTTTTAAAAATTGAAGTTATAGCCTTGATCTTAATTACCTCATATATCTAAAAAATATGTCAGCAAAACCCGAGCCTGTTTATATTTGCCGTTCCATTTATCTATGGTTTATTAAAATGCAAACTTCGTGTTTTCAATATGATTAACTTGTAAGGAACAAAGTAAAAGTGAAAAAATTGAATTAATAACTCTAGGTTGTTTTATGTAGATAGTTTTCTTAAATATTCATGTTTTTAAATTGTAATAATATAGTAGATAATATTATTTTAGAAAAAAGATTATATTTAGGGGATAGCCTTAAATAGTAATTTCTTTCAAAATTCACAATATCTTGAAATTTGAAATTTCAGACTCCTAGATAGCAAAAAGTATATTTACCTTGAATGTTTGGGTGATTGTAATATTTAGTAGCGGTGTTAGGATTTAGATTTCTAAACATATTTTTGTACCATTCTCTTTGTGGATCGAATACCTTTTTGGATGGCGAAGAATATCCCTGTTATATTAATTTTAGAGCATTCTTTTACAATAAACTAGCAAATTAAATTTTGAAATATTTATTAAGACTTACTTTGCCAATTCAAAAGAATTTCTATTCAATGCCACGGAAATTCCCAGCCAGGTGAGAAAATATTCTTTTAATAGAAGAAAATGGTGCGTTTTTTTTGGTTGGTATTTGATAACAAGTTGTGTTGGAAAACATATTAACATATCCCAGAGATATGTTGTTAAAAAGCTCTTTTTTTTTAAAAAACTTATCAGAAAGCAATTTTCAGGTTGTTTATAAGGTAGGAGACATAATATACACCTGTGAGCGTGAGTTGACATAATATTTTTATCGTGAATGTCGTGTGAATTGTGTTGCCAGTTGAAATTTTTTTCGAGATTTATAGGCATACAACTAACTTATCCATATAGGAAGTAGAGGCAGGGGGTAGGGGGGTGAGACTTACTTTCACAAGTGCTCCGAATGGAATACATATATGTATACCTATTGTGCTCTTAATTGAACGCATGTTTCCTCGGCTCAGCTGAGTTCCATGAAGTATCAATTATGCGATCTGCAAGGTTCCTACCATTTCTCCTTATCGCTAAATCCTAACCTCTCCTACCTAACAAACTAAGGATTTACATCATATTATTATTATAACTAGATAGAGAGATATAGGAGGAGTTTAAAAGAGGTTAATGATATACATTTATGAAAACCCGGCGCATATGTACAAATATAAAAAAAAAATAATGATATTCCGCGTTAAACAAAATCAATTGCAACGATTCATGCTCGAAATGGCGCCAAAGTGCCTGAAAATTATTATGGTTTGAGGTAAATCTAAATTGAATTAGCACCTGACGTATTTGCACGACAAATGGATAAAAAAAATTTAAAGTGGGGAAAACGAATTTTGTATTTTTTAAAGTTTTTTTTTGGCCATAATCTGTTGAGGTTTATTTGCAGATTTGATTTGCAAACCGTAATGAAATCCTTCAACTATAAAGACACTTGATGGACATCCAAGTTTTTAAACAATTACATTAGATGGCCTCCAAATTACCAAAATTCTACCAGTAATCATAACAAAACACTTTATAAACGGCGTTAAAACTTAATGCAGATCAGATAAAAGCAGTGGGTACAATATTTGATGCTTCAAACTCAGTTGTTTTATGTTAAATTGCAATGAGCTCAAACTAAAGTTTAAACCGGCAGGTGATATAACGGGCCCGCTCGATATACTTTTCAATTTCGGCCTGGCTCGCCGGTCCGAACCTGTGATCCAGCTTGGCCCGAAATTTGGTCTTTCAATTGAAAAATACGGCCCGCAACTTTTTAATTACAAGCTAAAAAAATTGTTTTAAAATTATCCATTAAAGAGTGTATAAAGACTACCCTCGTGTGATAATAGATTTATCCTTATTAGTTCTTATTAATAAAAATATAGGACAATATGTTTAAACTACGGTCCGGCCAGATTCGTTATTCCTTTTTTCAAATTCCGGACCGGCCCGCCCTGCCCTTCCTAAATTTCGGCCCGGCCCGGGTGGGTTAGGGTTTCGACTTTGATCTCTAACTCACACACCTTGTCAAAATCGAATTCATAGCCAATTTTGTCACTAATTTATATTAGAAGTTGTAAATTATTTTTATTATTTTTCACACTCATTTGGGAATCTGTTATATATTCAACTCAAAGATCAAAAGAATTCCCATTGCTTTGTACCTTAGCTCTAATGAAAGAGCTCACCACTCTGAGCTTAAAGAAGTTAACCTCTGTAAAATTGATCATAATTTTTTCTAATTTTTTAAAAAAAAATTATATTAGCTCGATTTATAACATAGATGTTTAAAAACATATGCGTCGACTAAATAAATTAATAATCTTTATATTTTCCAAATCATAGCAGCCTAAGATGGACAATAAAACTTGTTAAAACTACCGGTCATTTGGTGAATACTTTTGCAGCCAACCCTATAAGAACTTTTCACCGACTGTCAAATATATTAAAAAATAACGTTTATGATTAGATAACTCACTCTACCCACAGATAATTAGGATATATACAATTTCCCCCCCCCCCCCCAAAAATAAAAAATATTACCTGTCCGACTATCGAAGGCATTCCATTGCTCAAAGTTGAAATATTGGAATGCGGAACCGTGGATTTGGATTGGGTGCCCTTGGCATTTTGATTTGACGTCGAACTACTTTTTCTGGGGACTGCAAACCGGTTCGGGATATATTTGTAGTTTGATATGGCTGGGTCTGTGGTGGAATATATTGGTTCGTCCATTTTACCCAAACTATTGGCTATATTGTTGGCTATCGTAGTTTTGATTTCGTGTTTTTGCCCTTTATCGAAATTTTTTCAAAATTAAAACAAGTAATCATATTTAACCTTTTTCCTTAAAATAGATTGAACAGAGTAGGTTTAAAGATTAAGTTAGTGTAAATATACCATGTATAACATTTTACCACGTTAATAAAACAACGCCAAAGGAGCTTATAAATTTAAAAAAAAAATTCAAACTTTAAATTAAGGTAATTTGCCTACTTGAAGAGTAAAACTGCTGCATTATTTTTTAAATTTGAATATATCAGCGGTGAAATGGCAGTACTTGGAGCACACGTTTTTAGAATTATTATCTTAATTTTATTGATTTTTAATTGAATATGTATGCCCTTACTTATCTCAATTACAACGTTTTTTTTCCTCGATTTTTATCAAGGATCGTAAGAAAATGTTATTTTGATGTTAGTGTATTATAACATTTGAAGCTACGGTCTTAGCAACTTAATTTTTTTAATTTTATTTAGAGAAATACCAGATGCCTAAAGAGTTGGAATTGAGGATAATGAGTTTAATTTTAGCTGCAGTTAATAAAATTTTAAGAGTTTCGGTATTGAGACACCAGCGGAGATGAGATATTAAGTGGGAAAATGTTCCTAGTTTATGAAAGCCCTTTTAAATTTAGGATAATTATTTTTGGGGCTATCAGTATTTATAAACTAGCTTTGCGTGAGAGCCAAAAAATATTAAATATTTTAGTTGGTAGATATACTTATACTAAATATTGAAATTTATTTGATTTTCAGGGTGTAATAATGTAACATCAAGTCCATATTCCTTCCAGAAATTTATAAAAAATTTGTCTTATAACTTGTCAGCATTAATAAATTTAAATTACTCTAAAATTTATTATAGGTAAATAAAAATGTTTTTTGAATGTCTTAAGATAACACTTTTAATTATATTTTAATGGGAGGGTAATAATCTATCTATAACAGGAATAATCAAAATTGTAAAATTACCCGAGTTATTTTCACATGCCGACAATTTTAAACTTTCGGTCAGGGTAATAACTAGGTATACGATTTTGCAATAAAGAAGTACCCGCTCTCAAAATCTGTTTGCACTGTTCAAACACGTCCAGAATTCATTATAAATTTACGGCATTTCCTCATGTAATTGTTATCCAAAATTAATAAAATGTTTAAAAGACAAAAAAATTTATCATTTTTTTCGATGAATTTGGCCCTATATGCTTTCTTAAATCCGATCAAATTTATTTTTTAGATGGCTGGACGTAATTATAAAATTTTTTGTTTCTTAGGTATAAAAGGTTTTCTTTTATATTTATCAAAACTAGATAAAAATTAACAATTTGCAATAATCTGGAGCATTTTGCATTTTTTACTAAATATATTTTAATTCATTATTAGGATGGCCGAGTTTTTAGGTCTTAAATAAGGCATTTTTTACCATATATAAAAAACTTTAACGTAAAATATAACGGGAGTCTAAAGATTTTACAGAAAAATATAAACAGGATTGCAAAAAATACTTAAGGAACTATCATACTCAAATAAAATATTTTTTGTGAAATTTTTTATCGATATATGTTATAGTTAAATAATTAAAGCTATCTACTATAGTTTAGTTGAGTTTTAAGGACTGACTTCGATAAATTTTATTCATTTCATTTTAAAATAGCAAAGCTATTTTTAAAATACTATTTTAATATTTCAACAATATTCTGGTTATATTAATATTTTTTCGGTATTTTTATAACAAAGTAATTTTCTCACTGAGTTTATTTATAAAACCTTCAAAATATAAAAGGTAGGGTGTACGCAAGTTTAGAAGCATAGTTAACTAATTATTTAGCGTAGTTAGTTTTCCTGCTCTAACCTCCTTGATCTTTAATAAAATTAACCATGGGTCTCTGGCGGTTTATTTATAAATTTCTTTATATAAAACAGTTCGACATATTTTTAAGATATATAAGCTATTTTAGATCAACCCGACTCTCGTTTACCGTTTTTTCTGGTAGAATTTTGTAATCCAATTATGTTAATTTATGAAATGTAAAAAAAAAAGATTCAAAGAATAATTGAAAAAAAAATGTATATAAAACAGCTAAGCTGTTATATTTAACCCGCGAATGATGGGTGAGAATTGTGTAACGCAAATGCTTTGGTGTGGTCCACACGGACCTCAATTTTAAACCTCTATAATAAAAGTTTTAAAGCTATAAATTTAAATTTTTATTATTTTGAGGAAAAATACGTGCTCTTTAATTACTAATTTAAATTATCATTTATGAATATTCCAAATTTTATTTGACACAAAGTAGAAAAAATAAAAAATTAATTTTTTATTTTTTCATATTACATCAAATTAATCATGTCAGTAAATGAAATGTATAAATATCATTGATCACATCGTGTTTTTAGGTCTAGTAGAACATATTTATAAAGTTAGAAAGTTTCATGAAATAAAAAATATTTTGAAATAAAAAATTATTTTTGGCTATCATTTACCATAAAAACTTAATATTATAAAGAGAAAAAAATATAACTCATATCATTATTATACAATACAAACATTTTATATACTTAATATGTTAAAATATTTAAAAAAATAACTAGAATATAAGGTTACAATTATTTAAATTATAATTTACATATAGGCAATAACATGGTTTTTAACATTGAAATTGAGAGGGTGAAATCCATATGGCCCCAATAGAATTTCTAATATTTAAACAAATTTTGTTAATAGACTTAGACCAAATTTTAATAAATAATTTTGTTTATTATATATTTAAAAAAACAAAAATTTGGACCATACCAAATTTTAATTACTAATTTTGTTTATTATATATTTAAAAAAACAAAAATTTGGACCATAATATATAATATTTTTAAAGATATTCAAAATTTAAGATGTGCTGGGGTCCGTATGGACCCCACAATGCTAATCGCGAATTAAGGTAAATATAATTTATTTTTAACCGGTATGTGACCTTCAAAGGTTGGGTTATCAAAAAATTATGTATTACCTAAAGTTTGATTTTGGTGCTCGATATACTCAAAATAATATTTAAGATTAAAAATTGAAGTCACAATGGATTTTAATGTAGAAAAAATATCTTTCTGATTTTTTCCCTAAATTATTCTCTAGGGCGCAAAATCTGTGCCGAATGGCTTTTTGATCGATGATCGTTAGGCAGTAGGGCCGTGGCCCATTACTACACAGGTCAACAAATATCAATGTCAGAATAAATAAGTTTATGAAATAAAAGCATACTTCCCATATTGGCCTTATCTCATATATATTTTCCGCTTTTTGTAGTTTCTTCCGACTTCGGCTCCTGAGATCCGTCCAAAATGGCCTTTTTTGACCAAATTGGCATATTTTGCAACCTAGAGAATACCCTAAGAGGAAAAAATTCGAAAATCTTTCTTTCATATAAAATATCCATTGTAACTTATATTTATCATTAAATAATGAGAAATAAAATTGCTTAGTATATTAAGCTCTTACATCAGCATATAGTTAATACAGAATATTCCGCGTCTAAACTTAAATACGACACGATTATGGGTCAAAAATATTATTTGAAGTTTTCATTTAATAGTTTAGCTATTGTGTATATGCAAAAAAAATTTCAATGTTTGACATTTTTTTTAAATGTTCAATTATAGCTGACTTACAATGATTGATTAGAAAAAACGATAAACGGATTTGAAAACCCCTAAGATGGCAGGTTTGATTAGCTCATAACTCTCAAAAATTTGTTGAACTGTGTTATCATAAATCCAAGAAAATATAAGAAGACCACAACGTTGATTATTTCGCTGGTTAAATAAACCTCGTCGTCGAACATTTATGAATTTTTGACCTGTGTAGTTATGTTCGATACACAATGCCAGAATTTGTAATTAACCCTAAATATGCCCTACGACAATAAATCACGCATAAAAATATAGGAAAACTAACTATTGCTCAATTCGTCAGGCTGGTTGCTTCGGAAAATAATGTGTAAGTTTTTGTTATCAGACCATCGGCGAGGCACTGCCGGGCCTGTGAGAGGAACTGAGTCCCCGGATCGTCGGTTCAGGCTCAAGGAACTTTCGGTTGTTCTACCACCAGTACCCATTGAGTGTCTCGGTAGAGTATTGTTATTTTTAACAAGACTCCTATCCCTATTATCAGCCGCCGTCTTTTTGAGTCGGCCCTCGTGACTCACCAAAGGGCTTCTTCGAGGAGAGGTTGTTGAATCGAACAAATTTTTGAGTGATCGAATCTATGAGGCAGACGGATTTGATTAAAAAAGCTATCGTCTTTTGAATAAATAGAAGTTTTAAAATTTCAATGTTTCTCACAGCCTCTGATTGACAAAGTATTTTGCACATATATTGGTGCTGACATTATTTATATTGAGAAGATATTGATTAGGCGATCTATTATTCACATTTTTTTTTAAACAATCGGCTATCAGAGGTTTTTTATTTAAGTTTCGGAGCAATGTCGAGTTAAATTAAATCAAATACTCGCATGGTATATTACTTATTGAGTCACTCTAGGCACCTGATTTGGAATCCATTGCCTCAGTAAAAGGAGTAATCAGCATCTTAAATCGAAGCTCTGGGCACTTATGACCTTTTACTTGTGTTGGACTGCGTTAAAATGTTAGTCGAACATTACAAACGGATAATTTTTTGTATACAAATTTATAAAAATATGTTTGTTTGTCTTATTATATGGTAATGTAATACTTTATTTATGCAAAATAAACAGTTAAATATTATTATAATCATAATTTATTTTAGATTTTGCAGAACTTATGCGATTACAGTGACAAATAATATGTTTTACTTTGTTTGCAGCGCATGCTGAATGACTCCGGTTGTCAGACCCATTGGCGTAAATTTGATTTTCTGAACCAGAGGCGCTAACATTGGCTGCGACTAATAATTTCCTTCGGGGGAATGAATCCAGTCTTCGATCTATTTTAAAAAATTTTTTTCAAAATTTAAAATATAATTTTGAAATCTCAAAATTAAAAATATGTTTTTTTACTTTTGTGGGACACAGCACAATATAATAGTGTAATAAATCAAACCCGGAACAACAAACATGGCCTTTGAAATTTTAAACCGAAATTCCAAAGTTAAAAAAATTATTAATTGTAATAAAGACTTAAAAAAATTGGCAATTACAACATCACTTAAATTATAGGTTACCGGTTAGATTTAATTAAAATTTCGTAATGCCAAGCATAGAACGAGCTAGCGATGGAAGGTCATTTCTCATGATGGGGACACATATTATATTATTTTATGGTCAATATGATACAGCTTTTATTTTTTCAAATATGTTTTCATTTAATATCGAATAGGATTTTAGCAAAAAATGAATTGAGGGTCAAGTATGGTAACTATGTTGTTAACATTTTACAAAGGGTCGGACGACCTTGAGCGCATGTTAATTAATTGTTTTCTACACGGGTAAAGCAACGTTAAGCCTGGTTAGTATCTGGATGGGTGACCGTCAACGAATCCCAAAGCCGTCCATTTTTCTTTAAACCTAAAAACCTAGGTCACCAAATGCCTGTAGAATCTCACTTTGGAGGTCCTGCCGTAGAGTTAAAAAAAGGCAAAGCCCTAACGAGTAAGCCGCCCCCTAATGGAGAAAAAGGTCTAGAGGAAATTCATATACCACAGGTTTTTTTAACCTCATACAAATATCGCATAGTCTGAGATATTATTGAGCTAATATTTAGTATTTGACCATTGGCTTGAACACAACATTCTAGCCTCTTTTACAGGAGGTTAGGTAATCAGAGCAGTGCCAAGACTATTATTAATTTGGAAAACATAAATGTGCCTATAATTTTGTTCAAAGCCCTCCTTGGGCAACACATCCTAAACAATATGCCTGGTGTGATACAATGCCAAAACCTAGGTTGCCGACATGCAAGTCAATCTCAGAGTTGGTTTGCTCAATACCTAAGCCATAATCGGTATTAGTTTTCAACGGGATGTTATAAAGGCCCACAAGGCCCTTTGGTGGGCCTGGCCCATCTAACTTAAAAAAATTTTGGCTGAGCCGGAAGAGGCATATATTTATTATTTTTTCTTAAATATATATCATTGCCTATTCCTTCATTCAAAATCTAGATAAAACTCTATAATTTCATATAAATAAAAAGTAAACCGGGTTTTGGGGTCACAATTTTTGAAATCAGCTGACGGGTCTGAATCAACTCAAAAATTTTAAATCAGCTGACGGAAGGGCCGTACTGAAAGTATTTGGATATGGGTGGACTAATCTATTCCGGCCCTCGAAAATCACTATTATATAGTACCCTTCAGTAGGGATGGGTATTAAAAAACCCCTAAACCGGTTTTTGTTATTAATAACTAAGCCGCTAATTTTTCGTTAAATTATTTATTGTTAATATGATTCATTAAACAAATAGGGACCTGCTTCCTTAAATAATGGCAAATCTTTTAGAGAATAGAAGTACTACTTCATAATCTAAAATTGGAATTTATAATATTTAAATTCTATTTATATAAAAATAGAGGACCCAAGTGTCTGCTCGGGCTTTAGGCCCGACCCTAATTAAAAGTTTTAAGTTGAGCCGCCAACTTGCAGGTTCAGGCCCTGGCCAGACCTTAGCTGAAAAATATGTCAGGCGGGCCGGACCTAAACGTCGAGGGAGAATTTGAACTCTAATCTATATGTATGCATTATTTTACTTGATAAATTAATGGCTTCGCGGTAAACGAAATTCGGGATATCCTTGTGGCAACTCGAATAGTATTGTTCACACGAAATCATACTGTTTTGCATGACGAGATTCAAGTTTTCCATTTTGCTTGTACTATTGTTAGGGGCAGGCTTTAGCGACAGTAAAACATCGGACCTTTGTTTTGTCATTATTGCATTATTATATATGTCTCAAAGCGTAAAAGACGATAATCCTCCGCGTACATCTGAGTTATGGGCTGCTGCTAGGGGGCACCCGTATGTTCCTTTGTGTCCGTTTTTTATGAAGTCGGTAAATTTGAGCTATTTTACGGCGGCGATCAGATCAAATTTATTTGTTGGCTAAAAGATATATGATACTATTGAAACCAAAGTAGAGAGTCTCAATATGATCGGCGAACTTTGTGTTGGGTTGTGCAAAAGATTTTGTTTCGTAAGATATGAGTAAAGAGTTAAGAGGAGACAAATTGGCACATAACTAACTTCTTACAAGACCTATATGGGAGTTGCTCTAAAAAAGTATTACTTGCCCCTTTAGAAAAAACTTTTACAGCTCAAAGATTTTGAAATACGAGACACATGTCATATAAAATGGGCCCGGAAAAAGACCTTTTTAATGCGCGGCAACTTTTTTTTTATCGTCCCACTACTATCGATGATTTTTATCAATATAAAAAGGAAGGCTAATGCGTTGATATATCGGGGGCTATACATATATGTAAAAAAAACCTCTGAGCTAAATCTAAAAGACAGGGTGGGGCAGTATAGGCCGAATATATCCCTAGTGGCGCTTTAAAAAAATGAGATTTAATTTCGCTATAACGTATTTTATTGAATAAATCACCAATTTTTCCACCTAAATATGGCAAAGCTGATGCTATATTTTATTATTATTATATCCGTATATATATATATACTACTTTTATCATTATTATTATTATTATAAAATTTACAAAGTCCGTGATGCTAAGGGCTTCTCCAGTGAACTACGCGCATAAATTTTTTGGATTTTTCTCCTTTTTTAGTGAACATTCCAAGCGGACCTGGCAAAATTTTATGCGAATCCATCCTCCTTTAACAGTTGACAAGGGATATGGCCAACTAAACCTGAAGATTTTATGTGCCCCAGAGTATAGTGCTGAGAACGTATATAAAGAAAGAAAAGTATGATATTTCTCCACCTCACATATTTCATAAAGTTTTACGACTCTTTTCTCTTTTAACCTCCGTGCAGAGCGCAAATAAAATTAGGTCCGGACCATAATGTTTTTTTTTTTGTTCTTTAAAAAAACTCTGTTTTTTTTGACCGAATAGTTAAGGGGTAAAATGTGACAGGAGGGTATTAAAAAGTCATATTGCTACGCCGATATATTGTCCGGTGATATATAATATATAATTTATAACCATGGGATATATTAGGATCATAACAAACGGTATTATGTCTCACGAGGAATGTCCCATAGATTTAAAGATGTTTCCACATTAACTTTTGCTGCTAACATGTTGATGACCATAAAAACGGGCCAGAGGAGCTTTAGATGTTAACGTTAGTTGTTGCATTTGTAATCGGATTAGCTTAAAAGGAGGCGGTTCTAAATAGGGTTTTATTTAAGCCGAAAAGACGGGCCCTTTAATTAAAAATCACGTTTTGTTGCCACTAATGAATAAAATGTATGATTTTATTTTTTTTTTTTTTCGAATTTTAAGTGAAAAAAATTTATAATTCGTATCCTATATGTTCATGTAATTGTAACCGAGTCCCCTTTCGAATAAAAATGAAAATGTTGACCAATAAATGGATTAATATTCGAAAAGTAGTTAATTTGTAAATATTTCGGGCCAATTCAAACAAGAAAGCTTTAAAAACTATTTTTGTAACTATAAAAAACATATATTTTTATAATCGAGTAGGATGGATGAAATTAAAGAAACATACGCTCTCAAAACTCCTCATATTAGTAAGCCTTTAAACCAAAATTTATTATTCTCTATTTCGGACTGGTACAGGAATCGCAAAGGCAATAAATTAAATAAAAAAAGTTAAAAAATAAATTAGGGCAAAATTTATATCATTTTTTAAAAATAAAAAAATGACTTAATAAATTGATTAGGTCAAAAGATTTTTAAATTAAAAAAAAAATTAAATTATGACAGGACTTCGCTTAAAAAATCGTTTTTTTCCACCCAAATCTTATATATGTTTGCACGCACGGGCTGCCTTAATTTTCCACAATACAAAATATATTTATGTGCAAATAGTTCTCAGACCAACAACCACCATTTGGACTGTTAATGTCTTAATTAAATCAGTTAAGTCAGGTGGACTCTGATACGATATATAGTGTAAGAGGTTCAAAAATGTTAGTTATTCCATCTATATTGTAATTTAAGACGTACATTAAAAGATAGGGTTAGGTGCCTGATGGTAGCCCACGTACTAAGATGGCTCTAAATCTCTTGTCTTCTTTTGTTTGACAAGAAAAAATCATAGCACAAAAATTGTGGTTAAGCTTAAATATAAAAAAATTTATTGAAAATTTAGCAAACAGGAAAATAAATCCATTATTTAATAGAAGCGCAGTGATTTTTTTTAGTATTAAATTGTTATACAAAATAAATTTTCTCGACAATAACACTTATAAAATACCTTATAAAAAGTCATGAAAAATTAAACCAAGTTTGACCGTAGTTCGAACGTGCGAATAATAACATAAGGCGCGAAAAAATCAGGACACATGCGCCAAATGCAATTACATATTAAGTAACCTGGTTAAATTGGGATCATGGTGAAACACCCACGAGGGCTATAAGAAATCTACCCAAATACTGTTGAAAGAAAGATGAAGGAATTGATTTTAGGGGTCTCGTGGTTATTGAATATGGTCTTCAAAACAAATTGCTTTAGGGTTTGTAGAGTTTAGAAAACTCTCAAAACGACTCGTATCAAAGATTTATAAAATAAATAAGAGGGGCTAGGTTAGAAAATCTTATACATAAGAATGCCAAGTAAATTAATAGATATTTAAAAGCTGCGTGGCTAATTCACCTACCCTAGCCCCACCCAAAATTTACCCATTGTCACACAATTTAGGTTTACAAGTCCGAAATTGCGCCTAAAGTATGATATATCTGGACAAATAATGTCCAGCCGTGATTTTCGCGCAGGGATGGAAAATGAAAAATGGAAATTTGATTAACTGGGAAAGTTAGGAGAGAACCCTTGATTCCTGAATTTTGAATGCTGCTTATAACTTGTATTTTTAGGAGCCTATAGCCCCATCAGATTATCGCCCTAAAAGGCCAATGTACATATTTTTGACGTTAAACTCGTGATAAATTTATAAGTTTTTGGTTAAAAATTGTTATCTATACTTTTAGATGGTAGTATTGTTTGATAAATCAATATATAGAAATAAAAATTTTGTGAAACCAGAGAGTAAAGATTTGCTTTTCAAAGAGCACATATATACGACGGAGATGGAATATATAAAAACTACTAGTCAAACCTAAATGTCGCGCACCAAATTTAATTTGATTTGTAAATTTCACTTTGGATCGCTGTAAAAATATTTGAATTATTCTCACACAGTCTGTAGTTCATTTTTTTTGAATCTATTTTGTACTTAAATCAATTTTTATGTTTAGCTAATAAATTTGGTGAAAAAAATAGGCAAGCCTAAGAAATTGGAATTTTTAAGAGATAATTTGCTAATTTTTTTTTACCACCGTTTTGAGAGAATTATATTCATTATAACATAGCACACATATGTTTTAATTTTTGGAATTTTAGAAGAGAAGTTTAATTTTATTTTCTCAATTTTTTTTTTGAAATACTGTAGCAATAAAATATGAACCCTACCACACCCTGGCCCTTAACGGATCAAGCATGCGTTAATTAGATATTCGTACGTTGTTTGCTAAGATTTCGTTATAAATAATAATTGCTAGGACCAGCATTTAGAAATAATAATTTTCTATAAAAAAAACTCTTGTTAAAGTCAAAATAAAAAAATTTAAGGTTACTCAAAAATGTTTAATAAAAATTTAAAAAAAAACGAAAAAAAAATTTTTTTTTGTCTAATATTTAGTTAAATAAATTAATTTTGAATTGTTTTGTCCAATCTTATAAATCGAATATTAAAAGATTTTTAAGCCATTCAAACACAAAGTACGTAGATATTTTATTTTGCGAGTGAACAACAATTTTTTGAGAGTTATGAGTTAACTTCAGAGATCAAACCTGCCATCTTAGGGAATATCAAATCCGTTTACCGTTTTTCCTAATCAAACTTAGTTAGTCAGTTATAAACATTGAAAATTTTAAAAAAAAGGTCAAAAAACCAAAAAAGATTTAAAAGCAAAAATAATGTGAAATTTTATTTTTGCATATTTACAATAGTTTAACTGTTAAATTTAAACTTAATAATGTTTTTATTAAAACCCGATAATATATCGTGTCGTATTTAAGTTTGGACGCGAAATATTTTGTATTATCTAAATGCCGATGTAAGAGCTTGATATATTAATAAAAAATTTTTTCCATTATTTGTGATTAAAAATGTAAGAAGGGATTTTAATATGCAAAGATTTTTAAATTTTTTCTTTTTAGGGTATTCAGATCTGTCAATTTATTAAGATTTTTAAATTTTTTCTATTTAGGGTATATTTAGATCTGTCAATTTGGTCAAAAAAGGCCATTTTTCGTTATAGACGCTAAGAAGCCAAAGACGGAAGAAACTAAGAAAAACGAAAAATATATATGAGATTAGGCCATCATGGGGATGCATTCTTTTATGTTTTCATAAAATTCAAGTTTCTAACATAAATATTTGTTGACCTAATAAAAGGCCACGATTAAAATATAAAAAAAAATTTTTCTTATTTTTTTTTCTGTTTTGTCAATTTCATAAAAATAAATATCATAATATACTTAATAAATATAATTTATGATAATTTTGTTGTATATTTTTTTGTTTGAAAGGCGTTTTGTAGAGAAGGTAAAACCACCCGTATTTTCTCTCATTTGAACAGTCGGCTCAAATAGATTAGTGGCAAACACCTGTCTGCAGAAGATTTGGGTTCAAGTCAGTGCATAGGTATCTTTTTTCTTTGGAAAATAGTACAGATGTGCAAACACTTTTAAGCTGCTTAAAGGCTTGAGGCAGTAGACGATATTCCTAAAAAGAGCCTAGGCCGCCGGGGTGTGAGCAAATCTTACTGTTTATCCCGTCGAAACTACTGGTTAAAAGAGTCATAGTCCTAAATAGGTATGGCGGCCCTATATGGCAAAAGGTATGGGGGAAACTTAAACCCCAATTATTTTTTTTTCTCACTTGAAATTACACAACGAAACCAAATTTCATCATTATTTACGAAAAAAAAACAAAAATTCATTTTTAACGTGCCTAAAGATCCTTACAACCTTTAATAATGTAGTCCTTTAAATATCAAATAAAATATTGATCAAACTTAAATTATATATTATTTAATTCGCAAAAATATATACCAATGTTGAAACTAATACGACCTTGCTTAATATATTTTCAGGATGGCCTAAAAAGGTGCCGCATTTTGTTTTGTGGTGTTAAGGTTTCCAGGAAAAAAGCAAAAACTTTGGTCCAGCATATGCATGGTTTGACATAAATCCTTCCTAAGCATATATCATCATACCCAATTAATATGTATAATAATTTCATGGAAGCTCAAGTTTTTTGATCAATCAAACGATATTTTTCTAGCTCCCTAACCTATCTGCCATAACACTTTTTTCCCCTTAGGCCCTCCCTGCCTTGTCTAAAAGCCATAAATAATTTTACGGTTTTTACCACATCCTTAGGCTGACATAGGTCGCGATGAAGTTGGCAAATGGTGTCATCCATATACCACATATACAACTGTTGCTAATGAAATAAACACTTTTTTTAGTGAGGCAATATCCGGGGAATTTATTAGAATGTTTTAGGAATTCTCATTTTTCAACGGAATAATCCTTGCCGTGGTCATAGTGGTAATATAAAAAAACGATTTAACTTTGCCAAAATAAAATTGTTTAATTGCATTTCCGATTGTCCTTTTTTTTGCGAGCATGAAGATTTATAAAATGAATTGACATTACCTTAATAATGATTTTCTATACCGTTCGGTTAAACCCGCCCCGGATAAAGGAGCTATTCATAAATCTCTTAATCTCTATTTAAAAAGGTGGGGGAAGGAGCTCGTATAAATATGGCTTTAATTAAAACTCTAGCATCTAATCATTAAAAAAAACAGTTTAATTATTAAAACATATGACTTAATGATTTATTTTCACATTTAAAAATTACGAGCATGGCGGCATGTAACAAAAAAGGGTAGGCCCCTTGCGATGATACAAAGGTTTGCCCGTGGTTTTATATAAAAATAAAAATAATTGTCTAGAGATTAGGAGAAATTGAAAAAAGAGATATTACTTCACCTCGTTTAAATAGAAATAAAATTATCGGCCAGGTGTTATTATTGGCCACGAGTAGGCCTTACCTGAGAGGACCTGTAAGAAAGCTTTAATTAGGAACGATAAAACTTAAATTGAATTAATATTTGTGTTTTTTAGTGTTCTTATGGCGATGAAAGATTCTGTGCACATAGTTAATTAAAAAAAATTCTAAATCAATTAAAAATTAATGTAAGGTAAAAAGCAGTATTATTTATGTATTATTCGTTAAAACCAGAAAAAAATAACCCAAATTAATCAAAAATTCAGTTATGATTTAAAGATTAAATTTGTTTTAGCTTTGTTAAAGTAAAAGTTGAACTTATAAATATATGTTATATAAAATATAATAAAATTTTAGTGTTAAAAATCGACTATTTTAGGTTCACACCTATTTTTGCGCCATTTCTAAACCTAATTATAATTGCCCGGCAAAGTAAAAAGCATTTTTTACGCTCTATAAAAGCACAATAAATATCACAAATACTATTTATTCAATCTATCAATATTATTGTAATACATATTCGCCCAATCACATTTTTATGGTAGTCGACCTTATCGAATTTCGGACAAATTGTTTAATTTTTTCCTTCTTGAGTTCCTCTTTCGTCGAATTGTCGGCTAGTGCTGACAGCTTCCTCAACTGTTCTGGGCCCGAAGCGCCTGGAACCTGCAATGTATTTTTGTCGGCGACTCCTAAGTTAGTAGAATCGATGATGGAGAGGGGGTCCGTGATAAATTCAGTCGAGTCATTTGGCGTAGTTACGATGACAGGAATATCTCCACGCCTCAAACTGCGACTGAGGTAGGCGAGGTTGTAATTGATGAATTTCCCGTTATTGGATTCCTTTTCACCGATTAGCCAATAGGTAATCATAGCACCTTTGCCCTATAATATGTAAATGTTTAAAAAAAACAATGAACAGCATATTTTATTTAACTTTTGCGTGTTAAATTTTCGAGGTGGAATATTGTTCAAAACTTAAAATTCTATAAAATTATAAGTATTGATTGACTAACTTAAATTTACGTTCAAATTAAATAATTGCCTACCAGTTTTGTGAGGAGGTGGATAGATATGCTTGATTGATCTCAAAATAGCCTATAAGATCATCAAATACGTCAGAAATTTTCTTAAAAAAACAGAAATTTATATTAGATTGAGTTATAATAAAATTTATATGATAAAAATTGGTTTGAAATTAAAAATTTTAAAAAATTACTTTTATGGTAATTTCGCCCCGACATTCGAGCGTGAAAGAACCAAATTTCTCCAGCAAAACGGCGGTATACGGACTCACATGAATCTTAAAGGCTACATTGCATTTAGTTATTGATAAAAAAACAAATAGCGGATATAGGGCATGTTTTAAATAATATGTACAAATAAAAAATAATTTCTCGTTCCTATAAAAGTCACCCCAAAAATTAAAAATTTTTATTTTTGCCAGATAAATAAAAATTTGAGGCAATGGCTAAAAATTTGTTTTCATATTGGTAATTAGCATCAAAATGAATTGTTGTTGTAGTAAAGGATGCTTTAAGTAGTCCAAATTTCGTTGTTTTGTGTAATTGACCCCTAAAAAATTTTTAAAGTTGGGAAAAAATATAAAAGATTTAAGATTAAAAAACGCAGCTTTATTAAAACCTTCTCCATTTGATTCCATACGAGAAGTTGTGTTAACTGTGTCCCCAAATAAACAAAACCGAGGCATTTGTAGCCCTACCACGCCAGCTGCAACGGGACCTAAATATTATGAAAATGTAAATAATAATAGATAACAACATTTTTTGGTAAATGTAAAACTTCGAAATTTTCTAAAATGTTAAATACATGGGTAATAAGTTTTTTGTATTGATAAAAGGTATAATATTTTTAAACAGGCGTTAAAAAAGTTTTAATATTAATTACAACAAATTTGTCTATAAAAGAATATGCAATGTTAAAAACATAAAACTTATTATTACAATGTCAACAAAATTTTGAGAGTTATAAGCTAAGTGCAATCAAACCTGCCATCTTAGGGATTTCAGATTTGTTTACCGTTTTTTCTGATCAAACTTAGTAAGTCAGAGCTAGAAACAATAAAAATTTTTAAAATAAAACAAAAAAATTTCAAAAACAAAAAAAATTGAATTTTTTTTTGTATATTCACGCTAAACTGTTAAATTTAAACTTTAAATAATATTTTCTAAAAATCAATAATATATCGTGTCGTATTTTTGTTGGGATGCCAAATATTCTCTATTATCTAAATGTTCATTTAAGAACTAGATATACTTAAAAATTTTATTTATTTAAGATAAAAAATATATGCTAAAAGTGATTTTAATAAAAGAAAATTCTTGAATTTTTTCTCTTTTGGGTATTTTCGAGTCGCAAAATATGTCGGTCAAAAAAGGCCATTTTTCGAGAAAGGAGCTAAATAGACAAAAGCAAAAGAAACTACGAAAAACATAAAATATATATATGATATATGTCCTAAGAATTATTTCCTTTTCAATATCAAAAACTTCTTTCTGACATTGATTTGTCGCTGTGTCATAACAACAATGAAAATTATTGATGTAAAGTTATAAATCGTTAAAGACCGAGTAGAAATACTGTAAAATTTTCTCAATGGCGTATTTTTGCGTGGTTGATCTGTTTTTTTATACGTTTCGGTCAAATGTAATGTTCATATTAAATAAAAAAAAATATTAATTACCGGAATGTATGCCAATCCGGAGTTTAACCTTCTCGTCCGGCCTATGGCGTATCTTAAAATCGAGCATTTTAGTCAACAATGCGAGAGACATTCGACATATTTCACGGACGTGATTAATGCCATTTAAAGCAGGTGCCCCTGACACTACCATATAGGAATCGCCAATCGTTTCAACCTGCGAATAAATAGTACAACTTTAAAATGGGTTACTACCAAAAAAGGGTGATATAATTTTCGCAGAAATAACAATGAATTCGTAATTCAGCTACCCCTTTCCAATAAAGTTTGGACTTAAGACCGTGAAAATCAATTATTAGTGCCGTCGAGGTGAAAATTGAGATTTGTGGGCAGGCCGGCGATAAGCCCGGCCACTCATTGTCGGCCCGGCCCGAATTTACAAGAAAGGCCCGAAAATATTATATTTCAAGCTAATAATTTTCGCTCTAAAATAATCAAATTCAGAGTGTAGAAGTAATATCCTTCATCGTGTGATATAAAATTTATCATTTTTAGTAGCTCTTGTGAATAGTAGTTAAAAAAAATAAGACAAAATGAAATTTAAAATGTTGGCTCGGCCCGGCCCATAATCTTATTTTTTAATTCAGGCCCGGCTCGTTTTTCGGGCGAACTACACCAGGCCGGAGAGGCTTTCGGATTCCGAATATAATCTCTAGTTCATATATCGAAAGCATTTGATTTTTTTATAGGAAAAGGTTTTGGGGACAAGAAAAAAATTTGGACAAAAAAAAATTTAAATATGTATTTACAAAAAGTTTAAATAATCTGTACAAATATTCAAATATTACCTTGTAAACATCAAAGAAAGGTATGATGTTATCAAAGCAGGTGTATACATCGTTGAGAAAATCCACAATCTAAAAAAAATATTTTTATAAGAATTGCTCGTAAGGAATCCAAATAAACACCGATTTAGATAATATTGGGGTAAATTTAAGCTCACCTGGGCATTAAAATCGAATAAAAATTCTTGGTTTGTCTAATCGCTTACTCAGAATGCACCCAACAGTTGTTAACTAGATTAATAAATTTGAACTTTAAGCATTATTTATGGTTACTATGTATCTAAGTCATTTTTGGTGTAATTAGGAATTTGAATTAGAAAATCGGTTATTAGAAAAAGAGACTTTCCCATTTTTGGTATAATACGGACTTCATTATTACAAAACTTAAGGGTGAGAACAAGAGTTTGAAAACAATTTTAGATAAAAAAAAACATTCAGGTAAGAGGCGTTGAATTTTTTTGCTATTTTGATTTTTTTTTTTCGTTTTTTTTCTATGTTTTTATAATAAAATCTGTTTTTTGACCTTAAATCTTGGAAGTGCGCTAACAATTGGTACTTTTTTAGTTTTTTTAAATAATCTAATTAAGTTAATAGATTTTTTAGTAACTTAGTTTAAGATCATAAAGATTTTTCTAAACATTGACATTAAAAGACCGGGAACATAAGAAAAATTAAATCGCGATATTGATTGCAAGAAAATCCTGTATTCTTTTCTGTAATTATTTTTGTTGTCCGGTGTAATCAGCCACATTCGTCCATTTTTTTACTTAAAAGTAACCTTTCCTGAATCTTTTTATAAAACAAAAGGTAACTAAAAATAAAAAGGTGCGAAAGTTCACTCAAACCATAAATTAAAAAAAAAGTAAAAAGGGTGGACCAAAATATATTTATACGTATTTTAAATATTCGCCCGATGATTTTATTCTGGGGACCTTGGGACCTGGTAGTAAACATTTTGTAGTTTAGGTAGAAGATACTATTTTTTCTACTAACAAGCACCCAATTAGAAATATATTTCTCTATGAGAAAATTTTGACACCTATTTGGGTCCCTTAACTACATACTTATAAGAACGAGTAAGATCAATATAATATTGAGCATCCCAAAACAAAACGTAAGTAAAAGGCTATTTTGGCAACCTGGAAAATTTGATAACGTGAGAAACACCAAAAAAATCATATGTTGATAAATCAATTAGATTAACAAAGGTAGAAATGGTCCATTACCCGTAGGAAGGTTAATATTAGGGCAAGCTACATATGCACTTTTATAAAATTTCTGATTAAAATTTTTTGCAAGTAAAATAATGCTTACCTGACCTCAAAGTTAAGGCACTTTGCCTAAAATTCTCACTCAACAACATACGTCTAAAAAAGTGCAAAAAAAAAAGCATTTTTTCTGTCGCCTACTACCTCAATTTCGAATTTGAATCATAATTTATTATCAATATGATTGAATATGAATAAAAAAATGTGCCTCCTACATTAAGACTATAAATTAATTTACCTGTAAATCTAGATAATCAATATTTTAAGTAAATATACCCAAATTTTTAATAATTTTTTTTGAATTAGCCCAAAAACAACACAATTTAAGCAAATATATTGATAAATTTTATTTATATTGAAAAGACTTATCTCGAGTAAAAAGGAAAAATTTTCAGATTTTCTGCCTTGTTTCAAATTATAAACATTAATGCATAAGAGATAAATTATATAGGCGAGAGCACGTGTTTTTCTTTAAAACATTAAAAAATATAAGACCATAGCTAAAAAACTCGTAAGTTCTAAGGGTTTAATTAGGTTTGAACGGACCCCAACACCATTTGTGTTATTATTATTGTACCCTACCTGTCAAGGGGTTAAAAATACTATCAAAAATTAGTACTTCGAAAGGAGTGCTTTCAGATGAAAGGGTTGCGAACCCTACTATATCACTGAAATATAACGTAACGCAATCATACGCCACAGGCTCAACTGAGCAGCCCATTTTCAGTTTATCAGCTACAATCCTAATAAAATAACTATATATGTAAGAGACAAGGTATTTTAGGGATTAGTTGGATAACTTATATAATTTTCCAAAAATCTAATATTAAAAAAGTTCTTGTAGGATGAAATAATAATTTCAATGTCGTTTATATCTCTTTGTAATTTGTGAAAATTATTATGATTAAGCCGTTACAATAAAATTTAAAGCAGATTAACAAAGTGGTAAATTTAAAGATTAAATTATATAGAAATTCGTGCACACGTTTTTTGTACATGTTTTTTAAATAAGTTTGTTAAGTGATGAAAAAAAAATATTATAAAATATAATTATTTATCACTTTAAAAACTAGATATTTTTTAAAGACAATAAATTATTATACAAAAACATATTATAGTGGGTTTGAGAAAAAACTCAACAAAATTTGACCCATAATATATAATATTTTGAAGATAATCAAAATTCAAAATGTGTGGTCCAAATGAACTCACAGTGCTAATCGCGGGTTTAGAAAAACAACGCAATATTATGTGACGAGTTTGCTTTGGTATCAATCACTGCTTAAACTAATAAAGGGACCCACTTATTAACCCTTTTATATCTTTTTATTAATTCAACTATATTAATATTTTTATAAAATTATAAAATTTTATTTTTGATTAAAAATTTAATACGTAGTATAATAGGCTATGGCCTGTTTTTGATATGTGTATCAAAAATTCAACTCATTTAACGTTAGAATTGCCTGTTTGCCAGATTAAAAATTAATTTATTTTTCAAAGTCAAAAATTTTTTGCAATGTTTATTGTAAACGGGCAAATTATATTATTATATCATTTTTTATAAAAGGCCGTTGATTTTTTTTTTACTTTTTTATAAAATTTTAATAATCGGAGCCATTCCAAAATTTTTTTATACAATAAAAACCTAAACATTTGCAAATAAACCTTAAAAATTTTACTTAGGCATAATTTCGTATAAAAGGTTTTCGGCCTTTTTTTTCTGCTCTAAATAGGCACCGGTCCGTTCCTCGACTAAAGCTTCGAGATTATTCGTGTACATCTCCATTCTTTGCAACAAGTTATCCACTACATTTTCTTCCTTGCCCCTGTAAAGACATTAAAAGGTGATCTGGAAATAATCAGCTTGTCTTGGTTAGGTTATATTTAGATTAACGGTCAATCAAAGATTACCAAAGCCTTTCATTTAAATCAACCAAATTTAAAGGCTTGGAAGAAAGCCCAGATTTTTAAAACAAAATTTATTAATTTTGACCCATTGGACAATACAAAATTAATATTTCTAGATTAGGAAGGTTCAGATTTTGTTCGTTTTTGAAAAAATTTCAAATTTAAAAAAGATTATTGGTTCAATCTTAGAAACTTTTTTAAGAGTTATTAATTAATGATTTTAGATATGACATATATGTTTAAATTTAAATTAGATATAAATTAATCTAATTTTAAAATATACATCTATTTGTCAAATATAATATTGCAAAAAACAATGGTTAATAATTTTCTGTAAAAACCCAAATTTTCAAATTTTTAAATTTTTTGACTTTTTAAAATTCAAAATATGAAACTCCGAACGCGCCTTAAATAAAATTATTATCTTCTTTTATTGTAATAAATTTACATTTATTAAGGTGTAAACTTTGCAATCAGCATACTTATGTCGTCTTATTGTTGAATAGCACATATATTAAATCTCCAAAAGCAAACCAAATAATTATTCAAAAAGAGTTATGTTAAATTTTTCAAAAAAAGTATGGGTTGGCAAATACATTTGCAGTATATGTTAAGTAGTAGGACTATGTAAAAAAGCCATTATTTACGATCTTCTCAAAAATATATTTATGATTGATTGTAAACTAATTTAATATATTTTAGCATATATATTATAAAAATATATTCCTAAAAATATCAAGTCAAAAAATGTCTTTTAGACCTCTTAATTTGATAAATAAATAGGAAATCCTGTGGCATCTTCCAAATATTCGATTATAACTTATTTAGGGCACGTGCAAAGTGAGTTTTTATCTTCGTGAAATTTTCAAAAGTATAAAAAATTTTATTTTGTAATAAAACGCAAAATTTTAAAAAGTTGCCAAATTTAGTTTATGCACATAAAATGCTTTTTCTGATATAAATTTTTTTTTAAAAAGTTTAAAAAAATAAAATTTTTTAAATTTTAAGAAATTTTTAAAATTTTACTTATATTAAAACTCACTTTGCACGTGCCCTTAAAAAAAAATATTTTTTTTAAACCCCTGTCGTGCTCGAGTTTCTTCCAAATTTCCTTTAAGAACGGACGACCCCCTAGGGCTTTTACATCTTTTAGCTCGCGTGAGGTGCCCCGTGCGGTTAAACAAGATTTAACACCCGCCCGTGGCCTAGAGGCTTAGGCTCTCAGATAAATGGTCGGCTTAAGGATTCGTTAGCGGTCCCCCACTCCATTACTAACCAGCCCAACGCTGCTAAACTTGAATGCTGAACACAACACAGGCTTGCATGCACTCCACGTCGTCCGTCCTATTATATAAAAAAGCCATTTACTGATTTAATTTTTTAAGCGAACTCCTTATTTGAGCAAAACTAGGCCGAATGCTCGGGTCCTCGTCCCAGCACGATTCCATGACCTCGAGCAATTCATCTGGGGTATGTGAGTTGATAGCAATTGTGGGTCGATAAACGTCCGAAATTGATAAGGGTACCCTCAATAATTCTTGGCATACCCATTTAGGACTTTTCGGTATGTGATCATCCTTCAAAACCTCAGAACTTGGAAGAACAGATTCCCCATCGAGTTTAACGTAATCCTCGTAACTCATGATATTGTATGGGCGAGTTCGGTATACGCATTCGTGCATAAGGATACCAAAACTGTAAGAATCGGCCCGTTGGGCCATAGTAATTGAAGGAACGATTTGTGGGGTGAGGCGTAAGATCTCGGGTGCTAGATAAAGCCGTCCTAAATGATGTAGTATCATAAGTAAATGGTAGGTATTAAAATTATCATTTAACCGGAGCCTAAGAATGAATTGCTTTTCATATATTTTATTATTAAAAAAGCAGTCAATCCTACAATTGCTGTAATAAAATTTGTTGTCCCGTTGTTTTCTGGTGCTGATTTTGAAACTAAAGTTAACGATGCCTAAAATAAGGTCCAAGTAGATAAAACTAAGTGTGAAAACTTAAAATAAAACAAATTTAGAAACAAACAGTTTATTTTGAATTTTTTTTAAAGGACCAGTTCTATAAGGAATCAAAATAAATTTTTGATTAAAGGATAAATACTGCATGTCGAATTTTTAAATATTAGAACCTAATTAAAAAGACACTAGAAAAAAAATTATTCCCCTAATTTGGGTAGAATTTGTTCTAATTTAAAATTCATATATAGAAAAACTAACTAAATGACCACAGCTGTCCAAGAGCTAATAAAAATATTTCAAATTTTATAATTTGTAGCATTTGTACACCTGTACGAATAAGAAGCCTTAAATATTGGATATAAGACCTATAAAAAGAGCAAAAGTTAAATTGCTAAAGTCACTTTTGTAATAGTAATATTCATCTTCGATACTATCCCGCTCCATCCTGTGAGCTCGAACGTAATTAAGTCCGTATCCCGAAATTTTAACCGAAAATCGAGAATCAATGTAACACTCAGCCGAACACAAATTTCCATGGAATTTTATGGATGTTGAATGGAGATAACACATACCCTGAGATAAATATATATTAAATGCCACAAATATACTTAATACATTAAAGAGGACACGTTTAGATTAAAATTTTAAAATAACAATATAGTCTTTTCCCTTTTGTTAAATTAAAAAAAAATTATTGGGAATTATAGTAATTTAAATCTAGCAGGCACGATTCTAGACCCCTTTTGGGGGGGCAGTGCCCCCCCAAAAGTTTTTGATTGCCCCCCCCCCAAAAAATAATTGATTTTGCCCCCCCCCCCAAAATACATAGTAATTTTATGTCTGCCCACCCAAAAATAATTGATTTTGCCCCCCCAAAAATACATAGTAATTTTATGTTTGCCCCCCCAAAAAAAATTGAATTTGCCCCCCCAAAAATATATCGTAATTTTATTTCTTCCACATAATATAATTAAATTTGCTCCGTCAAAAATATCTAAAAAATATTATATTAAAAATATTTACTTTTTTTAAAAGTGTTTTTATTCATTAATACTTCTCATCCGCAAGAGAGATCAAACTAACACAGAAATATATAGAAAAATTTGATTTTACAGACAGCTTTATATTTGTGAAAGCAATTCATAACTTTGATGCCTAAGAAATTTTCTCACTTGTCATCAATTTATTGTTAGAATATAATCTAGAACCAAAGAACCTGATCGCACAATGCTACGATGGGGCGAACTAATGCCCTGGGGAAAAGGTGGTGTTCAAGTATTTCTAAGCAAAATAGCTGGACACCATGTCCCGTATACTCACTGCTTTAACCACCGATTGCATCTTGTAAAAAATTGTCTTGAAATTTTAAGTGAAGGGAAAGATTTTTTTGATAATTTTTCTTCCCTTCATAAATTTTTTCAACATGATGCAATCAAGGTAGTAAGTGAATGCGGGACCATACCCCGGCTGTTGCCCCATTGGTGGTGTGGTCACTCCCTGTCACTCCCTGCCCATTGTTTTTTTTTTAAATTACACAAAAATTAATACTCTTTTAAAAATAAAAAAACTTCTATATTTTCAGGTCACAGGGCCAAATCGGGGTTTTTTGACCATATTTATAATCATCTATTTATTTTTTTGTATTTAATTGAAAAATTATTTTATTTATTAAAAATAATTATAGACCAATTTCAATGCAGAACGATTTATATTTCTAAAACTTCTGATTTAATACACCATTGTTTGTTAGAAATTAAACAATTAAGAAATAAAAATACATTTGAAGATTTATTCAAAAATTATTTTGATATTAATACTTTTTTAAATGACAATAATTTATCTTTGGATAAAAGAAAAACTAAACCTAAAGATTTTTCTGATTTTTATTCATTTTTTACTCATAAGTTTGAAAATATTTTAAATATTAAGGATAAAGTAAATAGTATTTGTTTTAATATTAGTTATTTATTTATATTTTGATAGTAGATTTTTTACCAATAATAATTATTTAAAATCTTTAGATTCCCTTTATAATTTGATTAATATTTTAGATATAAATAAATTAGAGCCTAATTTAAAAATAAGTAATATTGATGAAAATTCATTATCTCAAGAAAATGACGTAGCCAAAATTTTTTAATAAGAAACTTAATAATTACAAAGAATGTGTTACTCTTGATTTTGTTAAATTTTTATATGATTACAAAGATGCGTTTTCTAATCTATTTAACATTTTTCCTATAAGTTTGTTAATTTGCTCAACGTCGAGTTGTGAGGCCACATTTTCTTCTTTAAGAAGGATAATAAGTTCTTGCTGTTGAGTAGTAACCTGCGTAAAGGTGATTTGGTTTTTCAAGGACACGAAAAATCATTAACTGGGGCGTTAAATTTTGATGAATTTTATAATTTAATCAAAACAACCTCTAGGATAAAATTGTTAGATTAATAAAAAACACTGCTCATAATCAGCTAATTATTTACTATTTTAAAACATGGTTGCAATTTTTTTATGCGCATTTAACGTTTATGTTCAGGTTTTATTTAATTTTTTACCCTAATATTAATTACTAGTTATATATAACCAGTGTTTTTTCATATATATTCTTCCAAGCATACTTATACAATTTGTTTTTATGATAATTAATCTTATTTTACTATTCATTTTCTAAAATTTAAAGTTTTATATAATTTATTTTAATCATTCATATATATCATATTTCAAATTTTCATGCGCATTGATACCAAATGATAAAATACTTAAAATAAATTTCCAAATCTCATATCTTTTTAAGCAATTGATATTAGTGAAAACAATTAATTTTAATTCATATATCCAAATTATAAACGCAAATATTTTTTTTACGAATATAATAAATTACTATTAATTTGTTAAAAAATTTTGAACATGGATTCTATTGTTGTACATGTATATTTTTTGCCGTGACCGAAGATCACGGCCAATTTTGCCGCCGAAGGCGGCAAAAAAATTTTTTCTGCCCCCCCACGAGTTTTTTTTGCCCCCCTAAAATGGAAAAGCTAGAATCGGGCCTGAAATCTAGGGATCTAAGAGGTTACAATACTCGAAGTGCTTTGCTTTAACTCGGTTGTCTTTTTTGGCGTTAAATTGTGGTGATCTCAAACTCCTCTTTTATTAAAATCGAATTTTTAGCCAATTAATTTTATAAAATGTGAATTTATAACTCATTAAGGAATTTGTGTTCAATTAACTCAAAAAATGAAATGTGACTTCGTTCACCTTTTTCCAAAATGAGTCAGCTCACCACACTGAACTCAAAAATATAAATGATTTAAATGATAACTTATTATTAACAATTTTGTTTTATATCCCCAAGTTTTAAAACAAATTTGCAAAAAATTTAAAATGACTCTAAACAGTTTTGATTGCTACATCTAATTTAAAAAATGTACGTATCCCTATAATTAAATGCAAATTATTGTTTAATATGCAGCAGTTTAATTAAAAGTTTACAAATTACCGCAGCTATATCTCGAACCAGCGATTCCCTCATAATGACGTCCAGCTTTAACGTTTCGTTTTCCAACAGCTCCTGATATAAATATAAAACTACAAGTCTGGCTGCGGCCTATTATCTTTAAGGGCGCGTTAATTCAAATTTTGGAAATTTTTTTAAAATTTAAAAAAAAAAAAATATTGGTTCAGTGTTGAAATTTTTTTTAAGGGTTAGATTTTTTCTAAGAGTGGTGTTGAAATGATCAGCTATGTTTATATAGATTTAGATATAAATTTATCAAAATTAAACACTTAGAAGCAGCAGCAGAGAAAATATTGCATAAACAGTTGATGATAATTTTCGTTGTAAAAATTTAAACTTAAAAAATTTTTAAAATTTTTTGTAATAACGAATGAACTCTAAACTAGTCCTAAAAAATGAAAACAAATTAAACTTTTTAAATTAAAAAAGTTTTGTGAGGAACTTTGAATACCGGCATATAAATAAAATTTCTAAATGTATCGAGCTCTTTCATCTACATAATAGGTTATACAGAATATTTGGCACCCCAACCTAAATTGGAAATGATATATTATCGGTTTTGAAACTAAAACTTTATTGAAAATTTTAATAGTTTAGCTGTTTTGCACATATATATAAATAATTTAATATTTTTTTGTTTTCAATTTTTTCTGTTTTTTAAACATTTTTTTTAAATGTTTATAGGTGGCTTACAAAGTTAAATTAAAAAAAAAGGTAAACGAATTTGAAAATTCCTTAGATGGCAGGTATGGTCTCTTAAGTAAACTCATAGATTTAATTAATTTGTCGAGCTGCTTAATAATATATGGGACTTTTATATTTGGTAAAAAAAGATAATAATTCACAATAAATTTTTATCCAATTACAGATTAATATTGCTGATAATCTTACATAAATTATTCCTAATTAATTTAAAATATCTCGTAAAAATAAATAAGCGCTATAGTCAGCTAAACAAATAACCACTCATATCAGGCCATTTGAAAAAATGTGGATAAGATAAAAAAAATAGTTGTATTTCATATTTTAAATCAATTTTTGGAAACACCGTTTGATAAGTTAATCACGATAAGAAATTAACTTAGCCTTAGTTGTATAAAAATTTAACTATGGCTTCGACTAAGTTAATTTTACCATAATTAAGACCAATTCCTATTTAAAAATATGGGACAGAATCATTTATTCAAACCAAAATTAATTTATATGAGGCGCACTTATTTTTAAAATTTAATTGTATTCATTAGGGTCAAAAAATAAAATTTCAAAGGTTACTTCTAGGGTTCCTTTGGCACAATATTCATTGACGGTATATACAAATTCCTTAGCAACGCCCATACCCAAGAATCGACGAACATTAGTGTGCTGAACGTCCCTGATCTATCATATTAACAATATCGGTGAGTCTTAGGTCACGTAAAAAGTGATTTTTCATTTTCGTAAAATTTAGATATTTTGTTTATTTCAGAAAAAGTAATTTATGCGCATAAACTATGTTTGACAACTTTTAAAAAATTGCGTTCATTTACAAAATAAAATTTTCAAATATTTTAAAAAATTTTCGAAAATAAAAACTCAATTTTGTGGCAATATTTAAAAAAAAAATAGATATCGTTCTCGTAAACAATTTAGCAAGCGCCAATTACTTAAAATTGATTTTAGATACGAATTCAATTATTTTTATGAATTTTATGTCAATTCATGACGCCCAACATCAATTACCTCTCGACTATGAATGATCTCTTCGACCGGCAGTGTATAGCAAACCCAGAACAAATATATTCCTTTTGGTCCAGCGTAAGAGATTTGTTATTTTTTCCTAAAGCCTAAAATAAAATCCATTTACAGACCTGTTTTAGTTCCACCAATAACTCGCGACTAAGGGTAAATTTCTTATCAACAAACATGTGATGAACCGTTACACGAATACCCTGTATTAATGTAAAATGTCAAGTAGAATGAAATGTGACTAATTTTGCGACGAGAATATTATAAGAAAAATAAACATTTTTACTTTAAATTTTTGTAACTTATAATTTTAATCTCAACTAATAAGTTATAAATTAAGTGTATCAACTTACGTCAACATTTAGGTAACACAAAATTTAGCACCCCAACTAAAATAGGAAATGATATATGTCGGTTTTATAAAAACGTTGATTGAAGTTTGAATTTGACTGTACATTTGTTGTAAAAATAAAATAAAATACTTAATATGCTTTTGTTTTTGGAACTTTGATGTTTTATAGCTGGCTGACAAATTTTGATTAAAAAAGATATAAGGATTTAAAAATTTTGCTGGTCTGGTCTTTGAAGTTAGCTCATAATTTTAAATTGTTGACCTGTGTAATATAAATTTTCAAAATAAAATAATTTTATATAAATGGGCGATCAATCTCATACGATGATAAATGCCGGCGGTTAATATGACAGTTAAAATAATAAAAGGTCAAAAAAATTTTGAGAGTTATGAGCTAACTTCAAAGAGACCTGCTATCTTAAGTATTTTCAAATCCGTTTACCGTATTCTAATCAAAGCCAGCTATAATTACTGAAAATTTTGGAATCTAAATTATAAACTAAGGGCTTAAAAACTATTTTGTAAGCAAAGAGCATATTAATGACAATCAGCAAGTTAAGTGATTTCTCTTAATAAAAAATAATTAGGCTATCTAAAAAGATTTTAAATAAACATATAATCGTCTCCTGTTAAGAAATCAAAAAAAAAGTTGAATTCCATCATAAAAAAAATATACTACAACTTCAACTTAGTTTAATCTTTCTATAGCTATTTACATTCCTGTTGTATAACGAATCTCAAAAATTGCAAAATTATAATATGAGGGCTAACCCTAAAATCACCGTGAAAATCTTCGTGACCGTGGTGATTCTTGCTGATTCCACTTAAAAGAGGATTCGTTTCGCTGGACATTTCACTTTCATCCAGTAACACCTAAAAATTAGTTTTTTTCGACAGTTTTACATTTATTAATTTTATGCCTTTTACATTTTATTATTTCAAATTTATCTTATTTTATGATACATTTATATTAGACATTTTTCATATATTTTATTATACTTAAATTATATTATTATGTTTTGCCAATAATTAAATAACTGTATAATCTTTAAATATACTAAAAAAAAATTTAAAAATTAAAATTAAAATATTACACAGGTCAACAATTTTTTGAGAGTTATGAGCTAACTACGGAGATCAAACCTGCCATATTAGGGATTTTTAAATCTGTTTACCGTTTTTTATAATCAAACTTAATTAGTCAGCTATAAACATTGTGAATTTTAGAGAAAATGCCAAATAAATAGATTTAAAAACAAAAAAAATTTAATTTTTTTGCATATATTTACAACAGTTAAACTGTTAATCTGTATCTAAAAGATGATGGAAAAGCTTGATATACTAAAAATTATTTCTCATTATTTGAGATAAATATAAGTTACAAGGGATTTTTATATGAAAAAAAGATTCTTAAATTTCTTTTTAGGGTATTCTCAAGGTCGCAAAATCTGTTAAAAAGGCCATTTTTTGATATGGACCGATCTAAAGAGCCGAAGGCGGAAGACTAAGAAAAATGGAAAATATTCTTTAATGTTTTCATAGAATACATTTTTCCATTGATATTTGTTGACCTGTGTAATTGTTGCACAAAATTTGCGATCAAAATGATTTTAATAAAATTTAAAATTAATTTTAATTGCACAATAACGGCTATAATTAGTTAAGACCCATATCAAAGAAGAAGCGGCTACATTTAGTTAGAAAATACATTCATTCTATATGATTTTGGTTCAGTAATTCACAGAACATCATTGTTTAAAATTAATTGTTTATTTTGATATATTGATATTCAAATTTTCAGTTTAAACTCACAGTTTTAATTTAATCTTTTTCATATATATTTAAAACACAGGTATACCTGAAGGAGTTGCTTATTTCTAGATGGCGTAACCTTAGGTGGTGGAAAACATCTCGGTCTAACTTCCACGTTCCATACAATCTCATCCATTTTCGCTTCCCACCAGCGGTCAGCTAGCTCGGTTTCATACTTCAGATGTCTGCAAAAAACAAATATCCCTAAGTTTTAATTACAATCAATCTCTTGAAATTATTGACATTGATCGTTAAGTCAAACAAAATGTTTAAATGTCAAAATATTTTAGAGTTATTAGAGTGCTATTCATCCCTACTTATAAACATATTTTATTTATAAGTAATTTAAAATAAAAAAATTTAATATAAATTCAATTAAATCAGAATTAAATTTGTGTTACCTAAAATAGATGAATGCGATAATGAAAGCAATGACAATGATGCAGCTCAGTACGATGGCAATGCTCCCAAGCGCTGGCATGGCATCTAAATTAATTTATAAGATTGCTCATGCACTAAAACTATGATGCATTTCATAAACATCAAAAAAATAGGTTAAAGTTTATAGGATTTTTATTTTAGGATATGACTTATTTAGTTTTAATTTTATCCGGGAAATGAATATAAAGACATAATACATGGTTGCTAAAAGCTTTTTGCATTACCTTCTAAACGCTATTGATATAACGCATAACTTTTTTGTTTGTTGTTGAAGCCTTTGTATTTTTAATTTTTCGAAAAAATCAAAACATAACAAGACCATGCTTTACGGTTGTGCCTTATTTTGGTTTTGTTAGAAAATTAAAAACTATCGCCTTTTAAATCAATAAATTGACTTTTTAGGCGTTTTCTCATGCATTTTTCGAAATATAAATGTTAAAAAAACGGCTGGCTTAATATAAATTTATATTCGACACTTTTTGCCTGACAATTTAATAAAACTTTCTAAGTTTAAATGCGTCTAAATTTAGTTATGCAAAACTAAAAAAAATTTATGAGTTAAAGTAAGATAATAAAAATCTATCAACTAATTTATAAATAAAAAATCAAACAAATCTACAAAGTTAGACGAATGTGTTTATTAATTTATTTTAACATAATTTAAGTTGCAATATTGATACCTTTAGGTATACAGTCGTTATCGTCGCCTTTATAGCCACAGACCGGAGTATTTAAAGGTGTTGTGTTACGCAAGGGCCAAGCTTTCGGTTTTGAGGCTCGCAAACCATCCTTCACATTGTATGTCATGTAGGGCTACAAACAGAATAATGGCATTACTCGACAAGATTTTCAGATATATAAACTAATTAATCAGAGCAAGGATACTATTATTCGGATTTTTGATAAGTGTGTTTTTAAATCAAATTTGGTGAGACTGCGATAAAAGATACAAATTAATAAAAAAAATTATCTATAATACAAAACAACTAAAGTTTTAATTACAAGAAAATACGGGTAAAAAGTCGAAACATTTAGAAGTAAGGATGTAATAAAAACCTAAATTAGGATATTGGAGTTTTACTTAAAAATTAAGTATCTCATTATGCCGGACTATATAAAAGTTAATATATATAAGGAGAACCAAAGTGGCAAAATAAATCACTTTAACCAAATTTCACTTTTCCACTTTCTCGAATTCGTAGCCAGACCATGTGAATTATTGTGGAAAAATAGTCCACATATTATGTTATGCAAATTTTATAAGCTTTTTTAAACTTTTATTTTATAAACTTGTGTGATTCGAAAATTTGTGGAGATATATAAGATAATTTAGGAGATCAAAACTAAAATATGGAAAAGTATTAACGCGCTAATCGTCTTTTTTAATCAAACTATATAAGCCAGTTATAAACACTAAAAAATTTTGAAAAAATGTTGAAAAAAAATATGGATTCAAAAACATAAAAATTATGAAAAAAAAAAATTAAATAAAACAGATAGTTTTTAAATTTAAAATGATATTTTTATTTAAAACCTATAAAAAATCGTGTCATATTTAGGGTGGGATGTAAAATATTCTGTTTAACCTAAATGTTGATGAGCTTGATATACTTATTTATTTCCCATTTTTTAAATGAAAGTTTAAATATAATTTTTTTTTAATTTTTTCTTTTAATTCTGCAGGTCGCGAAAACAGTCAATTTTGCCTTATTATATTTACTTATAGTAGAGTATATGGTGGGCCATTTATCGATGAATCGAAAAACGGAAAAAATATGAGATAATCATTTATATTGCGTTCTATCAACCTCAAACAACATTGACTTAATTTTGTTGACCTGTGTCATATATATATTGTTCTTTACATATAATATTTGGAAAATAAAGAGGCTAAAATGTCTCATATATTTCCAGGGTCTTTTTTACGGGTTTATGCACTAAACCCTTTAGCGGTCACCCATTTAAGTATTAATTAAAATCAACGCTCAACAGCGATGAAAAGGGAAACTTGACGTTTAACAAGAGTGCAGGATATATAATACAAAACCAGCCTTAAAATTAATCTTCTAGTAATTTATAAAAAGAAATTTATATAAACTACAGTGAAAAAACTAAAATCACCAATTAATTAAAAACAACATTTACCGTCCAGTTTTGAATAATTGGATTAAAAGTCCAGACCATATAATCCATAATTTGGTCTCCTGTTTCAGTAAATCTCACGTGTCCGAATGGTGCTAAATGTGAGAATAAATAAATAAATAAATTTTATATAAATAAATTATTAACAATTGAGGAAAAATTAAAATTATGCAAAATAATTATAAAGTTTACGTTTTTTTTGGATAGTTTTGGAGTTTTACACTTAAATTATCATGTTTAATTAAAAACAAATTTTCTAAAAATAAACAAATTCAGAAAAATAGTTAATAAAATTTATTAATAGACTTTAAGCATCAGTGGAACTTGTCCGTCATTTTTTTTTGTATTAACGTTTTGTCAATGAAATTATATTTTAGATTCCTATAAATTTAATAAAGCAAGCTATAAATAGAAAATCTTTGCAACTTTTTATTCATATTAGTAGGTTAATTTTTTGCATTAAGCTCTTGATCTTCCAGATTGTTAATAAGTAATAGAATAGATATTTATCTAGGCCATAAATGCACTTAATCAAAAAAGTAGGCTTGTACATATTAACGCCCTTTTTCAATATTTCAACACTTTTGTGACCATTTTATCTACTAAAAAGACAGGTTTAGAGTTCATTAATTTTTTCAAAAAATATTAAAATTTTAATTTTTATAACACAGGTCGACAAATATCAATATCAGAAAAAAAGAAGTTTTTGACACTAAAATTAAATGGTCCTCATGATGGCCTTATCTCAAATATGTTTTCTACTTCCGAAGTTTCTTTCGTTTTTGGCTATTTTGCTACCATATCAAAAAAAAACGGCAATTTTTGACAAAATTGACAGATTTGCGACCACGAGAATAACCTAAAGATAATAATTCAAAAATTTTTTTTATATTAAAATCACTTATAATAAACATTTTTAATCTCAAATTTTTATCTTAAATAATAAGAAATAAAACTTTTAGAATATCAAGCTCTTACTTCAGCATTTAGAAAATAGAGAAAATTTCGCGTCCGAAACGATATATTATCGGTTTTTAATATATTATTTGAAGTTTAAATTTAACAGTTTAGCTGCTGTGAATATGAAAAAAAAATTAATTTATTTTTGGTTTTAAATCTTTTTTTTTTTTACGTTTTTTTTATAATTTCAATGTTTATAGCTGACTAACTAAGTTTGATTAGAAAAAACGGTATAATCCCTAAGATAACAGAATTTCTCTGTAGTTAGCTCATAACTCTAAAATTTGTTGACCTGTCATTTATATAATTTTTTTCCCAAAATTTTAAAAACATTTTTTTTGGAAAAAGCGTTTTGAATGCTAATAAAAGATTTTGACTTTTTATTAAAATGCATTGTATGTCATCAAAAATTTTAAAACTTTTTGACTCAATAATCTTAACGCGCCCTCAGGTTGCCCTTATAGGCAGAGCAGTCTTAAGTAGGCAAAAGTTGATTGCTTACTATCAATTTGACTTTTGATAATTTCAGCCGCAACGTATTTCCCATCGGAAGGCTCGTGGCCATTGAGAATGGCCCGTTTTAGGGCCTCGGCATACAAGATCAGCCCATTGTAATATCCCGACACGTATGGGCTAATCTGTTAATTGAAAAATAAATTTATAGATATAAACATAATAAAACTGTATTCCTCTCCTTTGGTGATTTTTTTAAATTTAGGAGATATCACACAATCTTTGCGAAGATTGTAATATTTTATAGCCTGGCAACTAATGCATATGTTCTATACTTAATATTTTTAATAGGCTAATAATAAGTGCCAAAGCCCTAACGGGTACGGCGGCCTCAATAAAGAAGAGGCTGTGAGAGGGTGGTTTTTTAGCAGGTACTCCTAACCCTGCATGCACCGGTGAATTTTTAGTGAAATACGGACATCAGTGCGGTTAATTTAATTCACCATATCAAAATACCTTTACTTCATTTACGCACTGATCAATCTGTTATTCTTAAAAATTACTGGTGTATTTGATGATCCCAATCCCAGTTTATTTATAGGCTAGCTTTGGGATCAAACGAGTAAATTTTTCCACCTCCTTACCAAAAAAAAAAAGCTATTAAAACACCAAGTTATAGGAGTGCGTTCAGAGTTCATTTATTTCTTGAAATTTTAAAAGGTACAATATTAAAATTTTTTTAGGTATTATTATTTGGTGTTTTGTTGAAATGGTTATCAGCTATATATATATGGATTTAAAAAAAATAATTAAAAACTATAATCTCAGGGTAATAGCACCAGGATTAAGAAAATATTGCATAAAACATGATTAATAATTTTTTTCCTAAAAGCCTTTAGGTTTTTATATTTTTTAATTCAGAGCAAAACATTCAGTTATCACCTCTTCATCGTCATAATTGTAATTATAATCCCGCATTTTGGCCGTCAAAATTTTAATTTTGTTCACAAACTTTCGGTTGGCCGGACTATCTAACTTTTTTAAGGTAATAAGTATGATTGATCCATAAGCCATTTTCAGTTCCTATAATATATAAATATGAATGCAAAAATATATTTTAAAATAATTCTAAATTTTAAGAAGATATTCAAATGGAATAGATTTGGTTAAAAAATTATATTTCAAAGAGTTTATAATCATTTTTAAGTTTAAAAAAACTTGAAAACCACCAAAAATCTTTGATAGCACACTAATTCTTATAATATTAAATGTTTATAATATTAAATGTTTATAATATTAAATGTTTATAATATTAAATGTTTAAAAAATACATTAATACTAAAATAATTATATAAAAAATTCCCAACAAATAATAGTTCAGAAAACATTCGTAAAAAAAATGTTTTTAGATAACCATAGATAAAGATAAAAATAATTTTAATGTTAACAGGTGATAATAGCAAAGATTTAATCCACAGCACACATAAAAAAAATATAATCTAAAAATAATATACTGATCAAAAAATTTTCGAGAGTCACTAACTTCACAGCAGACCTGCTATCTTAATTTAAATCCGTCTACCCTTATCTAATGGAAGCCAGCAAACATTAAAAAATTTCGAAAAAAAATGTTAAAAACAAAAATTCAAGAACCAAATATATTAAAAAATTCACAACAGCTAAACTGTTAAATTCAAACTTAAAAATATATTTTTATTCTAAAATCGATATATGTGTCATTTAAGTTGAGGTGCCAACATTTCTGTATAATCTAAATGTTGATGTAAGAGTTTGATATACTTTTATTATTTGAGACAATTACAAGTGACAAGTGATTTTAATATGGAAAAAATACACCATCACGGGACTTCCCCCAATGTAATAATTTTTTTAACAATATAAACACAATTTTTATATCTAAGCAAAAAAATAGTGATTTAGGAAAACCCGAGTATCAAATATAATAATAAAAACAATTTTTTATAAATATATTTTACAATAACGCAACAAAACCAAATTTAACTTGAAAACTGCAGACCTTATGTTATTTATTTAAAAAAATATTTTTTGACGCAAGCTAGAGTTTAAACCGGGCCAATTTTTTTCACCGCCCATCCCCCTCTCCTCCCCCGAATCTTATTATTTCATTTTTGACCCGAAACTTAGGGCCCGGTAATTAAATTGCAAGCCATAAATATGCTAAGAAATTATCAATCAAATACACGCGTGTCAAAGTAAAATCTTTAATCGCGTGATAATACAGTTAATATTCCTTACGGACAATTACTATAAAAAACAAAGCAATATTAAGATAGAAAATGTCGGCCCGGCCGGACGCAAAATAATCTCTTTATATTCAGGCCCGCCTAATTCTGGGGTGTGGGTTCCGACCTTTATATGCAGACACAGCTTTACACGTTGTTTCCAATCTATAGATTGCGTTTTGGACTTTGCCATATAAAAATATTTGGGGATAATACTTCAATCCGTGGATCCTTATCCATGTCAAACATGGTTCCCTTAGCCGACTTCCAAAGCTCGATAATGATGAAGACGTATTCGCCGCTTTGAAATAGTCCCATATCATATGCATTCAAAATTATTTCTCGTTTGTAACCATCCATAGCTTCCAAAAAGAATACTAATGTAAATATAACAAAAGTTTAAAAAAATACATATATGCAAGTGGTTTATATTTTGTGAAAATTTTGGATTAGTGGCACACTTGAAAAAAATAGGCCATTTAAATTTTTTCTACGTAATAGGTCATATGGTTATAGCAAAATATTACGGGCGAAATTTTGAGACCCGGGCAGCCCATAAACAAAATTTTTTATTCTAATTTGGCCAAAACCTTAGCTATAATTTAAGCCCGGTTTGGTCCGCCCAAGCCGGTTGTGTAATTAATATAAGGTAAAAAAAAGTATTGCGATAAACAATATTATAAAGCAAGGTAAAAGCGTATTATTAAAAATGAAAAAAAAATGATGTTTGGTCTGATGTCACCGTGCCGGGTAAACCGCTAAGAGACCGACGCGGTGGATACCAATTGTTAGTTTTTTTCAAGGTGGAAGAATTATATAGAATTATCAATATGTTTTTTTTATTATTGTAATAAATGGGTATAGTCGTCTCCAATTCTTTATTTATTATTTATGACATAATTATGCGCGTTATCATTAATTCAATAAACGATAAAAAAATGTAATTACAAACTTTAATCAATGGCGGATTATTTTTAAAACCTTATGAGCCGCTAGAAGTCTGATTCAACCACACCCAGTCATAATTTCTTTGAAATAATATACCTATTTAAGAAACTTCTACGAAAGTTATCCCCTAAAAAATGAAATAGATATTTGAGGTACCTCGTGATAACATACTCCCCGTCATGAGGTGAAGCAAGAAGTTATCGTTTACGTTCTCCGAATTAAAGGTCATGTAAGCGACGGGCCTCACGGGGGCCGTAGTTATGAGTATCTCACCCATGTTGATCATCATGGGCGGATCGTTTACGTCGTAAATAACGAAGTAGGTTGTCCAATTGTGGTACCCTAGGAGTTGGGTGAAAAGGTCGGCCAGGTGTTGGGTACTGTATCCGTTTCTCACGACCGTTGGCCACAGGTAAGGATTGTTATGGCCCGGCCCGAGCGGCGTTAACAAAGGTACGTTCCACCTGGAGGCCAGGTATGAGACGGCGTGGAATTCGTTGAAACACACGGGCCCTAAGAAGAGCGAAACGTTGTGGTTGTAGTATACGCGGGTAGCGTGATAGGATGAAAAGCGCTCGGCGCACGATTGGTAGTTTGTGTTACCCTGTTCGTCGCTACCGGTGTCTAGGATCATCCAATCGAGTTGTGCGACCGGACCTATAAAAAGTGCAAGATTAATCTTAATCTCGAGCCTCTTTTACCTTTCTATATAAGAACAGACTAAGGTGATATATAGGGGAGGTTGAGTTCAAGGGTTATTAAAAATGTTATTACACCCTGTAGAAAAAGAGAATGCATTCGTTCACCTTTACCGGAAAATTTGCAAGTGAGTAAGTTTACTACCCCCAAGTTTAAATTTTAACAAAAGGATATATATATTTTTGAAAACGTTCTACAGCTCAATATCTTCGTATTTCTACCATTTAGGGAGTAAAAACATATCAACTTAGTCTTTCTTAACGTGAGCAAAGCAATTAATTGCGACCTCAAGACTTCTAGGGTTAAAATTAAGAGTTTTCTCTTTATTTAAATCAGTAGTAACTTTATTTTTTTATCTAAAATGAGAAAACATTCAAAATTTGAATATGTCAAGCTCCAACATCCATATTTAGGTATAAAATTAAAATTTGCACACCTCCCCCCTCCAACTTCCAAATGACACGATTTATTAGAGTTGAAATACTAGAAAATTCAAAAAAATATAGATATTTTATATATAGTTGCTAATATTTTTCACTTTTTAAATCTCATTTATTTTTATAACATTTTTTACATTTTTAATAATTCTAGCAGGTTGCCAGAAAATATGGTAAGCGAATTAATATCCGAATGATAATAGCCTTAATTTGATTAATTAGTTTACATAGTATACAAAAATGCATATAGCTGTGTTATATACCTAAAATATCATTAGCTTTCTTGAGCCCAATCATAAGGAGGGCGTAAGTCTTTTCCAGCGTTAGAGGTAAGTCCCCGAAAAAGGGTAACATAACCGCGATGTTATAGGTGGTCCGTGATATTGGTGCAACCTTTAATGCCGTTGTCGCAAATGATTTTGAAATTGGTTTCGTTGTGTTGGTCGGTTTTAGGGTCGTGGAATTATTATTTTTATTTCTATTAGGGTCCAAGTTTGCGGGTTTAGTCTTTGATTTTGATGTTGCAGAAGTGTTTTGTGCATCTCTACGGGCTATTTTGTGGCCAGGGACCCATACGAAATTAGAATATTTGGGGTAATCAGGGGGATTGAATGACGGGATTTGATCGAAATTGGATAAAGGGCTATCGTAAGAAATAAACTCTTCAGGGGAAAAATACGCTGTACCAACTAGGTGAAATAATAACATTAATATAATGTTTGAAATCATCGTAAGCTCATTACAACAATGATTATTCAATTAAATGATTCTGTAAAAAACTGATTGTTTGAATGTTCATAAATTAGGTGAGCGGCCATAAAAATTTTGTTTTTACAAAACGATTATTAACAGTCAATAATCATTTTTTTAAGTTTCGTGAAATATAATAACGCTTTAAAATACAAAAGATTACAGGATTAAGACATAGGCTATATGTATTAAAAAATTAGTTGTGGATCTTTTTTGCTAACTAATGACCTATAAAAATCAGAAATATATTTTTACAATTAAATGAAACTTTTGGCAAATGAGAATTCTTCTATAAGCAAATATAAATAATTAATACATTTAAAAAAACTGACAAAATTTAAACCATTATCCAAATCTTAAAAAGATTTTAACCCAACAACTACCGAGAGGTGGCCTCACTTTTAGAACAACTTATAAAAACTTTTAAATAATGAGTACTGATAGAGTCATGTTATTTTGAAGCAATACTCATAGTTTATTTTATAGTCTAAAGATCATTTTTAATAAGCTAGTATTTCAATAGTCAAGCTAAACACGTTTCATTTAAATTTTATTGATTTTTATTATTTTGGAAGCCAAAATATGGTAATTAATTTAAAAAGGACATCGATTAAAGGTAATTATATTCTTAAATTTTAGCAATATATTAAATTTTTGTTATAAGGTGTGCTCAGATTTCATTCATTTAATTTAATTTTTTAATTTAAAATTTTTCTAAAAAAAATAATGGTTTAATGGTGGAAAATTTTTAAACATCAAAATAATTAAATGAGTCATGTTAATCGACATTAGCTATGTTATGGACATAGATATAAATATAATAAAGTTTCTTAATACTAGAGCAATAACAACTTAAGTAAGAAAATTATGTAAAAAACACAATTTTATTTACATATTTATTTAATATAAAATAACATAAAACATTTTGCTATGCTTTACAAAAAAATTTATATAAAAATTAAATAGATAAAAAAATTTGTAGGGAAGTAGGTTACATTTAAGTAGATGTTTGTGAAAATAAAAAATTTTCGAAACATTGTGTTTTATATAAAAGACTAGTGTATAAATAAATAGGGTATCTAATAAATTAAAAAAAATACACTTTGTAATAAATAATCTATAAATATTTTTAATATGGAAGGAGATTCTATAATTAAGTTATCAATTTTGATTATTATATAAATAAAATAAATAATTTTAAAATATAAAATTAAGCATGTAACAAAAACAATTGTAACAAGTTGTGATCTAATTTGATAAGAGATTCGTAAAAATATATATAACATAAGTCCAATTTTTAGTTGTTTCAAATTGTTATCTTTATAAAGGAATGTATTGAACCTTCAATTTTAAAATTTCTTTAGCAATGGTATGTGAAATCAAATTATTTTTTTCAAATTACTAGATAGCTATAATATTAATTAATATTTTTTTGTAAGCCTTCGTAATTGTATATAACTCAATATCCAAAAGATGGCGTTTATAATGAGTAAGCCTATGTGATTACTCCAAAGGTGCCAAGGTGTCTGGTGCAATATACCTTGATTAGTGAGATATTGACTCCCAGTTAGGCTATTGTTAATAAAAGTATATAAAATTTTAAATGATTATAAAAATAATAATTGTAATCATAATAATTGTAATAATAATAATGAAAATAGTAATAACAATAATGATAATATAAATTATAATAATAATATGGAATGAAATTTAAAAAAAATAAAAACAACAACTAAATTACCACGTGGTAAAATTGGTTCCATTGGTAAGAAAAACAGGTGGATCACAAAAAGTTAGTCCGTTTAATTCATTACTAAGGAATGCCTATTTAAAACATATTACAAAAAAATTTCATGAAATAATAAAATACCTGATTTTATAAGTATGGTCCTATTTATAAATTAGGTAGGTGCTTTAAGCCAAAAGGCCAATCTTAGTTATCACATTAGTTAAACAGGTAGGAAGGTCAAAAATTGTACCTTCTGCGAATAAACAACTCTTTTTTACTAAGATTTTATTTCATAGTAAATAAGTGCAAAACACTAAGTAGCTTAAGATTTATTTAAAGCTTTATACCAAATGATTAATGTAAAAAAAACTGTAAAATTGTCATAAATAGATTTAGCCACCAAAGTTTTTTTATACAAGCTTAAACGAAAAATAAATAATAGGTCACAACTGTCTGACTAATTTAGGTTTTACTACAGTTGAACTATGTGGTTAAAACTATTTCGACTTTAAATCTTCTAATTATATAGATAAAAACATATACAATGATATATTGCAAAATTTTTCTTTTTCACTTATATTTTTCCACTTTTAATTATTATTACCTACTAATAAATTTCGTATTTTTTTAAACTCGACTTCTTTTTACCGACTGTATTTTCTGCAGCCGTCGTTTTATTAACCTGACATTTTAACCGAAATAGATTATAAGAGGCAAGCCAGATTAAAGATATAAACAAAATCGCAGCACACAGCATTGAATGTACAAAAATAAAAATATTAACAAATTATAAATTTAAAATGAGTTGGCAAAAGCCCACAACGTGCGAGGAAGGTTTCACAATGAAGCGTTTGCATTTAAATTATTTTAAAAAAACTGACGCGTTCTAATATCGACGTATGTCCTACCTAACGGAAATATTAATTAAAACAAGAGAAGTGGTTGACGGTTTCCAAATCCACAAACGAAATGTAGAATATACCAAAAGTATAAACAAAGGTACCGGACCTGAGTGAGATGGCATAATAATGGGATCAGGTATTAGGCATAATTTATAAACGGGAACTTTCATTACTTTTGACAGATCAACCGACCCGTATAACCAGGGCTTCCTAAAAAAGGACGTGACTATCATTATAACTATGTTAGCTAACTAATTTGAATTTCACTATAGCTGCTTAGCCTAACTATATCGTTCAAACTATTTCGGGTTTCAATAGATACTTTGTAAAATAGAACTATGTGCAATGCCACATATAAAAGATTTTGACAATATTTTTTGCTGTTTCACTTTATATTTCCACTTTTACTAATTAATACTAACATCCATAATACTTTAACCTTAATTTTAACAATTTAGGTCTCTAGGAATTTGGCAATTGTTTTCAGAAAGTTTTTGACGAAAAGTGGCAAAATTTAAATATATATGGAAAACAAATTTTATCCTTTTGTCGACATTAGTCACCATTATTCTGACCAAAGCAAGTATATGTCTAAACTTTAATGTGCGAAACCATTAAATTAAAAAAACTAATTTTAATTCAAAGAAAAATATTTAACTTATTGTAAATTTATATTACGTTATTCGCGAAATAGAAGATACTCGTATATTTCAGCCAGGATATAAGCACCGATATGGATTTGATATTGACGAAAAAGCCACCAAAAATCTGTAAAGCAAAAATAACAAAAAGAATAACCAAATGTTTCTATTGGGCACAAATTCTTGCCTAATACATCATTCACAAACCCAAATCCCTTGGTAAAAACATCCAAATTAGTTCAAAACATCTTGATATTTCTTAAACATAAAAATTTTAAAAAACATAATAATAATTACCATCATGAAAACGAAAATTACACTACACAAGTGGTTTGCAACGGGCCCACTGTCGAAAGTTGCACTGCAAAAGAAAGCAATCGAGTTGGCTGACGAAGACAGGATAAACACAGTGACTATGAATATGAGGTAGGGACTGAATTCTGGCTTAAACCCTACGAATATTAAGAAATAAGAAATAAATGATTTATAAAAGGTTACATAAAATAAGGATTGATGCAAAAATCACTACAAAAAGGTTATAATAATAAATCATAATTAAATTTTCACACCAGGTATAACTAAAATTCTCGCAAGAATAATTATTCAAGAAAATAATATTTGAATAAGATACAAAAATGTGATATCTGCATTTTTATAAATTAAACATAATTACTCAGCCTAAAATAATAATTAAAAGAGCTAGACATAATTTGGCTAAACTTGTAAACGAGATAGGTTCAAATTTATATTGATGGGTTCTATATACATATGCTTAGAATATATAAAAATATCGTTATGTTACCAATCATCCAATAGGTAACGACGGCAATAATTGTAGTAGATATTACTTTCATTATTACTAAATCCCCAAATATTTTGGCTATAAAATAGACCGATACGCGGTAAAATCCGTTACTAACTTCGTATCTACAGATCAAATAAATATATTTCAAACAATTATAAGTTTTATTTGAATAATGGTATTTTCCGGTATGTAATAAATTAAAAAATAAAAAATTAAAATATAACTAAATTTTCGAGAAAATGAATCTCTTAATCATAGTATATTAAAATTAGATTTTAGAATGGAAAGAATCGAACGATATATTCCAAGTTCAATTATTATGATTTGATGGTTAGAATGTTTTTTAAGATAGTATTAAAAATAAGGAAAAAAATATAATAAAGCCAGTACAAAAATATAAAACTAATTTTCAAAGCGCGTAAATTTGTTTTTAATTAAATTAAGTTTATATTCAATTAAATTAAAAATGGTAACTGATTTAAAAATAAAAAATTAATTTAATTAAATAAAAAATGATGATTATTGATAAAATGTGAAGTCGCCTTATTTAAGATGTAATTATAATCAATTTTCCTATTTAATGAATGGGTATTATTTTGGTATGGCAAAACTTTCTAAGATTTTTCTTTAAAATTATTTGGTTCGACATTTAAGATTTGTGGCGTAAGATTTAATGAATGAGAGGTTAAAAGGTGATGTTCTGCTAGAGCAGATTTAAAAATTGGTTGTATTTTTACAGCTGATTCGTGTTCTTTAGTTCTTATATTTAAAAATCGACTAGTTTGGCCTATGTAAGAGAAATTACAATCATTACAATTAAATTTATATACACAATTAGATATATTATTTTGGTTGTGAAAAGTTTGTTTTATAAACTTATAGGAAGATTTAGTGGGGTTAAAAAATACATTGGCATAATCTTTTAATACATGGCGTATATTGTGGCTTAGGTGGTTAAATGAAAGGAATACATATGTTAGGAAGATTAGAATTATTTTTTGATATGGGTAAGTCTTTTTTCTCTGAAAATATGTTTTTCGTGAGCGAGGAAGTAGATGGGTTTTTTTCGTTATTGGATGTCATTATTTTTGTATAGATGCTGCAACTCAAAACTTTTGGATTGTGGATGCCAGTTGTGTAAGTGCATTTTTTGTTTAGGAATATTTTATTTATTATTTTTAAAATTGTATTTAAATTATAACCTTGATTTAAAAATTCAAATAAAAGTGATTTAGTTTGTTGACTAGAAATATGAAAATTAATAATAATAATAGTGTTCTTTTAAAATGTGTGTAAATTACAGCATTAAACGATGAATTCGGATGGTTAGAATTTATATTTAAAAATTGTGAGTTAGCAGTAGATTTAGTAAAAAACAGAACTATCTATAGTATTATTTATTAAATTTCTCGTTAACATTAATTCAAGAAACGAAAGCTGACAATTATTTTTTTCCAAGTAAATTTAAGTTCAGATGCCTTATTAAAAAGTTTAAATAAATTGTTTATTGTATTTTCATTTGAAATTATTAATATATCGTCAACATACCGTGTAAAAAAAAGTTGGAAAAGTTTTAATGTTCGGAAAAATTTTATTTTCTATATATCTTAAAACAATTTCACCTATATATGAGGACCAAGGAGAACCCATTGGCATGCCAGAAATTTGTTTATAATATACATTGTTAAATTGTAAAAAAGAATTTTCCTATTGCAAAGGCTATTAAACTTTTTTATAGTATCAATATCAATAGTTAAATTATTAAAATAATCTAAGTTTATTGATATAAACCAATCGATAGCTTTAGTAGCTAAAGTCGGGGATATTGAGGTGTAAAGTAAAACAACGTCAAATGAGGTTAAGATTTCTTTTTTTAATTTTAAATTTATAATTTTATCCCTTAAAATAAATGAATTTTTTATTGTATGTTCATAATTATTGTCAATTAAGGGGCTAAATAAATTATTAAGGAATTTACTTAATTTATAAGTTGGGGATTGGCAATAATTAACAATTGGTCTTAAAGGAATGTTTTCCTTATGTAATTTAGGGAGTCCGTAGATTACAGGACAAATGGGATTTGTTGGTTTTAATAAATTTAATGTTTTATTATCTATTTTTTATTAATGTCTAAACGTTTCAATGGTTTTAAAAAATGGCTGTAACTTTAGAAGTTGGATTGTATTTTTGTATTTGGTACGTATTAGAAACATTTAATAAATTAACATTTTATCGTTGTATCCTTTAATATTCATTATAACCGGTATGTTAGTTTTATCTGATTTGGTAATTAATATATTATTATATTTTTTTTATAATTGTTTAAAGTATTTATTTCCTTGTTGTATGTAAAGGTTTTTTTATGAGATTTATTAAAATTTAGAAAGCTATTATATAATTTAACACGAGTTTTGGCATCGGAAGGGGGTATGACAGATTCCGCTTGAAGGGAAATATCTTTAAATGGTATTTTGTTAGGCCTAGGTTATTTAACTTAGGAAACGACACGACAATCAAAAATAGAGTTTCAAAAAACTAAGAAAATTATAGGCTATGTTAATATACATAGGTCTACAAAAATATGTATGTTCGGCGAAGTTTTTACAACTGAAATATTTTACACGATAGCCTGCCTAATCTCAAATATTTTATCCGTTTTTTGAATCATCATATGGGCCGGTCTAACTTGATAAAATCAAAAAATGGTCAACTTTGGCCAAATTGACTGATTTTGCGACCTAAATACCTCAAGAGAATTAATAAAAAAAACTTTTTTATAAGAAGCCACTATAATCTCTATTTTTTATACAGAATAATTTGTACCTTAACCTGAATGACAGGATATTTTACTGGTTTAAAATACACATATTATTTTTGGTTTGAAAATAGCAGTTTAACGGTTTTATTTATATCTATAAATTTTTCTTTTAATATTTTTTGTTTTAACAATTTTTTGAGAATTTTAATGAGTTTAGCTGGCTTACAAAGTTTGATTGGAACAGTAAACAGATATACAAATGGAAGGTAAGGTCTCTAAAGTTAATTTATCTTTTAATGAGCTGTCTAATGATATATTAATTAGTTATGATGGTGATGTATTACTAATAAATTTAACCACATAAAAAAAATTTGTTCCATTTTTGTTTTATAAAACTATCATTTACAAAAATGGTTGTATATCTATTTATTTAAAAAAATAAAAACTAGATAAATTGTAGAATAAAAGAAATATGCGAAAATTGAATTACAAAAAATTGGTCCTTTCAATGATAAAAGTGTCAATGACGGCTAGAGAAATAAACACTTCGTTCATTAAGATAAAATAAAGCGCACCAACCCTAAATTAAAAATATAAAAAATATTTAATTTAGAAACATGATACAAAAAACATGTAGTAATATTCTCAAAGAATATGATCATTTGGTAATATAAAACTTTTTGATGGCACTGTGTAATACATTCAGGCAAAATAAAATATATTGTAGTTTGCAAAAATATAAGATCAATAAGCTATTGCTAATTAGACATAAAAGAAATAATAAGAAAATTTCGTAATTTATAAGAAAAAAAATTAAAACATTGTAAAGATTTTAATTACTCAAGCTTTGAAAATTTAAGGTTCAATATGTACAGTACCTATTTTGAATGCCATATTTAACAGTTTTGTCAGTCCTAAAGTAAATCCATCCCAGCATAAGGCAATAAACGAGCATTATTATGCACTAAAATTTAGAAAAAAATTCAATTTAAAAACCATATTTACTAAAACTCTACAATTCTAAAGTCAAACGGTTTAAGAATTGAAGATATAAAAATTGAAGATCATTTACAATTACAAAAAAATCAATATTAAATGACGTAAGTTATTATAAAACTACAAATAAGAAGTATGCAAAAAAATATTGAATAATATATTAAACAATATTTGTTAAAATAAATAATAATTTTACATGAGATATAATAATTTGAGGGTTACGAATATATATTAGAATAGTCCTCCTTGAAACGATCCCCAGCTATTATAGTATAGGAAAAATAAAATCATACACTAACATATTGCAATGTTAATTTGCCAAAAAAAATGTTTAAATCGTATATGGCCTAATTGATGCCAAGTATTATATGTAAAATATTTTGTATGTAAAAAATTAGATGGAATTTGTTATTTAATTGAATCAGATGAAGCACACAAAACTACCCAAAAGTTATAAACAGAATTTTTATTAATAATACACAGGTCAACAAATATTAATGTCAAAAATGTGAATTTTATAAAAACATAAAAGAATGCATCCCCATGATGGCCTAATCTTATATATGTTTTTCGTTTTTTTGTTTCTTCCGTCTTTGACTCCTTAGATCCGTCTATAACGAAAAATGGCCTTTTTTGACCAAAACAGATCTAAATATACTCAAACAAGAAAAAATTTAAAAATCTTTTTTGCATATATAAATCCCTTGTAACTTATATTTGTAATCACAAAAAATGAAAAATAAATCTTATTAATATATCGAGCTCTTACATCGACATTTAGATATTACAAAATATTTCGCGTCCAAACTTAAATACGACACGATACAATATCGGTTTTAAATGAAAATATTATTTGAAGTTTAAATTTAACAGTTTAACTATTGTGAACATGCAAAAATAAAATTTTAATTTATTGTTTTTGAATCTTTTTTGGTTTACCTCTTTTTTTTATAAAAATTTCAATGTTTATAACTGACTAAGTTTGATTAGGAAAAACGGTAAACGGATTTTATATTCCCTAAGATGGCAGGTTTGATCTCTGTTGTTACCTCATAACTCTCAAAAAATTTGACCTGTGATATAAAAAGCTATATAAAAGCAATGAGTTCTAAAATCTTTGAATGATCACAATTATTTTAGGCAATTATTAATAATTAGATGTAAAAAAAAAATTAATTAAAAATTTTCTTTGCTCACCAATAAAAAAAATTTAATATAAGCAGATAAAAAGTGTATAAATATTTTATTTAAATTTCTAATTATGTTTTAAATATTAATTTTACTACATTTTACAATATAATGAATTTTGTAATGGAGATGTGATAAAGACTATGAAACTGAAATTTTTTGTATCAGAGTTTCAAAGAACAATGTAATCACTTTAATAACTTCGTAGGGAAATTACTTGTTTGCAGAATGAATTAGGGTAAGGAGAAGATTTAAGTTTAGCACACAACCGTTTGGCTGGCATAAAAAATTTAGGTTTTTTAGATAATAATTTTGAATTTAATTTTGAAATAGTATTATTATTAATATCATTATTATTAGTGTTATTATTGAAAGGCCCATTATTAATTTTAATTGTTGGAAGATTATCATCATTACGATTACGATTTGGAGGTTCGTCTTGTAGATTAATATTGTCATTGTTTTCAATCACCTTAACGACCTGAATATGAAAGTGAGTTAGATATTTACAATTGTTTCATTTCGTAGAAAAAAAAGATTTTTTGGATATATAAAATTTATATATTATCTAATTCGTGTTTTAGTCTTTTTACAATTAAACTTGCATAAAAATTTAATTATGAATTGAAAATAAATAAAAACTTAATGTAACGACAGATTTCTGAAATAGAATTATTTTAAATATGGGATTCTATGTCGTATTTTATTTTTAGAAATTTTATTTATTTCACAAGCATTTTCAGAAAAAATTGTCTAATAAATTTGCAATATTCATAAAAATAATGTATCACGAATTTTGGTATAGACAAAATGAGCTAAAAAGATTTGTTTAGAGTTAAACAATTGTAAAAATTTCGACTATAAAAAAATTACAGAAAATTATATCTAGTTTTTTTTATTTAAGACAGCTGGACAAATATATATAAAAAAAATTAAAGTCATAATCATAATTTTTAGGACCGTGTAACGTTTTTTCTGATCAACTTTGCAAGCTGGCTATAAACATTCAAATTTTATAAAAAAAATAACCATATAAGAAATTCAAAATATTAAGCTAAACTGTATATTTCAGCTTAAAATATATATGTTTTTCTTGGTAAAAAATCGAATCGTTAAAGAGGTGGTGGTAGATATACTATCTTAATGTGGATGTTAGAGTTTGATATCTTAAAAAAATATTATTTTATTATTTTAAATTAAAAACATAAAGTTACAGGTAGTTTTCATATCGATACATAATTTTAATTTATACCAATCAATTTTGGCAAATTTTGCCATTATTTTTGTTAATTGGGAGAAAAGAAAAACGCTACAGACAAGGTTATTACTGCAGTGTGTTTTATCACACTTCTATGTATGTCCTGAGTGATCAGAGCTATATGTAATGTAAATAATACATAAAGTGGCCCCTTTGAGGGGAGAGTTAATTTTTTTCTTTCCGAAGAATAAAATTATAATTTCTTTTTTTTTTCAAAATTTTTTAAAAACTAAAAAAAGTCCGGTTTTTTTAAATATTTCGAAAAACTGATGGCGCCCAATAAAGAAATGTCATATTAATTAACATAAACACGCAAAGTAAAATGTAAAAAAAAAAGGTTTACGTTATTGTAGTATTCCGACTCTTTGTAGATTTTGGCCAAGTCCAGCTTGGTTTTAAATTGAGATTTTGGGGCACCTTCTTGCTCCTGATGATCATTTATATCCTCATCATCGTCAAATTCTTTTAAAAAATTATAAAATATCAAATTGAAATAAATTAAAATAGAATAAAATAAAATAAAGGAATTTCTATAAGACAGACAGTTTTAAAAAATGCATTATTTTTATAGTTAATCGTAAAAAACATTAAGTTACTAATCATCTTCACAGAAAACATAAAAATAAGCTTTCCTACCATTTTTCTCATTCCCCTCTATAATGTCCAAGAAAAAATCAGCCGGATTGTTATGGACGTCGCATTGGTACCCTACATTTTATTTCATTATAATTATTAAAAGATATCATTTTCCTATGTTGGCAAATATTGTATAATCTTGAAATTTTTTATGTCAATCAGATACAAAACAAAAAACTTTTTAATAAATGTTGTATATTTTCAAAATTTTGTTGTGTAAAAAATGATGCTATACAATTATTGGAGATATGTTATTAAGATTTTAAATAGATAATTACACATTGGTTTAAGGGTAATGTTGTTTTAATATTAAATTTAAAGAAGTAGCCATCGTAAGGGCACATGCAAAGTGAGTTTTTATTTTCGCAATTTTTAAAATTTTGAAAAAATATATTTTATAAAATACAAATCTTAAAAAATTGGAAAATTTAGTTTATGCACATTTTGAAATAAAAAATTTATTAAAAATTTTGAAAAAAAAAATAAAATTATTTTAAATTTTCAGAATTTTCAAATTTACGAAAATAAAAATTCACTTTGCACGTGGTGCCCTAAGATAAATAAATTTTAACTAAAACTTTGAAAGATCAATGACCTAAGTTATTAAAATATCCTAAAGCATCATTAGCAGGCCCCTGGTACACGATTTGACCTTCAGATAGCAAGATGAGATTCGTAAATAGCTTGAAAATGCCATATCTCGGTTGATGGATAGAGAGGATGATTGTACAACCTCGTTCGGCTAATCTATCATAAAGTATTTTCGTTTTAACATCCATGCTTAATAAGATTAAATCATATTTTACTTAAACATTTGGGAAGGGCACGTGCAAAGTGAGTTTTTATTTTCGAAAAATTTTGAAATTTCTGAAAATTCTAAAATTTTTAAAAATTTTATTTTTTTTTTCAAAATTTTTTAAAAAAATTTCTATTTCAGAAAATGCATTTTATGCGCATATATCAAATTTGGCAACTTTTTAAAAATTTCTGGTTTATTTCAAAATAAATTTTTTCAAAATTTTGAAAATTTTACGAAAATAAAACTTACTTTGCACGTGCCCTAAGTGTAATAATTTTCTAAATCTCACCCTTTTATTTACATATTAAAGACACTCTTAAAACTTAACTAAACATTTTTAAGTTTGGCCAAAATTATAATTTCCCTGCGAAAATTATGTCCTTCAGATATATTTGTAAAAGGCAAAACACAATACAAATTATTTAAAAGCAATAAAAAAAAAATAAGTTAATCCAATAAATATAATCTTATAGAGATTATAAAAATAAGTTTATATGATTCAATAAACAAAATAATTAATTAGACTTTTACAGCTCAAAACAATTTTAAATAACCTACTGCATCCCTTTCATTTTTATAAAACCTTATTTTTACGCAATGTATGTCAAAATTTATGTCATATTAGCACACCGTAGATTGACAAATTAACAGCTTACATTTTTTTTGACTTAATTGAAAGGTAATCTTTCAAATCAAAAGCGATATTTTGCTTTAACTTTCAACAACCAACAATGTAAGGTAACGAAAAACAATAAACATTTATATGACGAAAAGGCTATTAATAAATCGATAAATGGAAAGCTTATGAAGCCTTGACATTGAAAAAGGAACATTTATTGGACGCAAAAAGTAAAGTATCCTAGAATTTCAATCAAATACTGGAGTGATGCAAAAACGAGAAAACAAAATAATAGCTTAAATTTTATGAATATCTTTAGATCTCTGGGTGCCGACACATTAGCCTGCAACAATTTTTTAACATCTAGGATATTTATATAAAGCCTAAACAAGCTTGAAGGATATTGAGATTCAGAAGAAATGTGCATTAAATAACACGGGTCAACAAATATTAATGGCACAACCGTGAATTTTATGAAAGCATGAAATTATCCCCATGATGGCCTTATCTCATATATATATTTCGTTTTTCTTAGTTCTTACGGCCTTGGCTCCTTACATCCGTCCATATCGAATAAATGGCCTTTTTTGACCAAATTGACAGATCGAGAATACCCTAAAAAAAATTTATAAATCTTTTTTACATATTAATATCCCTTGTAACTTATATTTATCATATCAAATAATGAGAAATAAAATTTTTCAGTATATCAAGCTCTAACATCAGCATTAAGATAATACGAAATATTTCGCGTCCAATAGGACATGATTTATTAACGGTAAAACTTTTATTTTAAGTTTGAATTTAACAGTTTAGCTGTTGTAAATATGGAAAAAAATTTCAATTTATTTTTGTTTTTGAATCTTTTTTGTTTTTTTTGGCATTTTATCTAAAATTTTTATTGTTTATACCTGAGTAACTAAGTTTGATTTGAAAAAACGGTAAACGGATTTGCAAATCTCTAAGATGGTAGGTTTGATCTCCGTAGTTAGCTCATAACTCTCAAAAATTTGTTGACCTGTGTAATTAGGGTTTCTAAAAAAAATTTATGATACCTTTTTAGGTTACCCATAATACTAATGGCGGTTGAGGCATCGAGTCCGCTCGTAGGTTCATCCAGAAACAAGACGGAAGGCCGAGTAATAAGTTCCATGGCTATGCTACAGCGTCGTTTTTGACCGCCTGATATGCCTCGGACTAAATCATTCCCGACCTGTATAAAAGTTATAAAAACTTTAAAGTGAAATTTAAATAATAATCATATCAGCAAACGAAGGTTCAATTTTTAGCAACTTAACAAATGGAAGCGAGCGAGTTTCATATGCTACATCAACCAAGGGCCGATCCAAGACTGATTGACGCCCCTAAGCCAAGTTTTAAGGCGTCTAAAATAAATACTTTTTCGATATTTTAGCTAAACCCTGGTATTTATCCAGAATCACTTAGCGCCCCGAAGCACTACTTGGGTTGCCCTTATTGACGGGCCGACATCAACTCAATTTCGCTCACCGAAAAAAATTCGCGATTTACAGATTTGAATGGGATTGGTATAAACGTGTGTACACATAATAATAAGGATGTCGATGAAGCCAAGAGTAAAAACAAAAGAGTGTTTAGAGCATTTCGACATTTTATAAAGTATGAAAAATAAACGTTCAAATCAATCTTTATAGTTTTAAACCATATTAGCCCTATTCACTAATTTACCAAATAGGTCGTTCATTTAATAAAAAAGGAACAAGCTTTTTTATATGAATAAAATAATTGAGAGAGCCACTTACATAATTTTTTATTCCAAATTTTGCGAACCTAATGTCAATAAATAATGCTATTGTTTCCTCCAATTGTAGTCTTAGCATCATTAATATTGTTTTGTTCCGACATTTGTCAAAAGGTCAGATATTGATTTTTTTTAGGTAAAACAAAAAAAGCCCAAAGCTGCAACTTTAGATAGCTCGGCCCAGCCATTCAGCTTATTAGCGTTCTGATCCTGCTTTTAATCCGCGATTACATGGGTAAAAGAAAAATTAACACCATAACAGAGGTAGGGTATGTAATTAGCCAAATTCAAATACTTAGAGGCAAAAACTAAAAATTTAATTTTTTATTTTGTAGCATCTTAATTAAATATTGGTAGGTATTTTTATAAATTAAAGATTTTAAATTTTATATAATTATTAAGAGTATCTAAAAATTTATTAATATAATTCAAAATAAAACTAATATGTTTGAACCTTATTGTCTTTATTAGAGTAAAATAAAATAAATTGATATGGAAAAATATTATTTATATCTTTAAGTTAAGAAAAAATTAATATACAAAGACAAGTAAAAAATGTTTCGAGCAATTTAAATGCTCCTCACCCCCAAAAAAATAGGAACTTAATTTTTGTTTTTAGCGTTAAATTTGATGATTTAATTATTTAAACTTCAAAAATGTTTATAACCCAAGTCAACATATATTTGAGAGTTAGGACTAACTACAGAGACCAAACGTGCCATCTTAGGAATTTTCAAATCCTTTTATAGTTTTTTCGAACACTTTGTAAGTCAGCTATAAACATTATTAAGAAAACAAAAAAAATTGACAAAAATTATTTAGCCAAAATGTTATTTTCTAACTTCAAATAATTTCATCAAAACCCGATAATATATCGTGTCGTAATTAAGTTTGGACTCGAAATATTCTCTATTATCTAAATGCTTATGTAAGAGCTTGATATCATAAAAAATTTTATTTCTTATTTGAGATATAAAATATAAGTTACATGTGTTTTTAGTATGAAAAAAATCCTTGACTTTTTTAAGGATATTCTCGAGGTCGCAAAATCTGTCAATTTGGGCAAAAAATGGCCCTTTTTTCGATATGGACATAGCAAAATAGCCGAAGGCGAGAGAAACTTCGGAAAACGAAAATTATATATGGAAAAGGCCAGAATGTGAATCATTTCTTTTCAGTATCAAAGACTTTTTTCTGAAATTAATATTTTTCGATCTGTGTTTTAAATAAATAAACTATCATATGTTATAATAAATGGTATTAAAATAAGTTGTTCATATTTTTCCAGAATAGTTATTTAAATTTTTTTAACCTTAAATTTTTTTTTATTATAATTTTAAATTTTACCTCATTATTCTTATAAACAATTATATATGATAAATTAAAACTGCTAAAAAAAGTACACAAATTTGAATCATAAAATCAACTCTATAGTTAGATTTTTTATAGAATGATGTGCTATGGCATGTAAATAACTCACATAGGTAATTTATTAAACCTATTAGCTTTTGCAAGATAAAAAAAACTAAATGAAGGAAAGAATCATTTTCTTTTTTACAAATTATGTCTTGTAAGTTATAGTTAGCTAAAAAGGAAAAAATTATGCTCTCATATCATTTATATTTTCAAAAACTATTAGTTAAGAAATAAGTTAATAAAATTTAAAATGGCAGACTTAAAAAAGTAATATTTTGTGATCTCAATCAATAAATTATGACTTTAAATAAGCTTAAAATATTGAAAAGACTCTAAAGTTTTGCTTTGCATTTAATAAAATACTAAACAAGCCTAGCCCATAATCTTCAACCACCCGAAGCCAATAAAATAACCTTAGAAAGAACCTTCAAGTATAGGTAATCAAGTGAAAAATGTAAGTACACAATTTTTTTACAATGTTTGGAATAGTAATAATTGTACAGCACTAGTAAAGAAAAACCATAAAACAACCTTAACGACCTATTTAAGTAAATCTAAAATGCCTAGAGAGGACTAAAAACTTGAATCATTGCCAGCCGTGGGAAGACGGGTGCGCTGAGTCCCAAAACTCTTAACAACCGAAAAACGAACAAAAAGACAGGATTATTTGGATAAAAATTTTAAAAGAGCTTACTGCCTTAATGACAAAAAGCGTAAGAAAATAAAATTTCTGGTGTCAATCAATTAGTTTTGGCAAATTAATTTTAAATAGTTTTAAAAAAAATTTATATACAGTTATAACCAAAGGCGTACCCAGTTTTATAAAAAAAAAGGGGGGGGGGGGGAGGGATGTTCGATAAATTAGGCTTGAAAAATTTTGGGGAAAATATTGGGTAGGGTGTATAGGCCAAATTTTTTATTGCAATTTTAAACGTTTCACAGAATGTTAAAAAAAAGGGGGGGGGGGGGGGGGGAGTGCGCACCAAGTCCACCCTTTCTGTCGGTACAACCATTGGCAAAATGGCTTTTTTCCTATTGACCCCAAATTATAGATATTGCAGCAATTTTAATACTTTCAACAAAAAAGTAATTACTCTTAATGATATAATTAGTGCTAAACAATTTAAATTTAAATTGCCAGTTTAAAGGCCATGGACAATTCAATAAAATATTTTCTTTAACCAATATACAAATAATTTGTAGTTTTATCTCAATTAAATCAAATTTAATTAAAAATGTATTGTAAAAAATAAAATTTATTATAAGAGTTGCACCTAAAAATAACATATATATTTTAGCAGATTTAAATTATATATTAAAAAAGTTAGCAAATTTCATATTTAATAAAAAACCCCATTAAATAAGATTAGTGAATTTCCAAAATATACATCACAAAAAAAATAATTTTGTAGAAGAGGATTAGGTTAGAAATACAATATTAAACCAATTAATAACTCATGTTTAATAAAACATTAAATTCAAATAATTTTACATAAATTAAAAAAATTTAAAAAAAATCCTTAAACACAATAAACTTACTAAAATGAGGCTTATTTATATAATAAGTATTAATAAATACCCTAGTCTTAGCACATTTCTGAAGTTTGAGTTCTCCAATAATTTGGTCAACTAACATATTTTTATTTAATGTTGAAATTGAAGACGGGAGCCTCAAAGAAGCTGAAAACAAAATATTTTCTCTAACAGTCATAGTGGCTACTAATATGTTTTCCTAAAAATTAAATAAAGTGAATATTAATTACCTGAACAACATAGCCTGATTCATATTTAAAATTACTTGTCAATAAATGATTATCTATCATAATTTGACCCATAACAGAAGATTCAGGCACATTTCTATATGACAACAAGTTAAGAAGTCTAAAGATATTAAATATATAAATTTAAACGTTGTTTTTCCTGATCCAGAAGGTCCCATGATAGCATTTATACCATTTTGACAATAACCACTAAAATTTTATAGAATCGTTTTAAAAACTCTATATTGTTCAGTATGGTAGAAGCAGGCTTACGAAATTTATATATTTCATAGCTCAAATTTTTGAAAGTCAAAATTCTAGATTTAAAATTAAATTCTCTTTCCAAATTCATTGAGCTAGACAAGTGTTAAATTATTCTGAGCATTCAGAGTGATTTCTTCCATATGGCTGCGGCTTATACTTTTTTCAAAATTGTAAAAAAAAATTTAGAGGCTCATATCAAAGAATAGGAATTTAGGTTCTTTGGTCGTTTATATGCCTAAAAAAATATTATTTAAAAAAAAAATTTTCAAAAAATATTAAAAATTTTTAATTTTTTAAATTTTTTTTTTACACTAGCCGCCTCAATTTTATTCAAATGCGTGCAATTTTTTTTCATCAAAACTTTTTTTTCCACTAGCCGCAGCCGAACCCGTGTAATTCTTCCTTTTTATTTAAAAATAAATATTAGTTATATTTTATTCAAAAGTAATTTAAATTATGGCTAACCATTATTAGAATGAAGGTCAGCCTTTGACATTTGGCCACGTGCAAAGTAAGTTTTTATTTTCGTAAACTTTTAAAATTCAGAAAATTCTATTTTTTTAAAATAAATTTAATTTTAGAAAGGGTATTTTAGGGTTTTAAACTCATTTTATTTTTAAAAAAAGAAAATTATAAAATGTATACTCTTTGACATTAATTAAATAACAAAAAAATGATCATAGTTTTAGCATTTAACTAGTTTTTTAAAAGAAAACGTGTTAAATTTAAAAAAACTATTACATTTTGAAAAAAATAAAATGAGTCTGAACGCGCCCTTATGTGCTTATAAATAAATTTAGCAATTTTTTTAATTAATGCGTTTATTTGGGCGCCTTCAGACTTATTTTATTTTTTTTACATTGAACGCATTTTAACAAAATAAAATTAAAATATATTAAAAAGATAAGAGTTTATTTTTAAAATGTTGTAAAAATTTATAATGTGCCAATCTAAATCCGGTCCGTTGTCGTTATAAAAAATTACAATATTGATACAAGGGTGTGGTATCAAAATACATTATTGAAACCACATAGCCAAAAATGTATTAGAAGAGAAGTTTTTGATTAACTAATTATGAATTTTTAAAATAAGTTTCAAAGACGCCAAATTATCACATTGTGATGTAATCGCTGTGAATTGCAATATAACATTAATATATAGTATATAAGCTAAATATATTTTTGTTTTGTAGCAAATTAGCATAGAAGCATTTTTTTATATATTTTTAAAACAATAATTAGTTAAAATATTTATTATATATTACTTATACAGTTAAATATATAAATCATATTGTTAAAATAAAAAATATTTTGGCACTAATTTTTTTCTTTCATTTAAATAAAAAAAACTTAAATTATTATATGATTAAATATATATTCTATACATGGCTTTATATATTTGCAATATGTCGCTAACGCTCGCTGATCGATGTTAAATTACATCTATTTAATTTTTCTACAAAATAAAAAATAAGACTTACTGTTGAGTGTATATGTATGATAAAATATTACATAATTAAATTTATCTTCTAAAATAATAAGACACCTTATATTGAGTAACCTTATTCGCATTGCGCCATCTCTTAAATTTCATACATTCGCGTTTATAAATATTTAGCGGAATTTTATTTTAAATGCCTATCTGCCAGGAAAATTCTATCAATTATCTTCAAAATGAAGTCTTAAACTCTGGAAAGCGGAAAATTGAGACTAGTCTCCCTTATTCCCAAACCGAATTTGTAAGCAAGTTGACTTTTTGATATAATTTTTTTAAGTTTAAATTTAAATTTGTTACAAATATTTTAGAACTGTGATCAATATTCTAATGCAAAAAAAATTTGCTCTACTAACAACCAATTAGATAATTCTAAAGATAATATGGTAAATAATGTTAATATATATTATTTAATTTTTAATTGTGGTAATTATAGCAATTTTAATAGATCTCTCCTGAAGAAATAGTGGAAAAGAAGGCAGAAAAAAAGTTTTTTCTATTGTTTATAGCTTTATAGTTTCAATGATAATGTCATGGTTAGGGCTGGATTTGGAAAATGCTATTGTTTCCCAACATGGAGTGGTGATAATTATCTAGCACCTTATCATTCAGATTATTATTGATCTCCAATATGTATAGTCAATTCATTGTTCTTCTAGTTTTTTATATTTTATAGACTATTTTTATTATATTTATTTAATTTTATAGAATATAAATAAAATTTATTTGTTCTTGTTCTAAATTAATTGGAGAGGTTTATACTTAAGAGATGACAAATTCTTAAGCTTTAAAACATTTGGCAAGTTTGAATTTGGGCAATTCAAAATGTCAAATAGCTGTATCTGTTCAATGATTCTTCTTTTTATAAACATGTAATTGTCCTTTTACTATTAGCTTAATATTTAGTCCTTTTACTACACAATAGCTTAATATTTATAATTATTATTTTCTAAAACATATAGTTTTATAATGCCTTAAATAATAGATAGAATTTTTTTATATTTTTTATAGCATTATTCATTTACTAACTTTCTTTCTTAAATTAAATTTGACCACGTATTTAATTTAATTCTCATAACATAGAATTTTTAAATTGTTAACATTCAAAATGTTGTTAAGGACAATAGCCAAAAAATGGAAAAAAAGGTTAAAAAAAGTGTCTATTGCCTTCAAATCAAAGTGCCTATTAGATTGCAGATTTTATTGAGTGGCCCTGATTTTTAGGCTAGTTTTTTGTGTCTTTGATAGACCCATTTTCAGGTTTTCAGAAATGTATATGTGTCTTAAATCAATGCCCCAAAAAATAATTTTTTTTACTTTGAAAATTTTTATTTGCTAGTGATATTGAAGAATTAAAGGACCACTTTCTGAATTTTTTAAAATATGTTATATAAGGACATTGATAGGTCAAATTTTTAAATTGTTTTTATACCTTTGATATAGCTCATTAAGCGCGCCCTTAGATACATATACCTTTCTCAAACTCATCACTTTTTTTACATGCTCGAATATGGATAATTTTGACGTCTTTAATGGAGATTTAAAAAAAGTTTTAGGTGTACTGTTACAGGTGTTTTTGGCTTATTAATCATAGTCACCTCTCAAATTTGATGATTGAATATTTATGGTACAGCAATCTTATATAAGGGGGCGTTCAGACTTCGTTCAGTTTTTCAAATATTTATAAAATTTTACTTGTTGAAATAACAAAAAGTTGCCAATCCTTATCATTAGGGTTTTAAACAATTTTTCTGGAAAAAAATATTTTGAGAAAAAATAAAAAAAATGTGTTTTGAACGCCGTAAGGCCGTGTTATAAATGATTTGTTTTTTTCTTATAATACCATACAATGGGATATTTTATCTAATAGTAACAACGGTAAGGCAAAATTGCAAAATGTATATAACTGATTCATGTTGTTTCGGAAAAATTAAAAAAATTAGACATGGCCCCTAACATAAGCATTGAAAAATAACATGGTTGACAATGAATGCAACATTTTAATGGTACACAATTACCATTATCTGCAAAATTTACTGCATCTTCGGGATCTGTCAAGCCTAACCCCGGGACGCGCCCATGTTATGCCCGCCTAAGACGCAATACCGGATTTTAATAGGTGCAAAAATACTCACATTTCCAGGTTTACAAAACCCACCGGGGACGTGAAGCACCTCGCACCTATAATATGCCTGCCCTAGACGCATTTCCAGGTTTAAAAAAGCGAATACGCGAAGTGCCTCGGCATCCGGACCCTCTCAGCGAACTTTTATATATGGTTGTTTGTTATAATAACAAACGCCATTATATTGATTGGTTAATTTACCATGCTCTTGCCACTAAAATATCGATATTGGAAAAGGTTTCTCTTCGATAATAACAAAAAAAAAATTGTTAAAATCACAATATTAACCATGACATTGAAAAAACTTACATTGTTACACATGTTGAAATTGTGATTGTGTCATTTTGGATGTGACTCCCTCACCCCCCCCCCCCAACCTCATACATTTTCACATTACTTTGTATTAAATTTGTGTTATGGACTAACATACATTCACACTTAACAATTATCAACTTTAAATGTAGGCCTTGTATAAAAATCTATGGTAACAAGTTTATGGATAATTATGACATTAATTTTTAATTGCCGGATTTTTAAATGCATATATTTAAAAGTCGTTCAAGCGGCGGATTTGGTGTATAGTTTGGGCATTTTTTTCAAGAGTACATAAACATTACTTAATGTTGCAAATTAAAATCCCCTTTTTAACCTGCCTATTAGTGGGTTTTGTCCTTTTTATGAAGCTCATGACCCCATTTAAAGAGTGTTGACTCTCAGTTAACGGTACCACTTCGCACAAAAAATGATCTAACTGGTCTGCATCTTTTTATTTAATACGTTGTGTTAAATTAAAACTATTTAATTTTTTGGTACGCTGTTTTTTGTAATAATGATATTTGGTTTGGTAAATAAAAGATTATAAATCTACACCTGTTCCACCAATTTATGAATTAGAACAAAACTAACCCGGTTAGAAACTCTTTAAGCCAAACTTTTAAGATTGCAGCCATTTTTTAACCTATACTTTAAAGTTTATAAAATATATTTTATAAAATATTTAATTTTTATAAAAGCCGTAGTGAATTTATTGCTAATTTTAATGTGGTTCTGAATTTTGGTAAAGATTTTAATTGAGTGTGTCACATTATCATTCTGACACCTAATTTAATTAACAAAAAAAATTAATCATGCTCAAGGGGTTAATTAAAAAAAAACTTGACCTGGAGCCGGACAGGTTTTAATATTTGTCTCATGGTCCGGAACCGGTAGGGCCGAAGGTCAATCGAGCATTGGAATCTAAATTTCCTCTTATAATTCAGTGCTTTCACACATTAAATAGAAAAAACACTTTTTATTGTAACAAATCTATTTAAATATACGTTTTTTAATATTTAAGGTCACTGAAATCATACCAAACAGATTTATTCAACATAAATAATATTGATAAATTATTTATCATTTAAAATTACGATATTACTGGCTCTGTTTTAGGTAAACAACGTAAAGCAAGGTAGGCATATATTTTACGCAGGTCGTTTTCTCTCGCCAACGTGTTTACATTAGACCGCGGCGGCGTACAAGCTTATTATGTTTATAACTAAAATTCTCAGAAAAAAATGTTTTGATTTAGCACAAATGTTTAGAAATTTTAATAATTTTATCTCATAATTTTAACAACGTGTATTTAGTTCAACGGATATATTGCTAATCTAGACTTTTTTAACAAATTGCTAGAATCGTGATATTAAATATATATGCTGAGCGAAAAGATATTTACTTGTTCATAACTTTTTCTTTACCCGTTCTAATATTTAGCCACTTTCAAAATTTTTTTGGTCGAATACCATTTCTAAATTGTTAAAAGTTTGCGTTAAATTGCCATAATATACCAACATCGGAATCAGCACGTTTCTAATCGTTTGTTACCAATAATACCAATATCCTCGAGGTTGCAAAAGCTTTGTGATTGTTCCTTGCAATTCAAAACAAACCCCGTCAATGTATAAATTGTCACAAAGGGTGACGCTCAAGTCCTCTATTTGTAGTGTGTGACCTTGATATTTTCGGTTAAAGTAAACAACACCGTAAAAGTGAGTGAAAGTTTTTTTTAACTTCTGGCGCAGATTGATGCAACCAGAAGAATAAGGGCGCGTTCTAACTTCATTCAAAATTTTTATAAATAAATATTGGGTCCATCTTTTTCATAAAGGCGTCATTAGTTATTCATTTCTACGATGAATTTTATAAAAAAAAAATTAAAATTTTTTTGAAAATTGAAAAAAAGGTCACGGCAAAAAATATACATGTATAACAATTGAATCCATGTTCAAAATTTATATTTTTAACAAATTAATAATAATTTATTATATTCTTAAAATAAAAAAAATGATTGCGTTTACAAATTGGATATGTGAATTAAAATTTATTGTTTTCACCAAAATCAATTGCTTAGAAAGATATGTTGGAAATTAATTGTAAGTATAATTTTATCATTTGGTAACAATGCGCATGAAAAATAAAAATATGAAGATTGATTATCATAAAAACAAATTTTATAAGTATGCTAATTTGAAAGAATATATATTAAAAATCACTGGTTATATATAACTAGTAATATAGGGTAAAAAATTAAATAAAACATGAACATAAACGTTAAATGCGCATAAAAAAAAATTTGCAACCATGTCTTAAAAAAGTAAGCAATAATTAGCTGAGCAGTGTATTGTATTAATCTAACAATTTTATGCTAGAGGTTGTTTTGATTAAATAATAAAATTCATCAAAATTCAACGCCCCAGTTAATGATTTTTCGTGTCATAGAAGAACCAAATCACTTTTACGCAGGTCAATACTTGCCAGCCTACTAGAAGTTATCTTCTTAAAGAAGAAAATGTGGCCTCACAACTCGACGTTGAAGAGCCAAATAACAAACTTATAGAAAAAATGTTAAAAAGATTAAGAAACGCATCTTTGTAATTATATAAAAATTTAACAAAATTATTAGTAACACATTCTTTGTAATTTTTAGGTTTTTTAAAAATTTTTTGGTTGTCATTTTCTTTAGATAATGAATTTTTATCAATATTACTTATTATTAAAAGAGGCTCTAATTTATTTATATCTAAAAAAAAAGGATAATCAAATTTATAAGGGGAATATAAATTTCAAATAAATATTATCGGTAAAAAATCTATTATCAAAAGAATCAATAATATTAAAATAAATACTTTTTAAATTATCATTAATATTTAAATTATTCTCACATTTATAAGTAGATAATAAATAAAAATCAGAAAAATTTTTAGGTTCAGTTTTTTATCTATAAATAAATTATTGTCATTTAAAAATATTATATATATCAAAACAGTTTTTGAATAAATCTTCAAATGTATTTGTATTTCTTAATTGTTTAATTTCTAACATGGTGTAAATCAAAAGTTTTAGAAACATAAATCGTTTTGCATTATCATTAATTATTTTTAATAAATAAAATAATTTTCCAAATGATAAATACGAAAAAATAAATTGATGATTATAAATATGGTCAAAAAACCTCGACGCTTTGGCCTTGTGACCTGAAGATATAAAAATTATTTTATTTTTGAATTTCAAAAGAGTATTTAATATTTTTATGTAATTTAAAAAAAAATGGCGTCGTAGTGACCACACCACCGATGGGGCAACAGCCGGGGTATGGTCCCGCATTCACTAACTTCCTTGATTGCATCATGTTGAAAAAATTTATGAAGGGAAGAAAAAATATCAAAAAAATCTTTCCTTTCAATTTCAATTCCAAGACAATCTAAAACAAGATGCAATCGGTCGTTAAAACAGTGAATATACGGGACATGTTGTCCAGCTATTTTGCTTAGAAACACTTGAACATCACCATCCGGGCATTACGTTCGCCCCATCGTAGCATTATGCGATCAGGTTCTTTGGTTCTAGATTATATTCTATCAAAAGATTGTTGACAAGTGAGAAAATTTCTTAGGCAGATTTATGAATTGCTTTCACAAATATAAAGCTTTCTGTAAAATCAAATTTTTCTATATAACTTATACAAAAATAATTTCTGTGTTAGTTTGATTTCTCTAGCGGATGAGAAGTGTTGATGAATGAAAACACTTTTTAAAAAAGACCGGGGCGAAATGGTTGGTGGGGTGAAATGATTAATGGATATATCTCTGCCAAAAATTATTCAATATATATAAATTTTATATATGTTGTAGATCTTTAAACAAGCTATCGATTTATTATATTTTTTACATATACATCCATTTAAAAAAATTTAGAAAATCTCAATTAAAGAAAAAATGCTATTCAATAATTTTGCTTTATTTCAAATAAAATGTTACCTCGAAAATATTATTATAATCAAAAGATTAAAAAAACACTTCGTTGTAAGAATATAATACATTTTTAACTTAAAACTTAATATTATTTGAACATTATTGATTTTGCAAACACTACTCAATGCGGGGCGAAATGAACAACATTTTGTAAAATATATTACTGAGGATCCAGTAAATTGAATTATCATATTTTAAATAAAAGCACTTATTATTTTGGATAACCATGTATCTCATATATCCATAAAAGCAGTAACTTTTTAAAGATAATGGGATTAAAGTGGTCACACTACCATCTCATTGTTCACATAGACTTCAACCCCTTGATGTTGAGATTTTTGGGCCACTGGTAATTGATTATGATATAATTATTAATAAAATGATCTAAATCTCTATGTATTTTTCAATATTTAAGGTTTATTTGAAAATTAAAGCTGTAAATTTAATAAATTTCACACACTTTCATTTTGCCCCATGGGTATTTCATTTTACCCCGTATATGGGGCGAAATGGTTAATACTAGTGAATTTATACATTGTTCAATATCTTTTAACAGAATTATATTTTTTGGTTAAACAAATTATTTTATAAAATATAATGAATTATCTATAAAATGAGCCATAAATTTTTTCTTTTGGATTAAAAATGTGTCAGCAGCAACGATTTTGCAAAAATATGTTCATTTCGCCCCGGTCTCCCCTAAATATTTTCAAAATAATATTTTTTAGATATTTTTGGCGGAGTTTTAATTATATTATGTGAAAGAAAAAATAAAATTCAGTATTTTTTTTGGGGGGGGGGGGGCAAAAATAAAATTACTATGTATTTGGGGGGGGGGGGCAAATTAAATTTTTTTTGAGGGGGGGGGGGGGGCAAACATAAAATTAATATGTCTTTTGGGGGGGGGGGCAAATTAAATTTAGGGGGGGGGGGTCAAAAACTTTTGGGGGGGGGGGTCTAGAAACGTGCCTGTTAAAAATGGATAAGTTTATTCAAAGAGTATATATGTTGAAGTAGTTTATTGCCTCCTGGGGGCAATAAGCCATCGTTTTTGTTAATTAATTGGGGATTTGGATAATGCTTTATAGAATATCAAACCCCTTGTAGAGTTTTAACATTTAAAATACCAATTTTAAGGTATTAAGTAAAAACTAATTTATTATACAAAAGTGACAATTTATTGCGGAAGTAGGAGTAAATTAGTCACTTTTATTTTATCAAATGTTATGCACATACGATGTGACAAGGCACTTTTAAGTTGGGCCAAGTAGAAATGCTTTACAACCTATATAAAATTTAAGGCAACAGTTTATTGCTGCCATACATTTGTAAACTTTGGAACTGGGGTCAATATGTACCCTAGCACATCGTTAATTTTGAATATCTCTAAATACATGCAATAAATTTTCGTGACTACTGTATACATTAATAAAACTAAACTAATAATTTGCTCTCAGTCCAAAACTTGTTTAGAGATTATATTGGGATCCCTACTGACCGCTCATGGTCAATTACAACGTTAAAAACTCCCTCATTAAGAAAAAAAAATACCATTTATCGATACTTTTGGTTTACAGGTTTAAAACGGGTTGTTAATAAATGTCATAAATTATTTTTTTCATTTATATAATTTACATACAATAGGAGATTGCAAACGCCGTGTTTTATAACAATTACAAAAGTGAAACAAAAACAATTGGTGGAATTACGAAAGAAATTAAATAACATTAGTTTGTGGAAAGTCTCTTTAAAAAATTATCGTCCTCTTCAGAATCACGTCTACATAAAATTCTTAGATGGTTTTCTAGCCCTTTCTCCGCTTTGAAGTAGTTGGAATAGGTCGAAGGCACTTCATTTTCCGCTTCTTGTATGAACTTCTCTCAAAAAACTGATCACAACTGGTTGCCGTTCTGTAAAAAACGTTCAAGTCTCTAAACCATTGTTTTCCTGTTTGGCCATTTGTAATATAACCAGTTGCATATGACGTCAATAATATTTTTGATTTGTTTGAGATACTTAAGAATAAAATGTCGGCTTTGCGTTACCCAGAATGTTGTACTAATTTTTTATAGGTCTTTAAATTATTTATTAAATTTTTATTATCTTTTTTCAAAAATCATGTTTGCAAAAAGCCAGAATATGGCAATTTTTTTTAATCACATCAAGAGACATAATTTAATTGCTTTCTGCAACTTCTTGTGTTAATTTTATTTATTCAAAATATTAAAAAATTATAAAAAGCATAATTTTTCTGTATTTTGTAAAATAATGAAAAAATTGTAATGAACATTATTTATACTTCTCTTAAAAATTTAATTTAACCATATGTACTTTTAGAGATATAGAAAATTAGCCTACACTCGTCTCTCAACCAGTACTTCATTTAAATTTTTTTTCGATCCAACTCCGGTTTAAAGACAGTTTAAATAATATATAAATAAATAAGCCAACTTTTTTAACTTTTTTTTATTTGTTTTGTTAATAATCATAAAAATTTAAATTTAATTTATTCTTATCTGATAAATATAATAAAAATAAACTTATAAAAAAACTAAAATTTTAATCATAAGATTAACTATCTAACTAGATGTATTTTATGCTGGGGTATGCAAAATATTTGTTATTTATTCATTTAAAATGTAGAGAGCTAGCTTATGTCTTAATAAATAGAATTTTATCTATTAAAACGCTTTTTTAAAACATTTTAACAAACACGACAAAACGGTAATGCAAAAATTTTATAGGCTACAACAATTCTGTTTTTATCCTCGTTTTAAATAAATTACAACATAATGAAACTTGACCATTGGCTGCGGCTAATACCTCTTTCAAAATTGTAAAAAAATATTTCTAAGGGCGCGTTCAAACTCATTTTAAATTTTTGAAAAATTTGAAAAATTTTAAAATTTCGTATTTATAAAATTTTATTTTTTTTTTTTCAAAATTTTTTAAAAACTTTTCTATCAGAAAAACTATTTAAATGCTAATAACAAAAATTAACGACTTTTTGTATAAGCGTTTAATGTCAAAAATAAAAATTTTGAAAATTTTAAAATTTTTTAAAAAACGAACTGAGTCTGAACGCGCCCTAAAATAACAAAATTTTAGCGGCTAATATCAAAAAATAAGAATTTAGGTTTTTTGGTCGTTTTAATATGCCTAAGGGCGCGGCTCGTTTTATTTTTTCACAAAATTAAAAAAAAATATTAAATCCAAAGGGATGATGATTATCATCCTTGTTCCAACAAAGGACATAAAGATACACTGAATTAATGACAAACCTTAGAGTGGTTCAATGACCTAGAAGAAAATCTATTAAAGATTTTTATTTTTTTTTTTCAAAATTTTTTAAAAACTTTTCTCATACTATTTAATATGCTATAATTGGCGACTTTTTGTAAAAAAGCGTTTAATGTCAAATGGTAAAAATTTTAAAATTTTTAAAAATTTTGAAATTTTTTTGAAAAAATGAAATGAGTCTGAACGCGCCGCATAACAACACATATTAAAAAATATTAAACTTTTATTTGTTAAAGTTATAAAGTATTTTGAAATTTTTTAAGCGCCATTATTTTTGAGAGCACACTAACCGCCTCAATGTTATTTAGATGAGTGCGATTATTTTTCGTCAAAACTTTTTTTCCCACTAGCCGCAGCCATAGAAGCTTGTATATATTGAATGAATGTAAAGCATGGTGAAACATGTGTACGTTGAGGCATCTATAAAAGATTATGTAGGTGAATTTAAAAATTGTAATACAGGCATCGTTATTGGACAAGTTTTTTTTCGTTAGACCTATTTCTAGATATGTGATGAAGAAATATATATTATATATATTGCCAAAACACCGGAGGAAAAAGAATTAAGTATATATAAATTGTTTAGATTTGCAGATCTCAAGCAAGCTAACTTATGGATTAGACAACATGTAAGGCAGGCACTTAATATGTTACCTGGTGGTTTAGAAGTTATAGGATTGTATTATTCTGGTAAAGATGAGCATAATATTGATCATGTAGGATTATTTTAATTCTATGATTAGGTTGTTCAAACTTTGGAAAAAGATATTTTGAATTTTCAACTTTTAAGGCAGCCTTATAAAACAAAAACAAAATTGTTGATTAACATAACTAAAAATAATTTTGATATAACATCATATGACATAAATGAAACATTTCAAGTAGAATTTTAACTTCTAAGTTTTAGATTCTCAGCACAAATTGTGGCTTAAGCTATAAGTTTGTATCTTTTACTACATCTTGGTTGAGAGTTGATAGTAATATTATATTAGATTGGCACTATTTATTAAAAAATAAAGAAACATTGAAAGAAAGTCTCAATCCCAACAGAATATTAAGAGCTCAATTAAAAGTAAATATTAGATTTGATTCATTATAAACATTTTAATATTCTAAATTAGTTATTTATAGCATGCATTACTGCCTTATGTAAAATCTTTTGTTCCAGAGGGTAATGGTTTATTTGAATACGTAATAAATGATCAATTTGTTAATCTAGAAATTGATGGCAACAACCTTCTTGCATCATATAAAACAAATTCTTTTGATAATCAATCTAATCAAGAAACACAAACATATACAGTTGACCTATTTAAAAGACTGGTATTATTTGTTTTTATACAAATATTTTATTTGAAGCTTATGAAAACCATCAATTTAATAGAAATAAAGCAATATCTAAAATTTATTATAGTGTTTTTATTGTGAAATTATTTTTAAATTGTGTGTTAAGTTTTAAAATTTTTTCTCAAAAATTAATGGCTTTAACAGGTATCCTGTGCAAAATTAAGAGAAATTTGAAACAATATTATAAAAAATATTATACTTTTTAAAATAAATATATTAAATATTAGACCTATTGTAATTATTTATCCCATTAATGCCGAAGGAACAAAAATTTTTGAAAATCAAATTAATTTTGTTATAATATTTATTGTTAGACATCATATATAAACAATCCATTATAAAAAAATTGTATAAAATTATTTGTGGTTAGTTATGTGTTGTTCCAAAAATGGAACATCCGGCACATCTATAGTCTTTTTTTTATGATAATCGGCGAAACATTTTCTGTGGAGTAAAACTTCACATTTCTGGCATTCTAAAAGCGTGTTCTTACAGAGCTTGCACCGGCCTTGTTTAGCAGCTTTGGTCAGGATATTTGTTAAATCCAGAGTTTTCAATGATGCGTGAGGCCTCCCAGAAATTATACGGAAGGGGCGATTTTGTGTTTGTAATGCCATTTCTCTAGCTAAATCGCGTCTGAATTCTAAATGATCTTTTTTGCCTCCGCAATGAATGTGGAAGCGCCACGCAGCTACGTCTGCCATGTTTAAAAAGTTGGAAAAAATGCACAACCACCATTAACGTAGTTGAGGACGGTAGTCGCTTTGAAATCGATCTAATAAGTCAACTCCTCCCATATGACTATTATATGAACTAATTGGTTTAGGTTGATTTATTTTTACAAAACTTTTCTTTTTAGAATTCCAGCGTTTAACAATGGAAACGGGGTGGACGTCTTCCCATTTACTGCCGATTATGACAACTCGATTATCCATCCATTGGCAAAGAATAACTTCCATCCCCATAATAATCGAAGCTACCTCGCGGTAACTTTAAAAGATTCTTTTCATTGAAGGGACATTTTTTATGTGCGGGTGGCTCGGATGACACCCGTACATCTAAGTTCTTTGTCCCCGAGTTTTCGAATAATTTTCGTCGATGCGAAAAAATTATCAAAGTAAATAGCATGTGATTTTGGATTTTGTAAACATTTTGTTAGTTTATCGATAATATGTTCTCCCAATATTCCGGTATAAGGCGTAGATTTTCCAGTGTAAATTTCAAAAGAAAAAGGATATCCGCAAGAAGAAGAAAGTACCCAAACTTTAATTCCAAATTTAACCGGTTTATTTTTCATAAACATTTTCATAGTACTTTTTCCAAAATAAGGGATCATTTGCTCTCCAACGTCAAATTTTCTTTAAATACTCCAAACTGTAAAAGATTTTCTTGGAATATATCTAAAAAAGGTCTTACTTTTGCCAATTTCTCGGACTTATTGATCAAAGTGTTATCAGCAAGGTGTAGATATCTTTTTATTTCAATAAATTTATCTCTTGGCATAAAGGAGCTGACTAATTTTGAGTGAACGTCATCTTCGTTACGCCAATACAAGCGTTCTCGGGGTAAAGAATTGTATCCGCTGAATAATATTATCGCTAGAAATGCCTCTAAGTCATATAAATCCATTTGTAAATTGTGATTGTGTTGAAAAGCATATATTTTACTTTTTTCGATGATTAAATTATAGATACGATCATTAAAAAATTTACGAAAAAGATTATAAGGCGTTAAATTTTTAAATTCTAATAGTGACAATGTATTGAGAGGATCTACAGCAAGTCTACGATTTAAAGTTTTATGTTTTTTCCAATTGACATTTTACAAATCTTCATCTAATTCTTCATGAGGAATTAAAATTTCTAATGTTTTAGCAACATCAGTTTTTACATTTACGACCCAATCATCATCGCTTTTTTCTTCGTCCGTCACATCCCCAAAATTGTCTGGAGGAATCACAGTTATTTCATCGTTTCCCGAATCTGCGTGAGCAAAATCAAGAGCGTTGATTAGATTTTGAAAAACGGGCATAACAAGAAAAAAGAACAGCTGGGGTTTTTTTTAAAAAAGGCGTAAAAAAGAATTAAGCTTTTATGCTAAGTATAATTTGTGTCATTTTTCTAAGAAAAAATCTATTTTTAAATTTTCTAAAAAATTAGATATCGGATGTGCCGGATGTTCCAAAAATGGAACAAAAATTTTTTAACTTTAATATTTTTTGGCACGGTAGGCCAAAGTTATTAAAATTTATACATAATATAACACTTATGATCCTTTAGAGACCCCAACGATTTAATCTTTAGATAGTTATCATAGAGCCCTATTTATGGGCCATTAGAAATCAAAAAAAATCTTTTATTTGTTTTAGCAATTTTTAAACCGCATTTTAGCTCCTTAAAAAACGTTTTTTTTTAATTTTTTTTATCCCTATATATAGTTAAGGACTTGATCTTTGCACTGATATTAAATTTATTTTATAATCTTTTTCCGAACCAAAGTTATGACCCCTCAAAGTTGGTATTCTAAAAGTGGAACATACGGCACTAATGGGTTAATGCCTTTAAAACGTTCCACAAAAATGATCATTTAGTAAAGGGGGGAGAAAGTGCGCACCAGGTTCACCCCCCCCCCCCACCCCCCTTGATAAGCTAAAAATATTGGCTGATTGGAAAATTTATGTAATTTCAATAATAATCATATGCCTTTAAAAAAAGATGTGTTGGCATTATACAAAATCGCCCCTTACGTATAATTTCTGGGAGGCCTCACGCATTATTGAAAACTCTGGATTTAACACATATCCTGACCAAAGCTGCTAAACAAGGTCGGTGCAAGCTCTGTAAGAAGAACACGCTTTTAGAATGCCAGAAATGTGAAGTTTTACTCCACAGAAAATGTTTCGCCGATTATCATAAAAAGACTATAGATGTGCCGGATGTTCCATTTTTGGAACAACGCATAACCACAAATAATTTTATACAATTTTTTTATAATGGATGATTGTTTATATATGATGTCTAACAATAAATATTATAACAAAATTAATTTGATTTTCGAAAATTTTTGTTCCTTCGGCTCTAATGGGTTAATAGTTAGACCTATATGGAAATACACCCCGCACCATTGTTTTCTCAAAATATATACCACGTCTGCTAAAAATATTCAGTTATAATTTTTTTGAAGTTTTTCTACCCTTAATTCACCCAGCCCTCCTTACTTCTAAAATTAGGATTTTTATAAGTAAAAATTATTTCCTTGTTTATAAAAATATAATTAGGTCTCCAAAAACTTATACAGAATTTTGTAACGACCCTAATTTATTTTATCGTATTAAAAAAATTATATTTATATTTTTTTTAAACTTTATATTTTTCAAATTTTTACCTTTTTCAGGATTTTGATTCTCCAAACATTGGCAATAATCTTGACTTTACACATCCATGTCTCGCATTTGCCATGAATGGATCGTTAGCTGCTAGGGCTTACGTTCCGCCGAATGCTACTGTTAAAATGGCCCTTGAAGTGATATACATAGCTTTTTATAATGATAAAAATTCAGAAAATTTTTTTAATATTTCTAAAACTGTTCACAATCTATGCCTCTTTGAAGAGAATAAAAAAATACATTTATTTACTTATATTTTTAGTTGCTAATTAAAAATAGCTTATCAAAATACTTATTTTTTAAGGATTTATTTCAAAGCATTTTGATAACATTTTCCTATTTTTTTTTTGATTGTTGTATATTTCAATATAATTTAAATTATTGGGGCATTTTATATTTTGTTTTTGTTATTCATGTTGTAGGCCTTGATATCTGACATCGTTAGGAGTCTGTCTGCAAGGTTTGAAATCATCGTTGATGAAGAGGACACATACGAACATGAGAGAGGTTTTTTAATTATACCTGCCTAAATTAATTATATTGACTTTTTTATATTAAAATTACATTTTGGACATAATGTATTAAATCTGGTTTTTAAAGATGTATATAGAAAATAGTAATAAATTTTGTAACAACGAACACATTCATATATAATCTAAATATTTCTTACTTGCTAAACTCCAAAATGTATTTTTCAAAATAAAACTTGTATTTTATCTAGTTAATGATCCATTAATTTTTGAAATTTTAATTTCCTGCTTCAATTAAACGGGCTGGGAACCTAAAATCTAAAAAAATAACTTTGGGCCTCACCGATTTTTAATTGCCTAATTTTTAGCTTCTTACCAAGGAATATATTTTTTTAGTTATTGATTTTATATCCAGTTTCTAATCGAAATGATTGTCTTATCCGATGAATTTGTCAATTTTTGATATATTTTAGAATTCAGATAATAGAAAAACAATTAATTTTTATTATCAATTTTGACATAACATAAATCCGATTTGTTTTTTAAGTAGACTCTCTAGATGCTTTTAAACTATTAATTTATATTATTTTTTTTAAATAAAAAATAAAGTAGTTAAAAATGCATTTATAATCTAATTGTTATCAAAATAATACAATTATTTAATTCTTCAAAAAAACACAGCTTCATTTACCTTTTTCCCAATTAAAAATCTAATATTATATGAAAGTTTTAAATATGTCATTGAATTTAATAATTGTTACTATTATCAATAATTTATTGTTATTTAGAATCGCGTACGTTTTTTGAAGCTCCATCTCGCGTTTTCGTTCCATTAGGTAAAACGGGTCTAACCATTTGCGATTACATTTTCCGTGGTGAGGAATCATCGGAATGTCTCGAACCACTTAAGGAACTTTTGGATTTGCAAGTCGACGCAGGGCAGATTGAATCAGACGTAGAAAGATTTTCAGGTTTTTAAAAAATACGAAACTGTTTTCTTTGGCATTTTTAAATTTTAAGGATATATAAATCTAGTTTCCTCTTTTATGTTATAATAATTTTTAATCCATAATATTTCACGTATTCCACAAAATTTGCCGTTAAAAGAAAATCATTGCTATTTTTAACAAAAACTTACAAAATTATTTCTAAATAAATTATATTTTAGGGCGCGTTCATACTAAATTTTTTTTTTAGTTTTATTGAAACTATCAGCTATGATTATATAGATATAATATTAATCTGAATATAATTAAAGCAATTGGTCCATGTTTTAAAAAATATTGCAAATCAATGGTGATTAATTTTTTATGTAAAAACTCAAATTTCAAAAATTATAAATTATTAGAATTTTTAAATTTTTTGTAAAAACGAATAAAGTATGAACGCGTCCTTGAAACATGTTTGGCTTGTAAGCATTTAAATCTAATCTACGCTTGTAACATTTATTCTAACATAGATCCTTCAGAAATTAGTGTAACGCCATTGGCTTCGACCATATCCTTAATAAACAGCGGCACAGCCATTCAAGAACAAACAGTCAAAAATTTATGGAACACTTTTACGAGTCGTTCTTACACTACAAGTTTTTTTTTATTCAATTTGCAATTTTTACGGTAAAAAGACTTAAAAATATTGAATTGTTTTAATTTTGAGAGAATGAAATTGCCCGCACTCCCGAGAATAGGACGGGTGTAAATACAAAAATACGTGAGTCAAAAAAAAATATTTTTTTATCTTTAATTTTCTACGAGCTTTTATTTGTCATTTTGACTAATCGCGTTTCAAACCTAATCTTGTATAACAAATGTGAAAAAATTTTTGAGAGTAATGAGCTATCTACAGAGATCAAACCTGCCATCTTACTTTCAAACTCGTTTACCGTTTTTTCTAATCAAACTTAGTTAGTCAGCTATAAACATTGAAAATATTAGAAAAAAATGTCAAAAATAAAAATAAATTGAAATTTCTTTTTCGCTAGTTAAATGAAATTTAAATTTCAAATAATATTTTCTTTAAACACCGGTAATATATCCTGTCGTATTTAAGTTTGGACGCGTATTTTGTATTATAAATGCTGATTGAGCTTGATATAATATTAAAAATTTATTTCTTATTATTTGAGATGATAAATATAAGTTACAATGGATTTTTATTTGAAAAAAAGATTCTGTAATTTTTTCTTTTTAGGGTAATCGAGGTTGCAAAATCTGTTAAAAAGGCCATTTTTTTATATGAACGGATCTAAGGAGCCAAAGGCGGAAGAAAATATGAAAATAATGAGATTTGGCACATGGGGTGCATTCTTTTATGTTTTTAAAAATTCATTCCCCTTACTTTGATATTTGTTGACCTGTTTAACTCAAACTAGATATTAATAAGAATTAAAGACCGTCGTGCCAAATTATTTTAACCAAAGTTGGAGTTGAACTAAACTTGAGTTAAAAAACTATAATGTAAAACAATTCAACATATATAACATAATTTTGGCTATACCTGCCATCTTAGGAATTTCTAAATCCATTTATTTTTTTTTTGAAAATCGAATTTCGTTAGCCAGCTATAAACATTGAATTTTAATGAAAATATAAAACAAAGGAATATAAAACAAATTATTAAAAGATATTCTTTATATAGCTTAACTGTTCTTAAGGGCACGTGCAAAGTGAGTTTTTATTTTCGTAAAATTTTGAAAATTCTGAAAATTTTATTTTTTTTAAAATTTATTTAGAAAATTTATATTTAAGAAATAGCATTTTATGTGTACAAACTAAGTTTGGCAACTTTTTAAAAATTTGCGTTTTATTACAAAATAAATATTTTCAAAATTTTGCGAAAATAAAAACTCACTTTGCATGTGCCGTGCCCTAAACTTAAAATAATATTTTTATTTCCAAAATTGTGTCGTATTTAGGATTGTTCAAAATATTCTTTATAAATCAAAATGTTCATTTAACTTGATAGCCTAAAATATTTTTCATAATTCGATTTTAAATATAAATTAGAGTTTTTAATACTAAAATATTTTTTTAGTTTTTTCTCTAACTATTCTCGAGGTCGCAAGTCAATTTTGCTTAACTTGGCCATTTTCGCTGCCGTTTCATAAATTTTGCCAAATAATTTTAATTTTTGTCGACCTGCTTGACCAATCCCTCCCAGCATTGTTTAGAAATTTTATTTGTCAATTGGATTTTTTTATTTAATATAATAGTTATGGCATTCATTTTACCAATCCTATTTGTTGTTTTGGCTTACTTCTTCAAGAAATGGGCAACGTACACCAACGTTTGATTATAACCAAATAGAAACACTGTAAAAGGAATAATCAATATATACAAATAAAAATTTTATTTATAAAGCATTAATAAGGTATACATATACTATATTATATTAATTACTTTACGTTAGAGGTTTTTTGTATGGCGATTTTGAAAGAATTGTAAAATTACGACAATTGCCAGTTTATAAATATTTACAATTGTACATTTGCTGTTTTGTAACAGCCCTTTATTGACGTGGATCACTGTTATTTCTCTTTAAGCTTGCTCCTGGTGAAGAACTTGTAATCGTTTTGCGTGCGTTATTTTTTCGGCGCCGAGATCCGGGCACGCTATTATTTGGGGGCCGAGGGGGTGGGGCAATATCTCTAAGTATGTGTTGATCTTGGCCCGTTTCATTAATCGGGTAATGAACGAGGCGACCATTATACAAGGGGTCCATTAGAACGAGCCTATCACGATTGTTTTGAATGGCGTTGAGCCGTATCTCCATCAAATCCCTTTGGATTTGGTTCCTCAGCGAATTGCGTTCTTTCTTTACGAGGCCGGCTATCAGTGCGATTATCACTGATGCCAAGCATAAACTTAAATAGAAATAGAACTTGGTTTTTAAAATATCAGTAAGTATTGGCTGTGTTACTTCGTCACCATCAAAGATCATAACAGCGATATATGAAATGTAATGTGATAAAAGTATAACAACTCGACGTCATTTTTTAAAACGAAAAATTATAATACGTAATTATCTTATACAATCGCAATATTTGTACATGTAAAATTTCAAATATAAATTTTTTAGCTTCCATTAATTTTTTGCTCTCGTATTATACATTGAAAACTTCAACTAAGTTATCTTTTTTGTCTTATCTCATTCTTCGGCAATATTTTGGGTATAACATTAGTTACAAGGTATAAGTAATTTATAACTTTGTTCTAAGAGTTAATATTTTTGCCGTTACAAAACTTAATATTATATTTATAAGATGTGAAAAAAAGATATACTAAATTGTATTTTTTTTCTAATTTTTCTTTTATAACCAGCTATGGGTAGGGTATATTGACATTAACGGTATGGTGAGGTCCGTGAGGATCCCACTTTTTAACTTCTATAACTTACAAGTTCTAAATCTATGAATTTTGTTTTTATTGTTTTAAAGATGACCATAGCATTTTTGACATATGGTTTTATTAATGCATTTCAAATTTTACTTTGGCACAAAGCAGTAAATCTGCAAAATGTGAATATTTTTTTTTGAAATAAACACCTTATTCTACAAGATTTTTAAATCCATTTTTAATATTACACAGTTCCTAAAATTTAAATTTATTAGCTAACTTTAAAGACCGTACCATCTTAGGGGTTTTTAAATCTTAAGCGTTTATGATCAATCTTTAAGCCACGTTTATTTATACATTACAAAAAAGTGTCAAAAACAAAAGAAATTAAAAAACACAATGATTTTAGGTTTCCTTCATACCTTTCCCCATTTAGGGGCGCCATACCCTTTAGGGCTTCGACTCTTTTAACCCGAGCAAAGCAATTAATATTGCCGACGGGTTAAATTTGATCTATGCTAAAACCGTGCTGCATTCTTTACGAGTAATATTTATCTGCCCTATTTGCCTTAGGTGGTGCATGATTCACCTCACTGCAGCGTTTTAAAGTCCTCCTAAGTGAGGGTGTTTTAATCAGCAATCTTTGCTTTTTCAAACCTTTCCATAACATTCTTCTTGTTCCTTCAAAATTTATTTTTATTTTTTGGAGCTTTCGGTAGCCGCCGTTTGACTTTATCTATGTAAATCTATTTAGGTTTCCCTCATCTTTTAAGAGTATTTATAAACGCTTGAATTAATAATGACGAGACGATTCCTAAATGCATAGCCTTGATGGCAAGCCAACGTGAGTTTTTAAGCGACGCCGCCTACCTTTTTTTCCGGTTAAAGTAATCAAATTGTGTTAGATGGCGTCACACGCCCCTTCGTCAAGCCCATCCTAGCGGTCTTAGGTTTTTGTCTTAGAATTGCACATCCCAATTATTTCCTTCATTAAAATGCGAGCTGACTAGCAATAATTCATTCGTAGCGCAGACAACTATTAAATGCCCTTATAGAAGTTATCAATCGGTCATTTCCTTATGGTTAGGCCTGTAACTTAATGGTGCGAGAGCATAGGTGAGAAACGTCAACTTAAGAAATTGGCGCATTCTTACACCGTTCACCAACCCCAATGACGTGATTCTAAAAGGGATATTATGATGAAATCTTGCTATTAGACGTTACCTTATTCTGTGGCCTTAATTCCTTGATATCATGAGCAAAAGCTCCTTTAGTTGTTAAATCTCTGAAACTTTGTTGGCAACAAACATTATATTGCTGCAGTGGTGAATATCAATGAGAAAGCGAATGGACTATATTGAAGAAATAAAACTTTAACATTAAAATATTAATAATGTAAATAGTAACACCCCGCACAACTTTAATTTTGGCAACGACGCAACCCTGACTGGCGCTATACCTGTCTATATTATCGAACATGAAATATAACTACACGCGTCTTAAGCCATTTTGCTTGGATTAGAAAATTTGTTTATATAAATCAACGCATTTATGTAAGTCTGCATTATTGTTGGATGCGCAGAGATTTGAGTATAGATAAGCCTCCCTTGTAATGCGTCCTACTGCCAAAAATTGCAGAAGGCAGCCATTTACCCTAATTTAATTTAATTCCAGTTTATACATTGAGAAATATTATTGCGGCGACAACTATATGACCAAAAACTATAAAGGCAATATGCCACTTCGCACAATAACTATGTAAACTAATCATTGTTTTGCAGCTTCATAATTAAAATGTCATATGCAAAATTTCAAAAAAGTATATTGGTTTAGCTTTTCTAGTTTTTGTCTAGTGTGAATAGCCATGGAAAGGTCGTGGAGCAATTTTAACTTATTTTGCAGACCAAAATTAATAAAGATTAGAATACTATTGCCGCTAAAAATAATGTCTTATGAAGCCTGTTGGCACCCGAAAATACGCCTTTCTATTAGAGTTTAAGTATCGTGATGGTTTTAATTTAAAACTTGTGACATATTTTAAACTAAAAATAAAATTATTTGGGATATTTTGGAATTCTATATTTGGAATACACTTGCGCCCACCATGCATTTGATTAAAAATTTGCCTAACCCTGAAATAAACATTAGGAATAATTTGTAAAAAAAATGGCGCATCACATAAGTTATAAAAATAATAGTTATTTCATACCAAATATTTTTAGTTTACATTATCACAAAAAAAAAATTATGAAAAAAATGCATCTCCATGATGGCCTTTTCTCATATATTCCGTTTATCTTAGTTTCTACCGCCTTCGGCTCCTCATATCTGACCATATAAAAAAATGGCCTTTTTTGACCCTACAGATCTTAATATACCCTAAAAAGAAAAAATTTAAGAAATATTTTGTGTCCAAACTTAAATACGACACGATATATTATCGGTTTTTGATAAAAATATTATTTTAAGTTTAAATTTAACAACTAAGCTGTATTTTTAGCGGCAATAGTATTCTAATCTTTATTAACTTTGGTCTGCAAAATAAGTTAAAATTGCTCCACGACCTTTCCATGGCTATTTACACTAGACAAAAACTAGAAAAGCTAAACCAATATGCTTTTTTAAAATTTTGCATATGACATTTTAATTATGAAGCTGCGAAACAATGATTAGTTTACATAGTTATTGTGCGATCAAAGATGGCAGGTTTGATCGTAGTTAACACATAGCTCTCAAAAATTTGTTGACCCCTGTTTTATATAATTTTGTGATTTAAAAAATTGATAGTTATTGTTTATCAATTCTAATTAAAGAAGTGATAAAATTACAAGAATGGTACAAAACGTGGTTTTATGACATAATGTTAAATATCCTAGATAAAACATAAAACACATTCAATGAAAGTAAATTTTAAACAAGCTGACATGCAAATTATGCTAACAAATAATTTTATATTTTAGATTTAAAGCTGTTTTTATATAGACTTTAATTATTATTTTTTATATTTTGATTTAGTATTTTCTGTTTATTATCATTAAATATTCGGTCCCGCTTTAACGACCAGCTGAAAAAATGAGTGGCACACGTGAAAAAGTAGTATTAGCATATTCTGGTGGCTTGGATACTTCATGCATACTCGTATGGCTTAAGGAATGTGGTTATGATGTGATAGCATTTTTAGTAAATTCACCTTTTGTTAGCTTTAAAGGCAAATATAGGTCAACAAGAAGATTTTGAAGCTGCTAAAGTCAAGGCTGAAAAATTAGGAGCAATAAAGGTTAGTAATAGTATATTTTTATTCATGTGCTGTGGTAATTTAAATAGAGATATTATTGAATGAACATTTAAAATATATAACCTATAATAATTTAAATTCAGAAGTAATAATTAATTTTACCTACAAGAAATCCAAATATTTAATGATTACTGCAATGTTTTTATTAAAGTATTAATATATAAAGAGGCCAAAGGAAACTTTTATTATAATTAACATTGAAATTTTTTGAAATTAGAATGAAAATAGCCATTATAATACATGTTATAAAAAATATAATTTATGGGTTAAAAATAAATAGAGATTTGTTGTCAATAATTTCTTGCTAGTATCATAAGGAAAATTAATAAACAAATTAAAATTTTCACATAAGATAAGGACATTTTCTAAGTTGGTAAAATATGTATTAGCCTAGTATTAATTAGCCTGCCTAATTTGATATTCTCAATAATGTACTCCTTCCAATTTTATACATTTTTTATAAACATTACATTAAGCTAATATAAATAAAAATATTTAAAATAAGCATAATAAATGAACTTCTATTCAAGTTTTTCTTAAAATATTTGCCAGAAATATTTTATGTGTGGAATGGAAAAAATGCTAAGCATATTAATATTTTGTAATTTAAAATGGTAAAAATTAGCTTTTGCCATATTATCATTCCCTCTTTTCCATATATCTCTTTTTGTTGGTCCATAAAAAACGGCACAAACTTTTAGTTTAAAGGTCCTATTTTTAAATATTCAAGGAAATACTCATATTTGGAAATTGGGGGGGGGGAGGGGGTTGAATATAACACCATATTGTGCACACTTAAATTTTGTCAAACCTTTGACAGAATTTTTAGATTTTGCCCATATTAAAATTTATTTGGTGGAGTGTAATATATTTACCCAAGCACGTGGTTGTGCCCAGAGCTAATTTATAGGTATATTCAATCTTTGTTTTCTGTCCAGGTGATTATATCAGACGTTAGGCTGAAATTCCTGACAGATTACATTTACCCGTTACTAAAATCTGGGGCACTTTACGAAGGCCGATACCTTATGGGAACGGCAATAGCCCGCCCATGTATAGCGGAAGAGATGGCCCGCATCGCGCTCAAGGAAGGCGCGACTGCGATATCGCACGGCGCTACGGGTAAGGGCAACGACCAAGTCCGCTTTGAGCTCGCTTGCTATGCCCTGATCCCCGGGGTCAAAATAGTTGCGCCCTGGAAAATTCCGGCTTTCTTTAACCGGTTTCCCGGTCGCCCAGAGCTATTTGAATATGCCAGGACTCGAGGCGTGCCTCTGCCCTCTACCTTGACCCCGAAAACACCTTGGAGCGTCGATGCCAATCTCATGCACACCTCGTACGAATCTGGTATGCTCGAGGACCCCTATAATATCGCCCCCGCAGGGCTATATCAAACCACGGCGAACCCATTTGCCCAGCTGGTAGAACCTAGTGGCGAACATCAAAATGGGATAGGTGATTCTTCTGCCGCTAAACGGGCCAAAAAGATGGATCAGCACGCGAAACACGTGGATGATTATAATCATGTTTCTCAAAAGATTTTACATTTGGAAGGGACTCCTGCCCAACCCCAAGACATTGATATCGAATTCAAGAATGGCGAACCTATTAGATTAATTATTTATGACCCGTCTAGTGCTTCGAATGACACTGAAAATAAAGATGGTCACCTTAGTGCTGGGAATCACCATAAAAATCCATCTCCCCACAAAGACACGACGCACAAATCAAAGGACTTCCTCTCGCCCAACGGTCGAAAACAGTTGGCACCTGACGATGAATTTGGCGCAAATCTTTGCGAAATTATTGAAAATGACCCATTGGCTATTTTTATGCGCCTTAATTTGCTGGCCGGTCAGCATGGCGTAGGCCGTATTGACATTGTCGAGAATAGGTTTGTCGGAATGAAATCGCGCGGCGTATATGAGACGCCCGGGTACACTGTTTTGTTTGAAGCGCTACGTGATTTGGAATCGATTGTTATTGACCGGGAAGTGCTTAAAATTCGGAGGTTATATTATATTATATATATACTTTTTTTTGTTACATGAATTTTAATTCTGCTTATATGCATATTTAGTAGCTAAAACAACCGCGGAGCCGAGCTTCCATTTTATTTTAGGGCGTTTTCAGCGTTCGTTTATTTTTGAAAAAAAAATAAAAATTTTTTAATTTTTATAAGGCGCTTATAGACTTCGTACTAATTAAAACATTTTGGAAATTCAAAATTTTTCAATTGAGTTTCATGTCAAAAATTATAAACCCTTATTTTTACGATATTTTCTAATACTCGGCGAAGTTGCTCCAATTATTTTTAGATAAATCTATATCTAAATTATATAAACATAGTTGATATAAAAATTTTCAAAATTTTAATAAACTCACGCGCCTTAATATTATACTAATTTTTACAAAAAGTTGCTAATTTTAATTATTAGCAAAATTATTTTTCTGAAATAAAAGTTTTTAAAAAAATATTCTAGAAATATTGAAATTTGTAAATTATTTGTGAATAAACTTTGAACCGCCCTTTAAAACAAATAAAACTTTATGATTTTTCTAAAACATCTTTCTAATTAGGTACTTAGCAGAACGTTTTTCTGAACAAATTTATAATGGATTTTGGTTCTCACCCGAATGCGAGTATACTCGGGCTTGTCTTTGCGCAGTTGCCGCGTCGTCTGCTAGCAACCCCCATCAAAACGTGGCAGAGGTTTCTGGTCGTGTAAAATTGCGCTTGTACAAGGGCCATGTATATATTTTGGCACGACGTACTGAGCCACCAGAGATAAGTCTTTACGATAAAGATCTCGTTAGTATGGATATCGCAGGGGATTACGATCCAACTGACGCTACCGGTTTCATCAAGATAAACTCTTTAAGGTATATTTAATACAATTATAATTTGCAGTAATCCTATTAATTATTATTATTGTTATTATTGTATATATTTTGTAATAGATGATAAATTTTGAAAATTTAGTATGTTAAAAATCGATATCCGATTTATTATCTAATTGTAATGATCAAAAATTTTGATTATACCATTTTACATCTCGCTCAATATAACCTACATTATTCATTTATGGTTCAAGGCTCAAAGCTCATCAAAGACGAAAAGCTAAAATTGTTTGACAATCTGCGACATTAACAATACGATAATAATTAATTGGCATGGTGCAATATAATCCTTGACGCGGCCAAAACTTTATTTGCAATCAATTACGCATAATATTAAGAAAAAATTGTTAAATTGTTATACTTTATATTTACAAATTTGATTTTTTTGTCTTATTTATCCTCTAGATTGAATATTTATTTGATAACCTTTTTGTTAAGTTTGAGTGATTCTTATTTTATGATCTGACCAATTTGAATTTTAATAAAATAATTTTATTACGTTTATATGGTTTTATATCTGAATAATTTGTTTTTGAATATTAATTTCAAATATAGGTATATTCCCTGCTCTCGAGTTTTGTATATTTATTACACCCGGCAATTTTTTATATTTAATTAATCAGATCAAAGCAGCTTTCGTTCGGATTTTTCATAACGTTTACCGATTCTGAACAAACTTTTTATACCTGTTATAAACTATAAAAGATGTAGATAAAGTGTGGTTTTAGAAATTAAAAATTATTATCTAGGGTGAGAAGGTACTAATGCAAAACGTTTTTGTTTAGAAGGTAGATATACTAAATTTAATATGTCCACCCTCTCAATTTCAACTTCCTTTTTAATAATTATTATGGTAGTCCTGTTCCTCAAATATTACACTTCAAAACTAATCTTCGTTTTAATGTGATTTAAAATGCATTTTGTTATTCGAACCTTTTGCTCGACAATAAAGAGGTGAAGTTATTGGGCTAATAGACGAGTGGCCAGGCACAGATGCACTACGAGTTTCATAAAAAGGGTGAGAAATTTTTGATTGGGAAGGTGGTGATTTTTTTAGGTGGAGGTGGTAAAATTTTTCGTTTTTAGTCTGATGTTAAAAATTAAAATTTATTTTACGATCTTTAAATATGTAAAATCCACATACTAAATTATACTGCGCAACAAAATTAATGGGCAAAGCATATGAACATTTTTTGGGGGGCAAATTACTCTTAAATTAAAATCCGTTCTTTTTAAGCACAATACATTTTTTGTTAAATTGCTTAAAAACAGAAATTTTTGCTTCGTAAAAATATATGACTTACCAATAACAAAAGGCTGAAGATAGACTAACAAAAATTCAACAAAATTTTTGTAACCCTACAAAGATATTTTTGGAAAATTTTCAAAAAAATTTATATACCCATTTTGCAATTAGGCAAGCGAACTTATATTTTATCATTTAAATATCATATGATAATTATAAAATTTTAAAATTATATTTAGCTAATTTACAAACATTGATTACAGCTTTCAATTGATTTTGTAAAAATTTATATCGATCCAGAAAATAATTTAAATCAAATTTTCCTTACACATGACAAAAATTAATGAGTGATCAAAAAAAAATTTGACCAGGGAAATAATTTACATAATGGACTTAATATGTTATTGTCCGTTTTCCGACTTTTAATTGCCTATTTGATAGATTCGAAATGGCTGAAATTGACCGATCTTGCGACAATTTGTAATATTTAACTTTTATGACTTTTCGGAATTTTATGGCTTTTCGTTTTGTTTGGGGCCCCCTTATTTACCTTAAAATAAATAATTTATTCTATTGCAGTCAAAAAAATTTATAAATCAAGATTAACTAGGATTTTAAATTAGGATTAAATACAGGCACGATTCTAGACCACTTTTGGGGGGGCAGTGCCCCCCCAAAAGTTTTTGATTGCCCCCCCCCCCAAAATAATTGAATTTGCCCCCCCCCCAAAATACATAGTAATTTTATGTTTGCCCCCCAAAAAAAATTGAATTTGCCCCCCCCCCCCCCCCCCCCCCAAATACATAGTAAATTTATTTCTTCCACATAATATAATTAAATTTGCTCCGTCAAAAATATTTAAAAAATATTATCTTAAAAATATTTACTTTTTTTTTAAAGTGTTTTTATTCATTAATACTTCTCATCCGCAAGAGAGATCAAACTAACAGAAATATATAGAAAAATTTGATTTTACAGAAAGCTTTATATTTGTGAAACCAATTCATAAATCTGATGCCTAAGAAATTTTCTCAGTTAACAACAATCTTTTGTTAGAATATAATCTAGAACCAAAGAACCTGATCGCACAATGCTACGATGGGGCCAACGTAATGCCCGGGAAAAAAATGGTGTTCAAGTATTTCTAAGCAAAATAGCTGGACACCATGTCCTGTATATTCACTGCTTTAACCACCGATTGCATCTTGTTGTAAAAGATTGTCCTATTTTAAGTGAAGGGAAAGATTTTTTTGATAATTTTTCTTCCCTTCATAAATTTTTTCAACATGATGCAATCAAGGTAGTTAGTGAATGCGGGACAATACCCCGGCTGTTGCCCCATTGGTGGTGTGGTCACTACCTGCCCATTGTTTTTTTTTAAATTACAGATATATTTAATACTCTTTTAAAAATTAAAAATAAAAAAAACTTTTATATCTTCAGGTCACAGGGCCGAATCGGGGTTTTTTGACCATATTTATAATCATCTATTTATTTTTTTGTATTTAATTGAAAAATTATTTTATTTATCAAAAATAATTATAGATCAATTTCAATGCAGAACGATTTATATTTCTAAAACTTCTGATTTAATACAACATTGTTTGTTAGAAATTAACAATTAAGAAATAAAAATACATTTGAAGATTTATTTAAAAATTGTTTTGATATTAATATTTTTTTAAATGACAATAATTTATCTATGGATAAAAAAAAACTAAACCTAAAGATATTTCTGATTTTTATTTATTTTCTACTCATAAGTTTAAAAATTTTTTAAATAATAATGATGAAAAAAGTATTTATTTTAATATTATTGATTTATTTAAATTTTGATAATACATTTTTTACCGATAATAGTTGTTTAAAATCTTTAGATTCCCTTTATATATTTGATTAACCTTTATTTTAGATATAAATAAAATAGAGCCTCTTTTAAAAATAAGTAATATTGATAAAAATTTATTATTTAAAGAAATTGACGTAGCCAAAAATTTTTTAATAAGAAACTTAATAATTACAAAGAATGTGTTCCTATTGATTTTGTTAAATTTTTATATGATTACAATGATGCGTTTTCTAATATATTTAACATTTTTCCTATAAGTTTGTTAATTGGCTCTTCAACGTCGAGTTGTGAGGCCACATTTTCTTCTTTAAGAATAATAACGGCTGACAAGTAGTGACCTGCTTAAAGGTGATTTGGTTCTTTTAGAACACGAAAAATCATTAACTAGGGGCGTTGAATTTTGATGAATATTGGAATTTAATTAAAATCCTCTAAGATATAATAGATTGATCAATACAATACACTGCTCATAATCAGCTAATTATTGCTTACTATTTTAACATGGTTGCAAACTTTTTTTATGCGCATTTAACGTTTATGTTCATGTTTTATTAAATTTTTTACCCTAATATTAATAACTAGTTATATATAACCAGTGTTTTTTCATATATATTCTTCCAAATTAGCATACTTATACATTTTGTTTTCATGATAATCAATCTTATTTCACTTTTCATTTTTTAAAATCCAAAGTTTTATATAATTCATTTTTATCATTCATATATATCATATTTTTAATTTTAATGCGCAATGAGACCAAATGATAAAATTATACTTACAATTAATTTAAATCTCATATCTTTTTAAGCAATTGATTTTAGTGAAAACAATTAATTTTAATTCACATACTCCATTTATAAACTCATTTTTTTTAATTTAAGAACATAATAAATTACTATTAATTTGTTAAAAAATTTTGAACATGGATTCTATTGTTGTACATGTATATTTGCCGTGACCGAAGGTCACGGCCAATTTTGCCGCCGAAGGCGGCAAAAAATTTTTTTCTGCCCCCCCACGAGTTTTTTTTGCCCCCCTAAAATGGAAAAGCTAGAATCGGGCCTGATTAAATATTAAATTAGATATTTAAAACTTTAAATTTATATATGATGAACTATGTACATAGGCATATCCTAAACGACCAAAAAACATAAATTCACATTTTATAGTAAAATTAAAAAAAAAATATTTTTTTTTTAAATTTTTAAATTATATTAGCTGCAGCCATGGGTAAACCTTGATTTTTCTTACAGAAATTTAGGTTATTTATTCGGACGCTTTTCTGGCATTCATTCGATCACATGATTTGGAAAAAACATTATACAATGCCGATCCAATAAGTATTCATTATTTTAATATCTAAAAAAATAAAATTAGTTATATTGCAAATTTGTTTAACCCTATAGAGTTTTTTTAATTGCATTTTAGGTTACCTTGAAGTATAGAATACAATCTATATTTAATGTTTAAAATATGGTTAAATGCTGTTCAGCATTATTATAAACATTTTTAATATATTAAATTAATTCATATCTGTATTTTGTTAACGTTCTATTTATAAAATAAAGTAATTATTTGTTTATATAACCTATAGTACAGGCTAAGATATAGTTGCAGCAGCTTTTCCTGTTAGTTAAATTAAAAGTTATCTTCCCCAATTTTAGTCCTACCTATTATAGCTGTTATATATATTAAGCCCTACCTATATTTCTTTGTAGCAATTTTTTCTTATTTTATAAATGATCTCTTTTTAATCAATTTATTTATATAAAAAAATGATCTTATAGCTTTTAATAATGAAAATTATAAGGCAACATAGATAAATTTGAAGAATATATAATGCATTTTATATTAATGGAACACTAATTTTAATTTTATTTAATATAAACATTATAAATTTTGCTCTTCCAAAGTCTCTTTAATTTTTGCCCATCAATGCTTTATGAAATTAGGAGAACTCACATTATTTTGCCATTATTAATCAAGATTTAGATATTTGACACTATGTTTTTTGCCCCTTTTAAAAAAGGAAATTTTTTTTTTACCTTTTTAAGCCAAACAATCAAACATGTGATGAGTCAACATTGTATGCCTTTACGTACATGTCAATATTATATTAGCCAAATCTTCAATTTACATCTGAGTTAATTTAGGTTATATTTGCAATAATTTTTGTTTGAAACTTTTTATATGTTTTAGTATTTTTTAATGGGCCCTGTCATTAATAATTTGATTGGTCATTTATTATAACGATGAGGGTTTTATTAGTTAGTTTTGTTCAGCCTGGCCAAATTGCCACATAACTATCAATTACTATATGAGTTTATGAAATAGGCTTCAAATAAACTGACAAATGTCTCACTAATTATACTTGTGCAAACTAATTATCCTATATAAGCCAATTTATCCTAATATTTTAAATATTGTATTTTTTTTGCCTTAAATGAATAATGAAAAAAGATTTTCTATGTTATGCATAATTAAATTTATCCATTTTCACAAACTACATAACAATGTATTACCTTATTTAAATGAAAGTCTTTAGGCTTTGTGCCGTATCTCTTTTATAATAAAAAAAACTTAATCTTTTCCTCCTTTCTTTTTCCTTATAATTATTTTATATCTATTTTTTTCTTTTATGTCTAATTAATACATTGCAACTAACTTTCACTCTTTATTATTGTGCAATTACTGCCATTGTACACCACACCTTAATTATTTAAGTTTTTCCACTTAACCATCAAGTCCCCTTAACACAGGGTGTTGCAATTATATTAAATATGAAAAAAAAAAAAATTTTAAATTTTAACATTTATTATACCTGTTAAATCTTATATGATTAGAGTGGGAATCTTTGTTTAAACTGCAATTACATTTTCAATTATTTTAAATCCCCGATCCTTATTAAAATATAATTCCTTAGGTTTTCCTTCGTATTAAAATTACCTTAAAAGTTTACCTGGTCGGGTTATTTATAATAAAAACATTGGCTATAAAAAAGATTTTTTTCCTTATAGAAGGATGGTGGATGAGTCATATGCTTTCATTATATATTTTCTTTGCGGCTTTTCATAAAAGGGCTTTTATAGTGTGACATAAATTAGGATAGCTTTCACTCGCATAGGCGTTTGTTTATTGTTTCAGGGCGCGTTCAGACTTCATTCGTTCTTTAAAAAAAATATTTTGGTCTAATGTTAAAATTTTTTTAGGAATTAGAATTTTTTTAAGAGCCTTGTTGAAATGATTTTCATGTATGTTTATGTAAACTTTCATATGAATTACTCAGAGCAACTGCTCAAAGTGTTAGAAGATATTAAAACTATGGTATGATGAAAAAACAAATTTTAAAAATTTTAATTATCACAATTTTTTTTAAAAACGAATGAAGTCTGGACGCGCCATTTGGTATAATTATCCAACTTTTGCAACCATTTTTTTAAAATTTCTCAGATCTTTTGTTTAATAATTTATATTTTTGGGCATTTAACGTTGTAATGCGTTTTAAGCGATTTATAAATATTTGAACTAAGCCACTCCCATCTCCCAATTCAAACTAATATTTACCTTCTATTAGATTGTTTATTTCGCCAGTTTGTAAAATTAGGAAAATATGCTAACGGGTTATTTTGGTTTGGAGGACTGAAGAGTTTTGGATTAGTTTATATTTTCCATAAAATTATCTAAATTTTACCATCTAGAAATTTCAAAATCACTTTTCTTTACCATGCTCAAATCTGCTCAAGACATACTTTTATTTTTATTTTTTACAATATAATTTGCCAGCAACAGACCCAATCATTTGGAATTAATTCAAAAATTACATTCTTCTTTTTGTCATCTAATACATCTTTCTTTAATTTTTTTTTTCTCTTAATCCCACCCTGATTGGCTCCTACCTCTCCTACTAACAAAAAATGTCGACCTTTAATCCGTGTCATATTTCAGTTTGATATTATTATACATTACACAATGTCTCTAAGCCTATCCAACTTGAAAAAACGTAGTGGGAGCTCTCACTTTAAACTCCTTAACCTTTTACCACTCAAAATAAGACGATGCCGCCAAAAAAATCTTCTACGCGCGATTCCTTTGCTCTTGACATTAACATTGAATTTCACCTCAGTATTTTTTACCTTTGTATTTGCGTGCATTCTTTCGCTCGTTACCAAATTTTTCAATTTGATTCTCGGAAAATCTTAACAAATTTTCACACAACGTGTATATTGATTGCATTTACACTTGGATGATAAATTTTTTTTTCACTTATTTACTGATCTTTGAAGATTTTTTGATTTCAATTTAAAACAATGTTAATAGAATTGGTAGTAACAGCTTTCTGCTCATCTTTCTATTTCCTCACTTTAAAACTAAAGGCGGTAGAAATTTGACAGTTTGTAACGGGGTTTTTGGCCTAAATTTAAATCATCCAACTTTATTTGCAATTTAACGTTTGTTGTCGAAAATTTTTTGTCTTAAGGATATAGTTAACAAAATAATAATTTCAAAATTTTGATTGAAGAAGGTAATTGACATTATAAACCTTGCTCAATCATGTTAAAGACCACCCTGCTATAGTCCAATCTTGTTTTCGTAGTCAATTCCACATGCTAATCAAGTCGGTCGTTGGCCGCCTTAATAACTCTCCCACCCAACGCGCCCCATAGGCTTTGTTATCAATATTTTTATTATTTTTAAAATTTAAATTATTGATTTTATGTCAATGTAAAATAAAATTTATCATATTTTGCCAAAAAATTTAAATTTTAAAATGTCTAATAAATAAACTCATACGTTAAGACCTATCTATATAAAAATTTCAGAATTTGAGGCTTTAAGTGAGTTAGTTTAAGCCTACCTAAAATTGTGATTAAAACTTAATTTTTATTTGCAATCTCGGATATAAACACAGGAAAATTTATGATCCTAAAACTTGCACCATATTCTCAACTTAAATGTGATATGGATTAATCCAATTTACGATTCCCCATTTTTTAAACGAATTAGGCAATCTTTAATCCTTTAACTTAAAATTGTGTATCGAAATAGGACGTTCTATTTCACCATTTCATTTATTTATTTACACACTTTCATTTACATATGCTTCCTTTTTAAAAATTGTTTTTATGAATTTTGCCGCTTATTGGATAACTTTTTTTTTTGACCCGATTTTTAATTTTTTCAATATTTAAAATTGTTTTTATTGATATTTACTAGATCAACTTGAATTTATTAAATTTGAAAATGTTGTTGTTAACATTTTTTTATTGTCCGACCGGAACATACATGATGAATTAATTTGTGTCATTTAATTAAAATGTTATAATTGATTTTTTTAACATTTATTTTTTGGTGTCCCCTAAGTTCCGTCTAAACAGTTGATCATTAAAATAGTTGATTGTGTGCCGTTTTTCATGCCAAAACGGAAATTAAATCTTTAATCCTCTGTCTAACGACACATTAGCATAAAAATTATTTTATAAGCACTAGGTATAAGTGATTGTTTTTATAACGGGACCCGAATTGTCCATCCTATTTTTTTTAAAGTTTTTGCCAAAAAAATATTCAAATGTTTTATTATTAATTTTTTAAATCGATCAAGTTAACTAAAGTTTTACATGTGTTTGAAAATAATTATTGAACATAATGACATTGTCTTGTATCCGGTCTGTTGTCGCTAAGATCATCATGCAAATGCAAGCTTAATGACTTTGGGCCGTTAAAATGGGCGTTCACAGATTAACAAAATTTACTAATTATTGTTAGAAAATTATAAGTGATAAAAAGTTTTACACATAATGGCTTTATCTTAGAGTTCAAAGGCCGTGATTTCTGGCCCTGCCCGCCCAACATAATTTTCAGTTTAAGCCCGGTTTGGCCCTTCGAATTAGCGGTTTTGCCCGGCACGGAATTTGGTTTTTAAATATTAGGCTCGGCCCCGATTTGAAATATACGTCCTGATTTTTTTATTACAAGCTAAAAAATTTGTCGTAAAATTATATATAAAATACAGAGTGTAGAGGTACCCTTCTTCCTGTAACAAATTTATTTATTATTATAGTTCAAAAGGTAAAAAGCAATATGAGATTTAAACTTCGGCTGGGTAATTCCTGATTCTTTTTATATTTTGCCGTTCCATTTTTCGGGCGGGCTGGTCCCGACTTTTATCAATATTTTTTCCGTTTTTCGAATCATCATTTGATTCTGGCTTATCAGATCAATGACAATCCTAAAAATGGCCATATTGGGCCAAATTTACTGATTTTGCGACCTCGAAAATTAAGGGAATAAAATAAAAATAAAATGTAACTTTTATTTTCCGTCTGTAACAAAAAGAAAGAAGTAACATTTTATATATATAAATAATTTCATTCAAATATTTTTTTTGAACCTTTTTTGTTTTATTAACATTTTTTAATAATTTTTAAAGAAGTTTGATTTGAAAAGAACAATTTCAAATTTCCTATGGCAGGTCTAACTCTAAAAATAGCTCGTAAATCTCAAATTTGTCGAGTTGTGTTATTAAGTATGAACTAGGTAGCTAAGGGGCGCTGAGAGCTAGTTCACGTATATAAAACGCTCGAAATCAAGGGCGCCTGATAATTTGGGGGCCAGCTCGCAAGGAACCGAGTTTTTCAGCCGGAAATTGGCTCTATTTCGAATTAAAAATAATTTTCTCTATTTTATCCAATATATAAAAAATTTAACTTAGCCAAAAATTAATTCGATATTTTGAATCAATGATTTAGAGAAGTTCAAAACATTTTGTATAAAATAAAATATGATTTACAGTTTTTTGCTCCATTTGATTTACGTGGAAAAAAAATTTCATTTTCTTTTTAAATACAATAGTTATATTTGACTTGTTTCGATTAAAATTTTGATTTTTTATTACTAAAAAATAGCTTTCCCTCACTACTTTTTAGCGAATACGAAACACGCCCCCTGCGATACTCACCCCTAATCAAGTCTGAAAATTGTTGATGGCTGAAGACCGGTCAGCCTTACTCGCCCAAATACGGAAGGGGACCAGGCTGAAGAAGGCGAAATGTGTCAATGACAGAAGTGCACCCATCGTTGCCACTGAGGGTGAGATGCCAAGTAAAATATATTTTCTTCATTTCACTTAAGACCCCCTTTTATATTTTGCCCCCCTTTGAATGTTTATTTTGGCCCACAGGCAAAATTTAAAAATATTTTGGAAATCATACTAATAACATATACTGACTTAATCTAACCCTATCTAAGCTAATTCTTGCCTAACCCTAAAATAAATCAATATTTCAACAAACTTTATAGAAAGGTGCCGGTTCACTGAAAATGCAAGGTTTATGCATTTTCGCGCTATAATGTTAATGATTAATTAATTTTTATGTAACCGAAAAAAGGTTCGGAGATTTAAATTTTATCATGGTTAACAATTGAAAGTAATCCATAAGAATTTTAAAATTAAAAAATTTATAGGATAATGAAGGAAGGACGGTCAATTAATCTTTTCTTTTCTCTCTAATGAATTTTTATTTTGAACAAAACTCAGATTTTTTTTTAGTTTTAGGCCTTTCTTTTTTGAATTTAAAGCCTTACCATATATTTCCATTTCCCACATCCAGCATAATATATATTGCCGTTTTGACCTATATTTCTGTTACTCCCCTTTTAAATTGTTTCTAAATTTTAAAAAAAATTTGTGCTAACAGTGGATGTTTCACTTTTTTATTAATTTACAAAAATATTAAGAATGAACTTTAGGCATTGTTTTAAGTAGCAAAAAATACGGTAATTATTTTAATTATGGCATGTATTTACACGTTTTGGAGGCATGCTTGTTGCACAATTAACTTTGTCATTATTATGCTGATATAGGCGTTTTTTATTTCAACATTTAGATTTAATTCTTATGACTTAGGTCTACAAAAGTCTATGAGAATTAGTTTACAAAATTTAACAGAATAAATGTGTTGGCAAAATTGACTAATTTGGAACCCGAGTTAAGAAAAAAAAATATTTCTACATTCAACTGTTTTTTAATTTTTTATTTAAAATAATTCATTATCAGAAAACATCAACACTTATGTATATTTTACACCCCAATCAATAAATCGGGTTAAAATAAATTTTGTTGAGAATGAAATTAACAGTTTATATATAATTAAAAATAACATTTTTAGTGCTAATAGTTTTATTCAATTTTCATAAATTAATTAATTAGATCACGCTACAAAATTTGTTAAAAAATGTTAAATAACTACTGTACAAAAATTCAAATTATTGAAAAAAGTATTATGTATAAACCAGACAAACTGTTAATTTTACACTTAAAAAAATATTTTTATTTCAACCCAATAAATTGTGGCATAATTTTGGATTGCATTTGGTACAACTTAAATATTAATGTTGGAGCTCCTTAATATATACTTATAAATTTAACATTAAAAAATTTTTTTTTTAATTTTTCAGCAGTCCTGATGTCGTAAAATCACTTACCTTTGCCATTTTAAAACTTCCCCAGAAGATTAGTGCCCTGAAAGGCCCTTTCCCGACTGGGAAAAAGAGATGAGGCCACATTATAGAATACTTTCGTGCCATAACTATTTAATTTTGAACATTTGAAAATTTTGTTTCATACTATCTCAGCTCGAAAGCTCGGATCCCAGCCCACATTGCCATCTAGTCTTCCCCCAACAAACCTTCCACCCAACCCTGGCCAACCACGGCAACCAAGTTTCGATCGTAGCTCTCATTTTCCCAACTCAAATGCCAATGGGTATGATAAAAACCACCAACCTAATTTTAGTACCATGAATCACGCTAAAGCCGCTATAGAAGGCAATTTAAATAGGCAATTCGGGGCACACCCGTTACCTAAAACTCCGGCCTCAAATTTAAGTTATAACTCCTCGGCTTCCACTAATTTAAATAATTCCATCAACGATATCCATCATGGCTACAACATGGTTAACAGTAAAAGTTTTGCTAACCCTTCGATCTCCGCCAAGCCGTCTAGCTTAAATACCGAACCGTCAATGATGAATTCTCCATCAACTTATAACCACCCTAACACGTACAATAATCACAATCCCAGCAATCAAAATGGATTTTGGCAACACACTTCGAACGGTAACGTAGACAGCTCTTACAGCCCAAATCATAATTCTACGGCTTATCATCATCATCCTACCAATAATAGTCAACAACAACAACAACAACATAACCATACCAATCAAGCCAAAGCCGCCTTCCTGCAACAAACCGTATTCACGAACCGTCCCCCGCCCTTTTCCCCGGGTGGCCCTCAGTCCCCGCCAGCTCGTTTAAATACCCATCCCTCTAACCTGAGTAGCAATTCTCCCGATCACGTGACCCATATGGGCGCTACCAGTAATAATTATAATAGTCATGGCTTGAGTAATGATGATTTCAATCACGGAGGCAATCAGAAACCTTTCAACAAATTCGCTACGCTCGGTCGAATGCCCAGGCAACCTTCTGTCCCTTTTGTTAACATGGCTGGCGGCAAAATACAAAGCGATAATAATAATAATAATAATTATAATAATAATGTTTTTGGTAATAACAATACCACAAGAAATGATAGCATGAATAATATAAATAATAATAATAATGATAACCGTATCGACACTCGTAACCCTCCACCGTTACCAAGCCGGCCTCCTACCCTCAGGAGACTTCAGCACGGGCCAAACAGTACCGTAAAAATGAACGGGACCTTAGCATCGGCCGGGCACGCCAAAATGGGTAGTCAGACCGCGATAAATAATAACTGTAACGCCGCCAATACCGCGACATCCCAAACACAAAAGAAACTGGTTCAACCCTTTGACACTTTAAGAAATATGGGTCAACCGGACATGATCGTCATGTGAATAACATTTATTCATTTTAATTTAAATCAGTTTTTTAAATAATAAACTTAACTTTATTATTTATTATTTTGATTATTATTGCCCAAACAATTTTTCAGACACATAAATTAATTAATTAGATTTTGATATACATATTTAATACAGTTAGCCTTTTTAGATCAAAGTTATTTAGCATTTAAATATCATATAAAAACACAAATAAGACTTATAGTTTGTCGATTTTCGACTTTCCTTAATTGTTAGGGCCACGGCCCGAGGTGAAATTGGTAAGTATAGTAATAATATTATTATTACCAATAAATACAATTTTTTGTAACCGCTGCAGTGCTGGTGGAACTTTCAAAAAACCTTCGGCAATCAATCAAAACGAATTTCTCGTTAACGACGCCGTTAGAAGTTACCCACCTCTGGTAGGGAATAAACCTGCATCTCATTCAACTTCATCAATTGCCTTCCATCCCCACGAACACGAAAGCCAAGTCCTGTACAAATCTTCCCCCGAATCTGGTCAGTATTATCGCTGTATTATTAATATACATGTGAAATGGTTTGTTTTACAAATTTTTGTTTTAAATATACTTGTAATTTTTACGGATCAATGAAATTTTTATATTTATAAATAGTTTAAATTAATTTATCGTTCATACAAAGATTTATTTAATAAATATTTTTATTTTAATAGTACTTTATGTTTTCAAAATTGCTTTTGCTTGCCATATTAAAGCAAAAGTTTTAAAAAGGGCAATAATTTCCGCTAATGATTTTTTTTTTATAAAAATGCCTAAACCATTTTATAAATTAAAGATGCAATTTGCTTTTTTTCACTAAAATGGGGGGAAAAAAATTAATAAATTGTAAAACAAATGTAATATTTGAAATAGGTTCCGACCAATTAAACGTTTTATAACCTAACAACTTATAAGTAAATATAACTTAATCACAAAAAAATTCAAACAATATTAGCAAATTATTCTAGTTCGGTCTATTTCATATATTATTTGAACGAGATTTCGAAAGTTGGTAAACGGATTTAAGAAGAGGGCTCAAATTCATATGTATACGATAAAGTCATTGCTGACTTGTGTCTTAATTGGCTATGTATTAATTGTATTTTTGGAAAATTGTGACAGCGACTTCCACATAAACCAAATAGGCGTTTTTTATGGCACCTGATAATGCATAAAGCATCTAAGTATTTATGAATCATTTATTTTTTTTTAAATACGAAAAAAGCCACGTACGTAAATAAACGAGAATTATATTTTTTAAATATTTTAATAAATTAAATTATTAAAAGTCTTTCATAAATTATTTCTAATTTGTAGATCGCTTCCAGCAACAAACGTCACAGAACCGAACCTACAATCAAGCGGTTCAAAGGGGTGGTATACCGTCTTTCACACCTCACCAGCAACAAAACCACGTTAATTCTTTTTCCCCACAGCCCAATCATCTTTCATCTTCACCGGCTGCCCAGAATTTTTACGGACCTCCTAGAAATAGATCCCTTACTAGTCTCGATAATAACATGTCTAGTAATAATAATACAAATCATCATGCGTTCCTCGTGAACAATACTTTAAATTACATGGCCTATCGTAAAGGTTTTCATTTTATCACAACGTTTTTATACGGCATATTTTTGTTGAGGGATAACATAATTTGGCCAAATATCGATTTTTTTGGATTTGATAATGTTTTATTTTGCCTTTTTATAAGCTTAATTTATACAGGTATACTATTAAGGTGACCTAAAGAATGGTTCATATAGTAATAATTTTTTTCATAAATATATTTTTTATCAAACATTTAAATTTTTGATTAGAAATACATTAATATCAAATATATCTTTTTTGTAAATACTTAATTAGACGAAGATCTCTCGAGTCATAATTCATCATCTTTGTCGTCATCTCATTCGTTGAATTTAGCAGCCAATCAACGAGCAAGAAATGGTTCGGCCCAGCAGAATCACGGCCCCTCAATACCTCCAATAATTGATAGATCATCTAAAAGGCCATCGGTTGGTGGTGTGGTAGCACAAGGTATATGAACTGATGTAACACCTCGTTTAAAATATTTATCTTTTTGTTCCTACAAAATTAAAAATTATAGGATTCATTTTATTTTCCATTCTTTACTACAGATGAATCTTTTTTTTTCCGGAATAATTTGTAGCATACGATTTTAGGTTTGAACTGCATTCTAGGTTATATTTTTATTGTGGGATCTTTTTTTGGATAACTTTTAAGTTTGCGTTTTTTCTTTTATTAAAAATAATTTTTAGACACCCGACCCTTTTATTCTGTTACCCTATAAATAGGTCACATTGGAATTTTTTTTTTATAATCTGACTACAATGAATATATTATCTACTAAATTTCAGGTCGATACAGTCACACCATTGATCGGTCTAATTCAACACCTTACATAGTAGATTCGAATATGAATGGTCCGAATTATCGGGGGCCAGTTCCTAAACCCCCTGCTCGAAATTTACCTCAGAATTTATCTCAAATACAAAATTATCCAAATAGTAATCATGTTTCACCATACCATCACTCGAACGCTTCTATTAATCAAAATCACCTGCTCTCGCAACAAAATCTCGCTAATAACTTTTGTGGCTCACCTGGATTAAGTATGTTTATTTAACTAATATTTTTTTGTGAGATGGCACCTTCAAAGTGTATTATTAAATTATATAATTTTCTTTACGTCGTATATATATATAAATAGTTGTTTGCATATAAAGGTGATAATGCAAGCTAATTTGTAAACTTTAATAAGGAAATATTTATTAGGTGAACAACACTTTCTCATATCCTCCTTTTTTAATTTCATTTAAAATTTAGAATAATGGTTAAAAAATTATTTTGTACATTTATAATATTCTTTAATTATTCCAATAAAATTTGTTTTTAATTGAATAAATGTTTATTGAATTCAGAAGTTGTTAAAAAAGCTCATCATTTATATTAACAAATTTTGCATTTATTATTAAGATGAATTTGAAGGTCGTTTTTCCTTCCGAAATCGGTATGATTTCCCTAAACCTCAACCCTTTAGCACCCAAAACAAAATTTATCCTAGTTATGGTACAATATATTATAATTTTGATACAATTAATTTATTTTTAAATTTTAAAATATTTTTGATACTTTTAGAAAAATTAGGCGCTTTTTAAGTTGACAATTTTTTAATTTTGATATCACACAAGTTACAATTTTAAAATTTAAAAAAAATAAAATTCTATAAAATATAAAACGTTAAACGCGTGTCTTTAATTAAATATTTTGACTTATAAGAAGATTAATGGAAATTATTTGTGGTTTTATTGTTTTATTTTTATTGGTGAAATTATATTTTATTAACACGCCTAAAATGAGAGGAAACATCTTTGTATCCAACCGCTCACATGTCTAAAAATTTTAGAGATGTTCGGCGAAAATTATGAAAATGATGGCCTTATCTCTAGTTTTCCGATTTTCAAATCACCTTGTCTAAAATTAAAAAAAATGGCCGAATTCGACAACTTTTTGACCTCGAGAATCCATTAAAAGAAAAAAAAGAATATTGGTTATAAATAAAATTATTAATTTAATTCATAATAGTTTAGCCTGTTTATATAATAATTATTTCTTACAATATTTTTTGTTTTTGAATCTTGGTTGTTTTAAATAATTTTTTTCAAAAATTATAATACAGCTCGCTTATAAAGTGTGATTAGAAAAATCGGTAAACGGATTTGTAAATTTCTATAATGGCAGGTTCGGTCTCAAAAGTTAGCTCGTATATCCCAAAAATTTGAGAATAAATAAAAATATTTAAAAAAATGTATTAAGAAAAATATATTAGGCTGAAACAAAGAAAAAGAGTATGTATGTATGTATCGATAAGCCTAATTACATCATATACAGAGGGGCACGTTTAAAATTTTAAATTATGTAAAATTTCCTCTTTAAAGATAGCTGTCCATTTATATAGAAAAAATAACTTTGCTCGAAAAGATATGTGATATTTTGTATAAATTCAAAATAATTCATAGATACATTCGTTTTATTTAGCAAGTTAGAAAAAACATTTTAATAAACGATATTCAAAATATTTTCTTGCATATGAATATCATAAGAAAACAATATTTCAACTTTTTGCAAAGAAAATAACGAAATTTAGAACGTACCTTAAAATAAAATATGTAATTTATTTTGCCCTGTCACAAATTTTGTTTCAATATTTTTGCCCTGACAACGGGACTTTGAGGGAAACACTTATATAATAATACATTTTTTTGGTGTTTAATTACTTATAGTTGGAATCAATCGACAGCAACAAACAAAGCGTCCTCCTCCACCACCTGCGCCCGTTTATTAGCATACTCTCACCCACAATATTCCTTCTGTTTAGCTTTTGTTTTGTAACCATTCATTAATTTTGCCTTAGCCTTTTTTGCCAATGGAATTTTAATGTGAAAAATAGCTTTATTTTACTTATTTTTTGCTTTAGTTACGAAATAATTTTTAAAACATAGGCTGATGTAACTCTTCTAATCAAAATTATTCATAATTTTTAATAATACCAATAATAATATATGCGGATTGTTATAATTTATTTATTTATTTGTTGAGTTTTACCTATTTTGTACTTTTAATCAATTTTGTTTATCAAATTTTTACCTAAATTATTAGCCCTAAACATTAGTTCATGAAATTATTTAACCTGTTTATGATTACTTAAACAAATTTTATAGAGTTATGAGCTAACATCAGATACAAGACCTGCCATCTTAGAGATATTTAAATCCGTTTACTTTACTTTGTTAGCCAGCTATAAACATTAAAACATATAAAAAAATGTTATAAAAAAAACAAAAAAATTATTTTTATATTTAAATAGTTGAACTAATTCACACTTTAAAACTTTAAAATATCGATGATATTTCCTGTCCTATATAGGTTGGGGTGTTAAATATTCTGTATAATCTAAATGTTGATGTAAGAGCATTCTATATAAAAAAATGTATTTCTTATTATTAAAGATAAAAAAATATAAGTTACAAGTGTTTTTTAGAATAAAAATTCTTGATTTTTTTTATTTAGGGTATTCTGTTCGGAAAATGTATATGAGAGAAGATGGTCACGGGGATTTTCCCAAGTGTCATAATTTTATTTTTTCTTTCTTTAATTTTTGTTGACTTGTTTAATTTAGCCTTTTTATAATGGGTTTGGAATTTTGAAATGTTAGTTTTTGAAATTGTAATTAAACTTAGCCATCATTTTGTTTTAACAGTATGAAAATTAGTGGTTTTTCAAAAAAAAAGTTCTTCATTCTTATGCTCAGAATAAAATTGGCTAATTTCATCGATTCGTTACAATACCCATTAGCTCAATTCGCAATATCTTTAATAGTATATTTTTGAGAAAAATCACATATTAGCGCTTACCGCCCTTTACTAATTTATATTAATAAATTTAGATGTATCTACGTTGTTTTTGAATTTCAATGCTTAAATATTCCGAGGCCCTGTTAACATATATTTAGACGGGGTGAAAACTTACAATTTGGTATTGGAGTTTTCCCTCCAAAATTTTTTCAAATTTGAAAGCTTGCCTCTTTTAACCTTCGTAGAATTTTTTATAATAACACATAAGAAAAATGGTATTTGGCGCACTTAGGCGCGACTTATAAAAGTTTTTAGGCCTTGGATTTAAATAAAGACAATTAATTTTCTGGCGGTCACCAATCTAATTTTTCACCAGGCAGCGCTGCTTAAAATTAGTGCAGAACAAATCACAGGCTTGCAAATTGCATTATAAAGGCTGCAATAAGTACGAAATTAATACCACAAAAGCTTGCGTTTAAAATGCTAAAAATATTATTAAAAAAAGTCGCAAATTTTTTTTTATCTATATAAATACAGCAAACATCGTTTTATGGGCATCAAAAATTAATAGGCTAAATTATATTAATATCATAAGACAAAAAGTAAAAAAAAAATTAACTTAAATTATTTTTAATATTTAGAGGTGAGCCCGTGTGTTTATAGATATTTTATATATCAGCATGGCAAAAAACTGTGTAACATGGCAAATAATTATACAAAATTAACAAGGAAATAACTGAAATTAAAATAATTGATATATATAAAATACTTTAGGACCGCCATTTATCACTCCTGGATAAGACAAATATTATATATATTGCGAGTTACAAGTTTCAATCTAGTATAAAGAATATTTTCAAAATTTATATTTGCTCAGAGTTTTGATACAAATTAAACAAGAAAGAGATATATCAAAATTTTATAATTTTGTAAGATCAATTTGACTGAAATTTTTTTTATAAGCTAGAACAACTATAAAGAGAATTAAAGTGACAATTAAAAAAATACGACGTTTTTTTTAAATTTTATTTACATTTTATTTATAAAATTTGACTGAATTTTTAGAATTGCTAAATGTTGCTTATAAAAAAAAATTTTTGGTTCTCTTATCATCAAATATTTATTTAAAATTTGAATTTTTTAAATTTTTAGGTTGTGCAAAATAAGAATGTCAAACTGCATCATTAAATTAAAAAATATATATGTGAATTTTAAAAAAAAAAGAAATTAATTCTCATCAGAGTGAGTGAGTCACCCACGAAAACTACAATAAATCTAAAATAAAATCGGCGTTATGTACTAATTATTTGATCCGTCCATTTAATCCAATTCTGAAGATTGAGTCTTTTGAGAAACATAGATATTACGATACGTTAATATGGGAGTAATAACATAAGCCAAAATCTGGAATTTTAATTAGTAAATTTTTAACAACACTCTCTAGCGCCAGAAAACCATTTACACCATAAAATTAATTTTTTTTAATGGCATCTTTTTCATATGTTCGCACCTTCTTTATATCCTTGGGAGTTTTATTCAGCTTCACGAAAACCGATGTTCGAGATATAAGCGGTTATATTAAAAACTGCCCGACTGTTTGTGCAAAATGCGTATTTCTACACATGGATAAAACTGATGAGGAACTGGTCGATTGCATTAATCTATGCTTCCAAACCTCGGGACAATCGTTAAATGAAAGTACAATTCAATAATTTATGTTAGATATAAAAGCCGGGACCCGAAAGCCCAACCGGCCCGCTAACACGCCGGGCTACTCTATTAAGAAAATTTGAAGGAAAAAAATTTACAAATTGGAATATAAAATTTCCGGGCCGGGCCTAAGTAAAAAATATATCCGGCGTGCGGTCATTGGAAAAAAATTATACTTTGGGATATCGATTGCATAGAATATTCACCAAATTTTTAACATAAAATTGTTTTATAAAGATGAATATTGAAAACGTGTATTAATATTGTTTTATTCATATTTCATTGATTTAATTAACCTGTTTATTTTTTTTTATATTCTTTTCTTTCATTTTTAAAGAGTCGTTACACAGGGGATGCCAAATTTCTAACCTCATAACAAAAAAGTATTAGAGATAAGAAACTTATTATTTAGGTACAAATCTTGGGATATTTAGTTTAAAAAAAAATAGAAGTGGAATATTTCTAATTTTTTAAAATTATTTAAATGAAAATGAACATTTTAATTTTTTTATAGTTTAGTTCTGTGCTTAGAATATGGCAACTTTTTGTAAAATGCTTTCACATGGGAAAATTAAGATGAAGCAAAAGTTTATTTTGACCGTGCATAAAGTGGCCTATTTCATTTTTAAAAAAAATTAAAAAAAATCAATGAAATATTATTATAACACTAGACAACAAAATTTGGACGACCCTAAGCATCATTTATGGCAACTATAGTTTTTGGTCATGTTTTTGGCGCTGATCAAGAATATGAAATCAGAATTTTAGCCAAGGCCTCAGATATTTAGTTATTCGGTGTCAAAGTTGAGATTTTTCAATTTTTGGGGTATTTTGGGCTTCTATATCATAAAACCTATGGGTAGTAACAAAATTTTAAAAATAAACGAAAACATTCATTATGAACGTAAGGGGTTTATATTTTTTTTAATATTTAATTTTTTTTTTATTTTTTCATTTTTGTAAAATTAGTGGTTTTTGTCATAATCTCCGTTTTTTGATCCTAAATAACTTGAAAGTAAATTGCTAAAAATTTATGTAATAACCTTTTTTAGATATGTTTTTTATAAGGATTCTGAATATGCCAATCGATTTTTTGTAGAATTAATAGTAAAAGATATTTTTTAAATTTTTGTCTGAACTTTGGACGCGGTTTAAAAAAAATTGGAGGCCTTAGAAAAAAAACTAAACCCGGGATCGTTATCGCAAGAAAATTCTCTACAAAACCCTTAAAAAATCGTTTATGTTGTTTTTTTTTGTTGTCCAGTGTAATTTGCCTTTAACAATGCGTTTCGCAATAAATTTTGTAATCTTTAAAAAAAATTTTTTTTTAACCAAAACAGAGGGATGGACCAGGCAAATCCAATAGATAAATTTTATATTCTCGTTTTATTTAATAATAGGCCGCAACCTAAAAGAAATGCCAAAATATTCACTAGAAAAATTAATTAAAAAAATTTTACCTCATTGAATCATCAACGATAAACATATAAAATGCTATTTTTCAAAAATTATCACGTGCTAGGGTATATACATACTCCACCTATTTCTTACTAAATGAATAAAAGTTTATAAAACAGGTCAACAAATTTTTGAGAGTTATAAGCTTAAAGAGACCAAACCTGCCATCAGAGGAATTATTTACCGTTTTTTCTTATCAAGCTTTGTTAATCCTATAAACATTAAAAATTTTAAAATAATGTTAAAAACATATAAAAGACTTAAAAATTTCAATGATAACAATTAAAAATTGTAAACAAATTAGTTTTGTATTAAAAACATCTAAATTCAAACTTCAAATTTTAACAGCCATAATATATCGTGTCCCTTTTAGGCTGGCATGCCAAATATTTTGTAATCTAAATATGGATGTAACAGTTTGATATACTTAAAATTTTATTTCTCATTATTTAGATAAGAATTTTAATTTTTCTCTTTAGGGGATTCTCGAGGTCGCAAATTCTGTCAATTTGGTCAAAATAATTTTTTAATGGACATAGCAAACGCCGAAGGCGAAAAGAAACTCAAAAAACGGAAAATATACATGGGATAAGGCCATCATGGGGATCCATTTATTTCAGTTTTCAAAAACTTTTTTTTCTGACATTGATACTTATCGAACTGTGTAACAATGGACACATAAAGAGGTGGAGTACATTATTTAAGAGATGAGGCCAAAGTAGTACCGATTCTAACTAAGGCAAGAATGTACAACTAGCCTGTCCGTGGCACATTCGCCAAGCACAACTTTCCGAGCGCCTGAAACACATATAATATTTAATTCAAACCATGTACAAAGTATTCATTTTTCAAAAATCTTTTACAAAATTTTCTATTCCAGGAAAAGTATTTTTTATGCCCATATGACCTATTTGCTTTTTTACATTTTTTAAACCTGTGGATTCGTAATTTTAGATAGAAATTTAAAATGGTTATGAGCACAGGTAACAGAAATGTCCTCAAGCTCCATAATTTGTATGCAAGGTAATTTTAAATATCACTAATCGGGTAACCTTTACATTACCTTAAAGAGACTGTAATAACGGTTCGCCGCCTTGCATTAAGATTTATTAGCGTTAAACACCAACGCCGCGACTTCGGGGGCGCCCAAATCGTCTAATTAGACATTTGTGTAGTTTAAATATATATTAATAAAGGTGAGAAAATATACACTTAAACCTAAAAAAATCGAAAAATATATCGAATCCAGCATTATATTTAATTTATCTTGGTCCCTAAATCGTTTATATTCGGTGGATTACCCAAACTTTTTTGTGTTTATATTTAATTAAGTAAGCATTTTTTTGTCATATTTTTTTTCTCAAATCAAGCTTCAAGTACATTTAATTCTAAACTTTACTCAAAAGTATAAAAACTTAGCTACTTCTTTGGTTCATTAAACACTTAGCTAAAACTCAATATTTGGGCTCTCATCGACCACACAAGGTGTTGCTAATCAATAATTCCTTTTCCATTTTTTATCGATCTATAAAGTAATGTGGGCTATGGGACAATTTAAATGTTAATTATGGTACGCATTCCATACTCTCACTTTATTTATAAATAATATCCCTCTAAAATTGCGACCAGAACTATATATCGATCGGATTTTTGGCAGGATAATATTTTTTTTTCTGCCATATAAAGAGATAAGATTTACAAAAATATAAAGGCGCACGCTTTTTTTTTCCATTCTGATGTATATCAAAACTATAATATTTTTAGGATGCACGCGTTCCCAAAAATATACGGTAGTTACTAAAGATAATGTCTAAAGTCGACTCAAACGTTTCATCATCGAAGTCGAACACGTCTGTATTTCACATATTAACATAGAAAATGTTTTAATCATTTCTTAGCAGACCTGTTAAAATATTATATATTTAAATTTTTTTTATATAATATTCTTTAAATTCTTTCCAATATTTAAAAAAAAATTCGTGTCACAAGGTTAGTTTTTAGATACCATGAAAAACTTAAAGCAAATTGCATAAAAGTAACCATGATTTATGTGTTTGATTTTTTTTGCGGGGAAAAAATGGCATTTTTAATTTTTAAGGCATAAAATAAACGTTGTAAAAAGTTCAAAAAGATGTTTCTCTTAAAAACGAGCAAAATATGTTGGTATAAGGTCAAGATAATACTTAAATTAATGAATAATGAAAAAAATTTAAAAATAATTATATTTAAAAACGGGTCATATTCAACGTCTTAAATAAAAGAAAATTTGAGGAGTAATTGAGAGTAGCAATTTCACGTTAGGTGTTGCCTCTTAATTTTACAGTACATAGTTAGAATCTTGTCTAAAAATCATTTTATTAGGATTAAAAGCCGAGAAAAGGCAAATTTTGGCATTTTTGTGACACGGCGGAAATCTGGTCTAGGTAAAAAACGTCTAAAAAGGTTAAAATTACTAAGATTAAATAAAGGTACATTTGTCCACCAGGTTTATCTTTATTAATTTTTCTAACCCCCTTCTGTTTAAATTCCATGTCACAGCGCAAAACATGTCTTAGAGTTTTAACTGTAATTTCCCCAAGCGCGTGTTTTTTAATAGGGAGCAAATACTTACTTAGGCTAAACCACTTTTAATTTAAAAAAGGCAACTAATATTGCCATTGAAGCGAAATTCTCTTACCCATGGACCTAGGCCATCCTTTTGGCTTCAGCCAAACTGGCTCTTAATTAAAAAGACCTTTCCGCAAATAATAGTGCGACACCCGTTCAGGACTTCATTACCGAGCAAAGCGATTAAAATTGCGGTCAGGTTGAATAGCTAGATTATCTTGCACGCCCGCGACCTAGGTTATCAGCTTACGCTCTAATAGCTTTAAAGTGGTTTTACATGTATACTCTTTTCTAAGGGAATATGCCATCTAGGCAAGCAGGACACCCAACTTCCCTGTAAGATAAAGATGTTCCTACTTAACCAATAGACACACCAGCTGTAATGGCTCAGTTTTCCTCTCAGCTGATCCACCTCGAACACCAAACATTCAGCATAAAAGCCTGTTGTCAATTAGCTTGCTTGCTCCAACAAAATTACTGCATGAACATTAAAAAATCACACGAATGGGTTTAAGGTTTCCCCATTTAAAGGCGCCATACCCGATCAGGGCTTTGACTATTTTAACCTCAGCAAAACAATTAATATTGTCGACGTGTTAAATAGTAAGATTTGCTCGCACGCCGGGGACCTAGGTTTTTACCTTAGGCTCTTACTTTGGGCATATCGTTTAGGGCCTACTGCCTAGGCCACTCAGCAATTCAAATTGGTTTCACATGTGTTTTCCGATAAAAAAAAGCCTCCTGTGCACGGATTCGAAACCTCAACCTCCTGTGTGTAAGACACGAATGATTGCCACTGAGCTATCTAAGCCACACTTGAATAAACCTAAAATTTACTGTTAGATATAACGATAACTAAAGATACAATTTACATAAATCTAATTTATTGTTTACAATTAAAGCATTAACAATAACAAACAAAAAAAATCAGTATATAGAGGGCGAGTATAAAATTGCACTTTTGTGTTGTTATAAAGCGACAAAACAATATTTTGGTCTATGAAACAAATGTTATGGAATGCTGATACAATAATCCCAATAAATTAAGAGAATGTTTGGTAAAATTGACTAAACTTTCACAAATTCACAAATATTAAGATTCCATAAGGAGTGATATTTCGTGAAAACACAAAAATTTTAAATATAAATTATATTTGCATCAAATTTAAACATTTTTACACCCCAAAACAAAACTCATCAAATTCTCTTTAATCATAACATTCCAAGATACTTTTCCCCACTACATTTTAAATATTTTTCACATTTGCGAATCACGGCGTGTCCTTACGGGTCGGTAATCGGAATCGTTTTGTTCAAAAGTTTCGGGTAGCAGCTCGAGCCCGCCCTCTTCCTCCATTTTGGTCAGGAATTTGGTGACCCTGAATTTGGGTTCGGATTGGCGCGACAGGTCAGCTATGGCAATCAGCTTTTTGATGCCGACAAAGCATTTAGCGTACCGTATCTTACTCGAGATCGCGTCGAGTTCGGAGGCCTCAAAGTAATCCAAGACCTCGAGGACGTTTATGACGTGTTGACCGGTCGAGAGATTGAAAACGCGGATGGAAGAGGTGAAACAACTCATCATACCGAGCTCTTTAGCCAGGGATGGTTCGCTAGTTGTACCTAAGTGTATATTAAAACATCAGTGATTTCTCATTGTTGCAACAAGGAATGAAGGCTAACACTTGAATCTAACCCAAAAGTTAAGCAAATTTTTTTTTAATTTCCTCTTTGCAATCGTGACTACCAAAGCATGGATAATGTACAATTATAATAACTCAGATAAGTAATATAACGGTTGCATTACTCGATAAGCCAGGCGTTAAATTGAAGTGACCTCATACTCTTTACGCACAAAATATCGAATTCTTAGCCATGAATAGATTTTTTTCAGATATATTTAGGAATGTCAAAAAAATCAAAAAGTTACTCAAAATGCAGTGAAAATATTCCTAAAGTAAGCTCACCATTCTGAGCTTAAAAAAACCTCTGTTAAATTTAACAACCAAAGCTTGCCAATATTCTAAATATTCCATAAAAATATCTCTAAAATATAATGCCAATAAATAAATTTTTGATCGTAAAAAGTAAAGTCAAAATACCTATTACAAGCATTCGCCTAGGACTGCCTTTGGATCCACGCGGGGGTTCTTTTTTAAGTAAAACCATAAGAGTTTGCAGCACGAGATTGGAATACCGGGGTCCAACGGGGCTGTATTCAAGGAGTCGCTCTATATCATCGACAATTATGCAGCTCAATTCAGATTTGTAGGCATCATCAAATACCTTTCAAAATTGTTCGATTATAACATTTTGTCAACACAATTTTGTTCTCATGGGTAATAAATAAAACGACTTAAAAAAATTTAGCTTTATTAAAAGTTTACTTCCAGCCGCATAGGAAAATATACAAAATTTTTATGGCGGCTAAGGCTGCCGCAAGTAAAGTTTTGATGAACAAAAATTGAGCTCATTTGATTAACATTAAGGTGGCTAGTGTAAAAATTTTAAAATTTTTTGAAAAAATTTTTTTAACATTTTTTTTGTTAAGCATATCCTAAAACGACCAAAAACCATTAATTCTTAATTTTCGATATTAGCCGTTAAAAAAAATTTTTGTAATTTTTAAATTAGTATCAGCACGTTAAGTAACTATTTTAAAAAATATAAAAGTTTTAACATCCCTAAATAGTAGAGTTAAAAGTCTTAGCAGAGCCTTGATTTATCTACTTTTATATAAAAGATATTCCGCAATATATACAATAAATACCTTTTTGATATATTGACATTTGGCCGTTTCAGTGTAAGCTATAACATCTTCGGGCGAGACTATTTTAACAAATGGGAAATTAGAGGTTAGGGCTATTTTTGCAGCCAGAGCAGTTTTACCACTGTTAGGTGTGCCGTCTAGTAGTACGCTTATGAGGCATTTGTTTTCACTATTCCTGACCTGTGAAACAAAATATATAAGTTTTTAGAATAAAACCAGTTGATATTTATATAAAATTACAGTGTATCATCGTCCTAAGACAACAACAATTATATTAAAAAAAATATTGCTACTCAAATCAAACACCAAATTTACAACGAAGATTCAGAATAATAATGTCAAGGAATAAACGTTGTGTTAAAAGTAAAAATTACCTGTTGAACAAACAGTTCCCCGTCATCGAGTATTTCTGACACTATTTTACCCCACGTAATAATGCCAAACGATATGAAACCTTCCACCTGATCGAAGCTCGCCCCAAAGCTAGGCTTGATATCGTACTCCAGGGCATGTAAAAAGTCGTCCATGGTTATCATGATTTTATCGATCGCTTCTGGGTCAACCTGGACTTTGTTGGTCGCCTTGATTAACCTGTTAAGGGCCGAGGATTGGGCTGCCCGGACGAGACCCTCAATTTCGGCGCCGCTAAAATTCCGTGTAAGTTCAGCCAGTTTTTTAAGATCCACGTCGGCTGCTAGCTTCCTGTTTTCCCGCATTTTTGCCGTGTGAATACGCAAAATTTGAAGCCTGCCCTCCTCGTTCGGCAAACCAATTTCCATTTGTACTTCGAGCCGACCGGGTCGTAATAGAGCTTCGTCAATCATATCTTTTCGGTTGGTCATACCAATAACGAGAATGTTATTCAACTGGTCCACCCCATCAATCTTTGAAAGTAATTGATTAACAACGGTATCATGGACCCCCGTGTTTCCTGCAACTGACCCCCTGGACTTGCAAATAGCATCAATTTCATCAAAAATTATAATGTGGAGTCCACTGTTAGAGCCAAGACGTTTTTCTTCTTCTTCAGCAGGTGCAAATAGTTTTCTTATATTGGCTTCAGATTCACCAACATATTTATCCAGAATCTGTGGCCCATTAACTATTATAGGTTCACGGGAGTTTAACATTTTGCCAATTTGCCTTGCCATGAGGGTTTTGCCTGTCCCAGGTGGACCAAACAATAATATGCCCTTAACATGCTTACCTCCTAGCTGTTCAATAACTTCTGGTGGAAACACACGGGAAGCAAAAGCCCTTCTAAATATGGCTGAAAATTCAGTATCTAAACCACCAATTCCCATTTTCTGAAAGTCCCAATCAGGATTTATAATAGATTGATGGGCAACTTTACCTCTTGATTTACCTGTAAGCATGATGGTTGATCCTTCGGGCTTATCAAAAACTATAACTGAATTTGGCATGAGCATTCCCACATTTTGTTTTTTGTTTACAAAAGTTTGGTCAGCTTTGTAATTTTTAAAATCAGCACATTCAATTTCCTTCACTACAAGTGACAACAGCTTCTTATTTAGAAAGTTAAATGGTAGCTGTTGTCCAACAGTAAATGCAACATTAGCATATTGCATGAGCACATCACCAGCCATTTTATCTGTATCAAAAGGCTCTTGAACTGGATTTTTTTTGCTCCAAAAATCTATGTCAAATCTAAGAACACTGATATACTGAGATTGTGGATTAAATTTATAAGGTTTTACATCAATCAATGCTTCAATAGATAGGTTAGCAAATTTACGATGGGGGAGAGAAAAGCCAATGTTTCCCTGAGGGATATCAATAATTTTACGAAGAGTAAAAACATAATTGTGCCCAGAAGAATATAATTCAACGTTATTTATCTGATCTGGATATTCTCTAGTGTTTACTGCAGCACAATTGGTGTAAGAAAGCTCTTCTGTGGGCAGCTTTACAATTCGAAGCTTACGAGTTTCCATATGTTATAAAATAAATTTATGATAAGAAGTGTGTGTCCTGTCTTAAATTAATTTAGTTGCCAAATAAAGTAAAAAATTAAGTTTTAAAATTTTTGTTTTAGTTCGTACTTACCATTCTTTTGTTTTCTTTAATCTTGTATTAAACATAATTCTTAAAGTTTTAATATACGTTAAATAAGGTTATTTTAACTCGCATTTGGGTAGGTGGTAAGAAATTACATAAAGTTCCTGTTATGAAACCCAACTTTAAACCTTCTATTTTTAAAAAAAAATAGCAAAGTTTAAGAGAATTACGTTTTTTTTTAATAAAATACAGGTGCCTAATTTATATCTTATTTATTTAAAAATATTGGATCAAATTAACAGAATAAGATTTAAAATCAAATTTTATATTTTAAATAAATAAACAACATAGTTGCAAAAGAACATTATTTTGCCTATGTAAGTGGTTGATCATTTTTATAAATATTAAAATATTTTTAAGAAATAAAATATTTCTAATGCCATGATTATTTTCAAATAAATAAATTTTTCTAAATACAATAACATAATTTAAACATTAAATTTTCCTAAATAATAATCAAAAAAACTGCTAAAAATTTGATATTAAGGATCTATTTTCAAGCCTTAATGAATAATATTTTCTTTGTATCATTTCCAAAAATTTATATGTAAAATTCCCCTGCATAAAGTTACCTCTCAACATTAAAACAATATATTGTATTAAAAGATATTTTTTCCATCAAATTAAAATTCTAATGCAGATTATACAAGGCAACTTGTTTTAAAAGCCTTATTAACATATACAAAAAGTGTTCTTTGAGAGCTTAAATTCACTTTAAAAATTATTATGCAATTTTAATTAATTTAATATAATTTTTTAATATAATAACAATTAACTTAAATAGTCATTAAGTTTTATTAATTCTTGATCGCTTGTTTAAAAGAAGTCTTAAATTTAAAGTGAGGGCCCATATCCCTCACTTACCTGATCGCAGATTAAAAGTATCAAAATTTTTAACATTTTTTTTCGGTAATTAAAAAAGTGTTGCTGTATCCAGATTCCCGATTTACCCAGTTAGCCATTTTTTGAAAGACCTAAGAAAATAGCCGAAGGCGAAAAATAACTTCCCAAAAAGGAAAATATATGAAAAAAGGCCATCTCATTTTATTACAATTTTATAACTTCTTTTTCAAAGATTGATATTTTTGACCTGTGTGATATATTTTTAGGCTCATTCTGTATAATTTTAATATTTTGAAGTAAATTTTTTACCCGAGGTTGTTTAAGTGGGGTGGGTCCCCAGCACATTTTATTGAAGATATCTTTTGTACAGGCGAACAAGAAATTGTAAAATTTTATCACCAAGTTACATGTTTTATAAATCAAATTTTTTAAGTAAAAATTATGTCTAGACCTAAGATTTTTTGTAAAATGTTTTTTAGGCCTATAATAAGCTGCTTGATATAATATGCATGCATGGTTTATGAAGAGATATCTTATAAAACATATATTATTACTTTAAAATGCTGATCATATGCAGGTATAATTTAAAAAAGTAGACATTTGATATCCAATTTTAGAAGTTTAAATTTGTATTATTTTAATTCAATTAACTGTTTTACCCGCTAGTTAAACTGTGGGGTCTATGTAGACACCAGAATATCTTTAATTAATAGGTCAAAATTTTTTGAAGGATATGAGTGAACTTCACAGACCTACCATCTTCCGGGTTTTTAAATCCATTAACCGTTTTTTCTAATCAATTTGTACAGCTATAAACAATGAAAATTTTTGAAAAAATAAAAAAACCCAAAAAGATAAAAAAATATATTGAAAAAAATTATATATTAACAATATTTAAACTGTTAAAATGAAAATTTCAAATAATATTTTTATTTCAAAGTCAATATAATTGTGTTCTTGGGGTGCCAGATTATGTGTATAACCTAAATGTTGATGTAAGAGCTTGGTATGATTATAAATTTTATTTTTCATTATTTGAGAATAAAATTGTAAGTTACCAGCGATTTTAATATGAAAGATATTTTTTTTATTTTTTTACTTTTTGGTATTCTCGAAGTCGCAAAATTAGTCAATTTGGTCGAATTTAACCTTTTCTCGATATATACCTAAGAAAAAAACCGAAGTCAAAAAAAACTTCGGAGCGAAAAATAAAGTAAATTAGACCATCATGAAAAAAAATGTCCCAGTGGCATGTTTTTCTTTTTTTACTCATTGACTTTTGTTGACCAGTATTATTAAACCCTCTGTATAGGTCATAAGAGGCTCATTATCCAAATTGACTTAAGATATATATGTGTTGCTTCGTCGATTAAATTCTACATTTGCACAAAGTCAATAAAACCAATAATCATATTTAAAAATTTATTTTCTACTAAACTAATTTGTACGTAAGTATAATAAATCATATAATTTGTTATTCGATAAAATTCAATAAAAACAATAATTATATTTTAACAACTAATTATCTAACAAAATTTAATATGTTTAATGTTATTTAATGATATTTTCACTATTATTTATATAATATAAATGAAAATTAATATCGGCTACGATTTAGTATCAAAATATTTGTTGAGTGTTTTAATAAAGCTATCTTTCGACCCACTTGATTTCTGAATGTTTAAAATGGTACAGAATTCTTTAAGCACTGGGATCGTCATTTTGGGAAATTCACCCTTCTCGTAGCAATCTTCAATGTAATCAACATCGATTTTTCCAGAGAGTGATAATTTTGCTTTCTGTAATAGAATGTATATAAAACAATAAATAATTAGGTTCGTATAACAAATCTAGAGCTTTAAAAACAAAAAAGATATAAAAAAATTAATTGAGATAAACACATACAATCAAAAAAAGATAATTTATGTTTAAAGTTAAAGATAGCCGAGGTCGAGAGCTTAACCTTTATTTTTAAAATTTAAAACAAAATCCTTCAATATTAGTTTTTAAAAAATCTATACTAAAAATGGTCAAATTTAACAAAATTCAATTTCAAGGTCTAAAAAAACATAAATTGGTAATGCCATATTAGTTTCTAAATAAATTACATGTCTCCTTTTAAACATTTACCCTTAATCTATAATTGTTCATGAGCAACAAATATCTCAAAATGTCGAAAGAAAATTTACAAATCTAAGATAAAAATAAATGTATTATTTGAATAATATATCATCATAGCATTTATGTCATGCTAACACTTTTAAAAAAATTTGTGGCTTACATTTTTTTGTGTTTATGATTAAGAGTGACATTTTTGTCAAAAAAAAACGTAAAAATATGGATAAAGATAAGCACTAATAATAGAAAACAAACGTAAGATCATACTTTGGTAGGGTGAGGTACATTATCGATACTAAGTTTTTTTATTAATTCTTTCACAGGTTTACTAATCCGTTCGTTTATTATCTCATAATTGGGCAACGTGGAATCTTGATAAGCATCGTTGTTTTCACTCTTAAGGCTCGGTCGATCTAAAGCCAAGGCTTCCAAGACACGATAATGTCTTTGAAGTACTAATAAAATAATAAATATGTAAAAATAATATTTTTAATAACAAAGTTGCAATGTTTAACGTTAGAGTCAATTCGCAAAAAACAACTCAAAAAGTTGCAAAAGTCTGTACATTATATGTCCCTCAATTTAAAGTAAAAAACTAAATCTTAAAATATATTAATTTAAATAAAATATCTTGAAGTTTTTTCAAAATACGCTGATGCGAATGTAGAATGTCACACACCAAAAATAACATGATAGTTCTCAGTCAGTCGTTACATGAGCATTAAAAATAGGCTCTAACAAGAAGCAATATAATAACTTCATTTAATTTTTTTAAGAAAATAAATGACAAAATGAACTTTAATTAAATAAAGATTATACCGCGTTAAATAAATATATAGAAATATTTAACCTGCTCTATACTCTAAAAGCAATGCGACAAAAACTCAAGTTTTAAAAATTTTATGCACTTCAACAATTTCATTTAGAAAAATTTGTTACTTGATTTGTAAAGTCAATTCTTTAGGTTAGAATAAAATAAAGAATTAAATGTTAGTTTTTATTTAATATGCACTAAAATTTGTATATAATTAAAATAATATTCAATTTTTACTAATTCAATTAATTTATAAATTTAATACATTAATAAATAAAAAATAAACACTATTCTCTAAATTAAGGATTAATTTAAATAGAGCTACATTTTCTATATATATGCATTCGAAGACCACATTATTAACATATTTAAAGGTATGCATCTTTGATAATAGGATAATTTTAAATTCACAATTGTTTAGGCTATTAAAACTTAAATATATAAAAAATTATACAGCTCTTAAATTTTTACTAAATATTTAATTTAACATCAAATGTAAATTTTGTTTCATATTTAAGAAATATTAAACTATATATGGTGGTTTAAATTATATTTTTATAAAACTATAAATGCAAACATTACAATATAATATTGTTGCTATTTTATCCTGGTCGATTTTTTTATCTACAATTTTCCTGAACACATTATCAATATTATATATACCTGGGTTTTCAAAGTTAGTAACATCATAGGTAAATTTCAGACGTTGTACTATTTCCCGAGTACTATCGAGGGCATGCTTATACTTGACACCTAAAATTATATTACAGAAATTAAATAATTTAATTTTTTTAAATAAAACGTGCGAGAGAGGCTTAAAGATTTATGATGTATAATCTCAATTTATTTATAAAACAATTAAGAGGTATAGAGCAAATTAAATATAAGTTAAAAATAATAAATATTTGAGATATATTAGAAGTAAAAATTAAATATAAATTAACAAACCTATATTTTGCTCGGTGGGTGGGTAAGGTACTTTCCTAAAATCTTCGGCATATGGTAAATATTTAACATGAAATCCTGGAGGTTCCATTTGAATGCCGTCCTTATTTAGCTCTTCATACTGATATTATATAAATGAACCAATATAAAAATGGTGAAATATTTATTTTCATAGTATTTTATTTAATCAGTTTCTCATGTAAATCGTATGCAGCACAAAAAACTTTCATAATCGTTTTTTTTTATTTTCGACAAATCTTTTAGATCTAAAATGCAAAAAAATCACATTTCAACAGAATCATTTATTATACAGATTTAAAATCAATGAATTTTCGGCCAAGTTAATAAAACGGCATAAAAACAAAATTATGGGCTTCTCTAATAAATTTTCCGTTTTTTAGTTAGAATCACAGACTCGGAGGAGTCGAAATGGCAAAATCAAATTTTGCGACCTCGATAATTTTCGTGGAAATAAAAAAAAACTTTTTTTTTTAATATTAAAATTGATTTTCTCTTAAATTTCATCTAAAATAATTAAAAATCTTTAAATATATCAAGCTCCAACATCTATATTCAGGTTTTACAAAATAGTTTGCATTCTGACATAATTTTTACAATGGTTTGTAAAAATATTTTAAAGTTTCTAACATCCTTTTTAATAAATAATTTTTCAGGATATTTTTTTTGATTTATACTGTTTGTTTATTTAACCATATTTTCACAAGTTTTCAATATTAACTTATAAAGGTTTAACCAGAAAAACGGTACACGGAATTGAAGATTCCTAATATAATAAGTAATCTTGTAAATTAGCTTATATTTCTTAAAAATTTAACGAGATTTGTAATGTAAATCGACAAAATATTAAACAAACAAATAAAACTTTTTTTTTGTATTTTCAAAATTCAATTTTGAACGTGCCCGCTATATAAATAAAATGGTTACTTGCGGAATTAGTGCAACTACATAAGGAACGGAAAACCGGCGACTGACAAAAGAACAAATCGGAGTAACTTGGCGCTCCTTGCATCTTATGAGCAGGGCACGAAAGAGTTTGGTGCTTCCAATTATTTTCTAAAAATTTAAAGTCAAAATGAACTTTATTGAATCAAATATAAGATTAAATATGTTTTGAGAGAAAAATATTTCTGAAAATTTATTATTTATAAAAAAAAATTGACCATTTTAGATTTTATTTTTTTTTCGTGAAAATAACATAGGTTTATAGACGGTGAAGGTCAAATGACATCTACCAAACGTATACGAGCAAAAATGTTGAACCTAAAATTTAGTAAGCTCTTTGCAATCAATACAGATTATACAAATATATATGTTTTTCTATTATGAATCACCCATATTATTAATAAACCTTTTCATCAGGGTATATAAATTGCGCTGGTCTTACAAACCAATAAGGCTTAATGCAGGAAGGTGGTTTAAATCCCAGTAGGGTTAATTCTAGAAGAAAAATATTTATAAAATTATAAATTTAATGAATCGATTCAAGAGTTAACATAAATAAATGACAAAAACGCATTTTCGCACGAGTTTATTTTACAAAATCAAAAATCTCATCTAAAAAACATCATCTTAATATTTTATATTTAATTACACAGGTCAACAATTATCAATGTCAGAAACGTGAATTTTATGAAACATAAAAGAATGCATCCCCATGATGGCCTAATCTCATATATGTTTTTCGTTTTTCTTAGTTTCTTCCGTCTCTGGTTCCTTAGATCCGTCTATAACGAAAAATGGCCTTTTTTGACCATATTGACAGATTTAAATATACACTAAAAAGAAAAAATTTAAAAATCTATTTTGCATTTTAAAATCCCTTGTAACTTATATTTTTAATCACAAATAATGGAAATTTTTTTTATTAATATATCAAGCTCTTACATCGGCATTTAGATAATACAAAATATGTGTCATACGACACCATATTCTAACGGTTTTTATTTAAAATATTATTTGAAGTTTGGATTTATCAGTTTAACTATTGTGAATATGCAAAAATAAACAAACCTTTTTTTCTAAAATTTTCAATGTTTATCCCTGACTAACTAAGTTTGATTAGGAAAAATAGTAAACGGATTTTATATTACCTAAGGTTGCAGGATTAATCTCTGTAGTTAACTCATAACTCTCAAAAAATTGTTGACCTGTGTTATTAATAAATTATCCATAACACAGATCTATAAAAATTTATAAAAGTTCTGTTTAATAGATACTGCAACAAAATAATATATCTTATCTCTAATGTTTTATAGGGTTTTCTTCAACAAACAGGACATGGCCTACGAATTCGGTAAAAATCTAAAATTTGGAACAGTGATTAATTTTAAAATCTCAACCCCTAAATTAAAAAAAAATCTATATTAAAATGAACTTTAACTTTAGTTTTTATCTGAAATAATGAAATACAAAGATATTAAGCTCCAAATCAACATTTTGGTTATAGAAACTCTGTCTTTTAAATGACATGATTTTAAACCGGTTAAAATTATTTTAATTTAAATAAAAGGAATTTTTTCAATATTTTTGAGATTTTAAATCTTTGTTTTTCAAAAACTGGTTTACATTCGTTAGAAATATAAAAAATTCTATTATTGTGTTTGTCACTAAATGGATTGAAGAGGCGTTAATAATTTTCCAAAAAAACGAATATTATTACCAATTTTTAGTCAGTTTGGCCTTTCGCAATCTGTATATTTTTTTTATTTTTCTATAGTCAAAAATTTAATAAAGGGCAAAAGTCATTTCTCTACGAATCAATAACTCGAAAACTAATTAACTTTAACTTTTTTTGTTAACAAATGCTCAAAAAAAAGTAAAATTCTGTTATTCTTTATACTCATTAAATTTTGCTGAATATTCGAAATGAGAATTTTTTACAAATAATTTATACTTTAATATATATAAACAAATAAATTATGTAAAATTTTATAAGCATTTCTATATTATATTGTGGCCAATCAAAAAAAATCTTCAACAAAATTTGAAACTGCTTTCAAAAGAGGTCATAAAATAATATAAAACTCACAAAAATTGTTTAAGTAAACCGAATGTAAAAATTTGTTGATTTATGTAAAATCTAATGACATAGACCAAATGCCCTGCAACTAATACAATAAAGTATTATAAGTGGTCAAAAATTATACTTGGTGGTCCAAAATCTTTGAGTTGTCGTATCTCATGAGGTTCAAAAAAAATTTTTGCACCCCCGAATTCCATATATCGTTCGTCCTGGTCCTCAGGTAATATCTCGGTCTGTTATTAAAAACAAAAAATTATAAATACCAACAAAAAAATGATACATCATTCAACCCTTTACAATTATTAGTTTTTTGGAAAATTCAAAAAAATCGTTTTTTAATTAAGTGCGTACGCAAAAACAATTTAAATGCTGAAAATATGTAACCTATTATTTTTTTAAATTAAATACTTAATTGTAAAAAATGTTAAGAGAAAATACCTCATCGCCCGGAGGTTCGTATTTTGGGGCAATGATTTCTTCTAATGTATCCTTGTCCAGTTTCACGGGAGTTGGCATTTTAGTTGCCGAAACGAGGGCATACCTTTTAAATATATAGGTAAGAAATAATCTATAAAATAAAATTGGTTTTTGTAATTTTCAACAAATTATGAAAAGTAAATCTCGTTGAAGCGTAAAAGTTTCGCTAATTTGACTGCAAACGTAACATCATAATAAAGATATTGCATTTTCTATACATGCATCAAGATTGTTCGACTTTAAAGTATTGAAAACTTGGTATGGGTTATCTATTAGGAATAAAGAAGAGGCGCTCAAGAATCTTCGAAGGTTTCCCCTAACGCCACGTTTAAAAAAACTTTTTTATAAAATTATATCAAACTTTGAAAAATAATTATAATAAACACAGAAAAAACGTTTACCAATAATCTAAAAAAAATAATTTTTAGAATTTTAAACGTCTTAAAAGCCCTAAATCTTAAGTCGCAGGCGTGCATAATTTAGCCTAAAGATTATAAAAGATTCGCTTACGCCAAACAGGATCACCCTTAATTGAGGAAAGACCTGGGGATAGAGGTTACTACACATATTGACAAAATTTTCAAATAAATAACCTACAAATAATTTTATGTACCGTAATTATGTATAACTTAAAACTTCTATAACGTTTTTCACATCGTCAAACTTCTGTTACATTCGAGGTATACATTTTAGCCATAGCAAAAAATGCGCTATTCAAGGCTTAAAAATTTGACCGCGGGAAATTGTATTTTTTATTTTACATCTAGTTTTAAAAAAATTTAACACCTCTGAAATCAAAAAACAAAAAAAATAATATGTTACTAAACAATGTTTGGTAATTGAGTTTGGCCATTAAGAGTTCGGACATGTTAACAAACATATAAGGTCAAAACCGTAAAAATTAAATATATTTGCAATATCAAATATTTTAACAAATTATGAAAATTTGGACGTGTTGGAAAAAAGGGAGAGCAGATTTTAAAAGAGGGCACATGTCTCTAATGCGGAATTGTAGAGGTAATTATTACCGAAAAATTGTCGACAAGACATTTAAATATTTAAAATCAAATATTAAATCAATGTTATTAATTTCGAATTTAATAAATCAATAAACATTTATAGTATAAATAATTTAAAAATTCAAGCACAAAAAAATAGGAAAAGATTAAAGATAATCTTGTAATTTACAAAAACTTAAAAAAATTCTAACCTCTAGATTGTATTTTAGTAAAATTATCATTGTTACAGAGATATAGCGATGGTGATTTCAGGTCCAATTACAAACGGTATTTTCGATATGGCCTTTTTTCTATAATCCTTCACCCGAACCCTAAAAAGTAATAAATTGTTATAATACAAAATTTGCAGAGTCTTCATTTGTTTTAAAGTAATTTCAAAAATAATTAAGTATTGTTGTTCTGCATATTATAATTAAAGAGTAACTTTGAATAATAAAGTTTCATTAATTAGAATGCTTTGTAAGTCATAATAAATTGTTTGATGCAGCAAAAATTAAAATTAAATACCTAAACGATATAAAAAGAATTTATAAAAAAAGGTTATAATAAAAATCAATTGATTGTTTAATAAATAATATATTTTCCTTCTAATTTAACATTTATATTATAAAAAACCTCGATTGCAATTCATCCAAAACTTCAGTCCATTTGGGGTAGGTCTCAGCTTCTTCATCAGATAATAACAATAATTGCTATAAAATGTAAAGTTTTAAATTATGTAAGATAACCCCAAAAACTATTAATTAACGTAAAATTTTGATAAATTTTTAGTTATTTATACTTACTTATTAATCAGACAAGAAAAATAAATTTTTTAATTAATCAAGGTTAAATACTTCATTAAAAATTATGTGACAAAAATTTAATTATATTGAATTATAATTAAAAGCCGTAAATTTTTAATGACAGCCATTGTTGGCCCAACCCAATACCTATTTTATATTATCAAAATGATTAATCTGCCTAGCCAAATTATTTTATAGATTAATTAGGGCGAGTTACAAAACACTAATGAGATGTTATCTAAACTATGAGTTATGCAGTATTTTGAAACAATAAAATGTTAGACATATAGATATTTAAAGAGCACCACATTTTATTGAAATAAAAAAATTGTGGCAATCTAATTTATAATTCTTTATTTTAATCTGACACAATGAAGTCATTTAATTTTCTAGCCTGAACAGAAACCAAACCAAGAAAACACAATTAAAATTTTTATTCTAGTCTAATTTCATTTTCGATTTTAATTTAATTTGAACAATAAAAATTATAACAATAAGTTAACAATACTTTGTAGAATATATTTATATTGAATTTCTTATCATTGGCAGTAGGAAAGCCCACTAAAGCAATATCTATATCCAATTCATTCACATCACGAGCTCTTTGTATAGCTTGTTTCTGATAGTGATTAATAAAAAAGGAGGCAAATTAATTCCTCCTTTGAAATAATTTCAAAATAAAAATATATCATTCTCTTGTATAAAGACGCATCTTTATGTAAAATTGTCAATCCTAAATATCAGCAGTAAAAAACATTTTTTTTTGATATAAATATAAAAATCTACATTGTAAAAAATAAAACTTTACATTTTTATAATTTTTTTTTTAGAAATTGTGAACATGCCATTGGCCCTTTCCATTTTTTCAAGAAAATTGGCATAAATAAAATTTCGTTTATTTTCAATATATTTATTTTATTGCAGAAGCTTTTCAGGTTTAAAATATCCTTTAAATAAAATAATTGTGCTATTAGAAAAATATTCACAATTTTAATCAACATTATTCAAACTTCTAGAACCAAGTATTTTAGAAGTTAAAATATCAATCAAAGACCATACCTTGCATAAATTTCTAAACAAAATTATTAACATATAATTAAAAGTTGCTAAAAATCTTTTGGCATATTAATATGGTTTTTGATCAATGTTTAGCAATTAAAAATTTTATATTTTGTACATGTCTTTAAAATTGTATATCGGTTAACCTTTACTAGAGGCTAAAAAATGTGCAGAACACCACTTTTTCACAACTAAATTTTATAGGTCTACAGTCTACAAAAATAAAATACTTGAATAAGAAAAAAAAACCCAAATATGGCAAAGACAGATTTTGCAAATGCTTAAAAAAATTTTATACTAAATAACAGCTTCAATTTCAGGCCCCCTTTCATATATAAATAACACAACATTTTTTGCACCCTAATTTACTGTCTAACTGCTTTTGAGAAAACATTTTTTGTTATTTATATAAATTAGTAATATATACCTGCAAAAATATATTGCCTTTATGTGGATTTTCATCATTGGTAAACAAGTATATTTTTTTCATTCCCATTTTATACTTGCTAAGGTTACTTAAATTAACAATAAATTACCAATGTAAGAAAAGATTGGAACAGAGCCAAAGTACTTCTGCTAATGACGTTTCTGATGATTTCCCTGACCCAATATTTCCAAAATTAAAACTAGTTTTTCCATGTGATATTTCTACAATTTATTTAAAAATTTATGCACCTTTAATAAGCTTTTCTAAATTTTTAATTCTTTCAGCTCCTAACATATCAAATTCCTATTAATAAAATATGAAAATAAAAAT